>JAVKLA010000058.1:3123110-3128798 GCA_034782735.1 Sagittarius serpentarius | reverse complement strand
CCTCCCGTCCTTCCTCCCGTCCTCCCTTCCTTCCTCCCTTCCTCTCTTCCTTTCTTTCTACCTTTCTTTCCCTTCTTTTTCTTTCTTTCTTTCTGTCTCTTCCTTTCTCACTTTCTTTTTATTTTTATTCCTTGCTCTCTTTCTATTTTCTATTTCTGTTTTTTTCTTTCTTTTTCTGTTTACTTCTTTCCTTCTCTCTTTCTCTCTGCCTTTCTTTTTCTGTCTGTGCCTCTTTTTTATCTTTTCTTCTCTCTTTCTCTTTCTCTTTCTCTTTCTCTTTCTCTTTCTCTTTCTCTTTCTCTTTTCTCTTTCTCTTTCTTTCTTTTTCTTTCTTTCTTACTTTCATATCTCCAAGTAATCAATTTAACTGTACTTCAGTAGTTTGGAAAGCTACTGCTCTTTTTTTCATACAAGCCTGTATTATTTTGCTTGACATTTTCTAGAGGGTTTGGAAAATTTGCTAGGTTTCTCTTTCCTGTTGACTCACAGGTCTGATGTCAACGTGAAGGGTAAAGACATCCCAATCCAAGTGTCATGAATTTGCTTCCTTTAATGTTTTTATCACTTCATTATGCATCTTTTAAACTAGAGAGAGATCTGAGTGGTGACTAGCACAATCTGATTATAGTCTTGAACACTTGTTTTAAACCGAGGAAGTGCTGTGCAAATACTTCACCAGAATTTCCTTTCTCCTTCTAAATGCTCCTCTGTGGAAGAGATTCAGCATATTTGCCTAGGTACTTAAATTAGTTTAATATAGCTCTGAGGCTTGAGAAGGAAGTTTGCAGCTACACTAGCTTCTACATCTTTAGAAGCAGCAGATAGCATTTATCTGGGGTTAAACCACAGCTTTTGTGCACAAAAAGTACAGCAGTGAATAAAAATGACTAAGTGCAGCTGTAAATCTCTAACTAAATTATTCAGAGAGAGTGAACAAATCTACATCCCTTCATAAAAAGGAAAATCATCTTCCTTTAAGAATAGGAAGATACTGAGAAGTCTTAAAGTATATTAGAACAGCTTAGAGCTCTCAATGTGGGGGAGAAACCTTGTATATTATCCACAGTGCTAAGGAGATTATCAATGGATTTCACTCCCCAATCCTTTTTACAACACCCATCTCATTAGAATAAGTAATAAAGATGACATCACAGAAAGGTCTAATTGATCAAAAAGAGCTCGCTTAAACTGTGTCCAGATTCACTTCTACATTCAATACCATTATTTTTTTTCCTCAGAAATTCAGCTTTGGCTTTGATTGAACAGTTGAAAAGTTTTAGTATCAAATCAAACTAACGTTCTTATTATGCAAAGCTTTCCCCAGTGTTCTGCTTTGGTAAATGACCTCTATTAGCATGCAGATTGACTGGGGATTACCAGAAGGTTTCCCAAAATAATCATCAGAAAATGTCTTTATAAGGGCTACTTTCCCCCTCTGCATGCGCGGTCCCAGCCACCACGCCAGCCGCCAGCCCCTCTCTCCTTCTGCTTCTGCGAGATGCTCAGGAGAGCCGCCCAGCTAGGTAGCAGGCCTGATTTGCTGTCCCCAGATGGTCTAAATGCTGTTGTTTTCTCCAGCTACGCTTTGAATAGGCAGTGTGATTCCCAGTTGAAACAGTGGGTGAAATGGTTTTATGCAGGTCAGCGGGAATTTTGCCACAGATGCCCGTACAGCCAGGATTTCGCTCTCTACCTTACTTGGAGACCGTATAAAAAACCGTGGGAGAATAAACATATAAAATAAACAGATGGTACTTTATGTACATGCATATTTAATGGCTCTATTTCTTTTGTAATCATCCCCTCTTAAATAAAGAAGAGAGAAATTTTTCTAATACCCTGCTTTTACTCCAGTGTCCCACCTGAGTAACTTCAGCCCGTGAGCATCTCCACCGGTTGTACCTAGGACTTCCCACAGCCCGGCACACACGACTCCGCGAGGCGGCTGCAGAAGCCAGAGAGGGTGGAATTGCAGACATGGCCTTGGTGATTAGAAAGAAGAATATAACTGATAATTAATGCCACTAGAAAAATGCCCAGCTGCAGTTAGCGATGCAGAAAGTATTAAACATTGGGCCAGGGGGAAACTTTGACCTGTTGTTTTGGAGCAAATGGCACAACCTAAAACCTGTAAGTCACAAGCTGAAGCCTGACCTGCCACCACAGCGCATTGTGTGCCGCTGTTTCTGCTGCCGTCTCAGGGGTGCTTTTCCAAAATTGGCCCCAAGTGCTTAAAATTATTAAAATATCTTGCAAGCCAAGGTGTGGGGTTTCTTTTTTGTTTTGCTTTTCACCCGTTTCCTTGCTCAGAGGAGTCGGCGCGAGCACAGCTCGCAAGGTTCCTGCGGCGGTGCCCGTGTTCCCATGTCAGGAACAGCAAGAAACGAGCAGGGCTAGCTTTGATCTTGCCGGTCCCAAAGGTGATGGGAGGCAGCAAAGACAGGTCACGTTCTGTGGTGCTGAGAACCGGGAGAGCTTCGCTGAGCTGAATCAAGCTCCGTGGCTTTACCCCAGGTGAAGAAGTAAAGCAGACTCCCGACGGCAGGTTTGCAAGTCTCTCTCTGCCCAACCTGGAAAAACCAGCTGGTATGATTTGTGCCCCCACCAGCTGAATTCTCCGAGCCCAGCCTCGCAACCTGCAAGCCAGCAGCAGGCCAGTCCCAAATACTGATGCATCTCAATGCCACGGGGAACTTGCACGTAAACCTCGGTGGTGGTGCTGCTAGTTATGCTTCCACCAGCACTCACATTATTTTATTATTTAAAAATTTCACATGTGCAGGAAGGCGCTACAAGGATACACTCCCCTGTTGCAGTTAGCTGAAGAACAAATGAATGAACCACACAGGAGAAACATAGCGAACTTGTGGATCTTTATGCCCTGAAGTCTTAGTATTGAACATTTGCTGACGTAACAAAATCCTTGCAGGTAGAGTGTAAAATTGGATGTAGTTGGTGGTACACTGTACTACGGAGTGACAGAATAAACAAACAATTCTTGCTGAGTTTTTTTGTCTGTTCCTAAAATACTGGTGGTGTGAAATCCCGTCACAAGACAAACAGGCAAAACTGTTGCATCTCTTTGTCCTCATTTTAAAAAGTCTTGTCCAGTCTCTGTGTCTGTCTGTAGAGAACAGCTCCCAAATTTGCCATGTTTCCCCCTGAGAAGAAGAGGTGATGCAGGGCATTGTTTTGGCTTCCAACTTTGTCTCTCCACTTCCCAGCTTATAAACACCAGGACGCCAGGTGAGTGATGAGCACCAAGCCAAAAGCCAGTTCAGCAACCGGCATCTCCTGGCATGGTAAGGGGGGCGGCCCCGGGGCTTGGCCCCTGCAGCAGGACAACAGGAGTGAGAGGGAGCTTGTGCACCAAAGGCTTCCACATCAGGTGCCCTAGTAAATAATTCATGTGCCAGGAAAAACACGTCCTGTGCAAAAACTCTTTTTTAGGGATTTTGTCCCTGAACATTGATTACTTAATGACATACTGTATAATAGTTATTTATGTAATCATTATTATAATTATTATTATAATTCTATAATAATTCTGTATATATTTTCTCCTGTAGAGGTCTTTTAAATATGATTGTGTTCCCCTCTTTGGGCATTTAGCTCTCCTGGGACCTTGATGTCTTCCTTGTTTTTTCTCTTGATCTTGATTTTGGGTTGGTTTTCACGGTGGACACTGAGCGAGCCTGGTTTGTTTTACAGTACATCAGTAAAACAGTACGCAATTGCATAAACCCAAAATCTCAGCAGCAGAAGTTTTTCTGCTTGAAAGGAGGAACGTGCAGATACTGAGCTACTTGGGGGCTTTCAAAGACAAATGAAGTCGCCCACTTTCACAGATCGCTGTTTTTAGCCTGTGTAAATTGTAATACCACCTCTAGCACCATAGTAACTAAGCACTTTCGAGTACAGCTTTCAGGGACATGGGAAACATCTGTTACGTGCGGGCCATTCACTTCTCCTCCAAGGAGGAAAGCCCTGCCAGAGAGGCGGCCGTTGCAGTTTTGTCGCCTTGGTCATCGTGTATTGCTTGACTGATTGATTGATTTACTTATTTATTTTTATTTATTTTTTTAACTTATTTTTGTATTATTTTATCCTGCCTCTGTATTAGACAGGGTGAGAGCAGCCACATGCGAGGGCAGGAGCCGTGGAGGTTGTAGCATCCCCTGCCTGCAGGAGGGGTTGCCTGACACCCCTGCCCTCCCAAACCCAGCTGAGTGGCCGAGCCGCCACACCCTCGGAAATAGGGCCAAGCCCTTGACCCCGACTTGCTATTTTATATAAAGCCAGAATAAAAAGCAAGAAACCAGTTTACTGTGAGCTCGCTGGCCTGCATGGCAGGGCAGATGCGCTGCAATGGGTGGCTGAAAATCTCCCTGTCTGGGATGCCAGGTTTTTATAGCGGGGGGGTGTGTGGGGGGTGGAAATGGAAAGCAATTATCTCCCAGGAGCACGGGCAAAAAATGGTGCTGTGGCATCAGGCCACAAGGATGCTGGATGGGTGGAAAATCAAATTAAAGTGTCTCTTTCTCTCTTTGCAGGAGCAGGAGCTGGTGTCTCGGAGGATGGAGTCATTCCCCCTGGATGCGCCCGGTGAGAGTTCACTCGCCCGCTTGGAGGGCTGGTATATGCAGGATGCCTTTTGAAAACCTGCCCCTATAAACATTTGCAAATGGCTTTTGAGAGCTCCTGGGATGAAAGGGGTTCATACAACCACATCCTGTCATTACTTTCTACTATTAGCTGACATTCACTGGATGGCGAATGCCCAGTTCATTTAATGTGAAACAAAAGGCCAGTGCTTGCTGATAATGAATCATTAGGTACTGTAGCTATATGTGCATTAACAGGATTATTGCCAGGAACTCTGCCACTCTCTAACATAAAAGTCTGCAATATTTTAAAAACTAATGTTAGTTTCTTTAATACGCCACCTTTACCCTGCGTTTGCAGTTGCTATCAGCCAAACATGGCAATGCAATCTGTTCGTTCCATTTCGTTAATAGGCCATCACGCCATCCTAGAGATGGTAGTTTGTAATGTAAAGAGGCTGTATTGTTTGCTTAACAGTCAAGTGACAAATTATTTAATTAGCACATATGCCATTTGTCTCCACAGCTGTGTTCATCATTCTAATTGCAAAGCAGTCTTAATTTATTGCAGCTATATTGCTCCCTAATACTAACACGGTAATTATATGCTTCCATTAGCCCACTACACCCTATGTAAAAAAAAAAAAAAGAAAAAAAAGAAAAAAAGGGGAAAAAAAAGATTCATTCCTCCACACAATGTATCGCTCTACTAGCAAAAGGTATGCCATCACTTGCCTAGGAAGGGAATGCTTAGGTAGCTGTTGGAAAAATGACAGCTTCTGCCGGTGCTTTTTTCCTAACCACCTTCTTTAAACTTTTCATTGGCGGAATTGGCAGAATTTTTCAGTGTTGCTTTGTTTTGGAAAGTATTCTCGCTCAGCGCACAATGCTGTTTTGAGATCTCCACCTGCTGGAGAAATCCCAGCACACACAAAGGAGCCTGCCTCCGGCTTCGGAAAAACACCCAGCTCCTCCGCAGCCAGAGCAGCAAAACTCGCCTTTCCTTCTCCTCCTCCTCCTCTGCCTCCTCCACCTCCTCCTCCTCCTCCTCGGCAGAGCTGCCTCCTCGGGTCAGAAAGAGAGC
>JAVKLA010000058.1:3095610-3118110 GCA_034782735.1 Sagittarius serpentarius | reverse complement strand
AAAACTTACTGTTGTCCTTCGTGAGGTGGAGACTTTTAAGTCGTATCTGACCAGACCATAGCTGTGTTGGTGTCTTTAAAACAGAGGAAAACCATCACTTCCAGTAAAACAGAGGTTTCCTAGAGTAAGAGCTGGGGACCTGGTTCAACAGTTGTCATCAGACAAAAAGCTGTTATATGCCCTCAGTCTCACCAAAGACCCCTTCAGTAACTCCCGTTCTTCATCAGCCATTGCCATGGGGAATGGGAACATTTCCGCCCACTGCACCGTTTCCTGCCCCCCAAGCAGGTGCATCTGTAAAAGGCACTGAGAAGTCATGTCTGTCTGGTGGAAAGTAGGGGAGCCTGGCCCCAAGAAGACAGCATGTACCAGAGAAAATATTATGGTCACAAAGTCTTAATGGGAGGTGACTTATTTCCTCCAGAAAACATCCCCCTGACATAAAGCTTTTGGAAGCCTGCTCTCATCTTCCAGAATGTCCTTCCCTACATGAGTGTGATGGACACTAAGGGGACTGTCTTGTCTCTTGATCCTAAAAGGCAGGAAGGTTGTCCATGTTCCTTGACATGGACAAGGTGGATTCACTAAGAGGATGATGAGAGAAAGGTGCCGTTTTGGCAGCTGGTGCTAACTACCCCAGGCCCAAGGCAAGAGAATTTTTGGGGACTCAGCCTCTCCCCTCGCGCTCCTGATGGTACCCTGAAATCTCACCAGATTGCTGGAATCTTAAAGCTGCGCAGGCCTATGTTGAGAGCCGTACTGTAAAAGTTGAATCAGTCTAAAAACCCAAACCCCTCAATTCCTGAACCTTAGGAAGCAATTCCTGAATTCAGCATCTGGTTGGGACAGCCGAGAGGCTTGCCATGTAGGAAGAAAACCTGGCAAAACTCTAATCTGCCTTTTCCAGGAAACACGATTGTTCTCCAGGTTCATTAATTTCTGGTTCTCCTTTGTTTGTAGAGACCAAGTTGTCAAGCAGGGAGATCTTACGAAGGCTATGAAGGGTTTTCAGAGCACTCCCTGCCAAAAGTATAAAGCCTGTCCCAAAAGCTCAGGGCTTGGCTATCCTGAAGAGAGGTGTTCGGTACACAGCCTGGTTTCAAAGAGGTAGCTAGTAAAGGACAAACCCACAGGAAGTGAAATTTTTCAGAGAAGATGTTTTTGGCAGCTTGGTTTTGTCTGGGAGCTGCAGAAGCTTTTTTTTCCCTGCTTATAGTGATAAACAACAGATGGGTAGGTTCACCCGTTTGGTGTATACAAGAAGTGGGTGAGCTGTCTCCTGCATCAATTAGGATCTTGCTGGCGTAAGAAGCAGAGGTTGGGTGCTCCTGCTCAGATGTCCTCATGCCCTGCATTCCAGTTGTTGTGAAGGATGCTGGTTTAACTAAACAGAGGGGAAACATCTGGAGCATTGTATCAGGGAAACCAGTCACCTCATGACCAGACAGGATGGTTGGGTTGGGTTGGGTTGGGTTGGGCACCCAGCAATTGCCCTGGCTGCCAGGCATGGGCAGCACTAGCAGGGCAGAGGTGGAGGTGAGAGGAGGTAATGTCAGCACTGGGCAGAAGGAAGGGAGAAGTCTCCCCACAAACGTGGAGAGCACCCATGCTGCGGATGGGGAGCTCCCTGGCAGCGGCGACCTTGTGGGCTGCTGGCAGGGCACCCCTCTGGGGGTGGTAGGCACGTCCCGGGGCCACGCTGGCTCTGCTTCCAGGGACCATCCCATGTAGGAGAAATGACCCCGCGTTCTCGGTGTCCAGGAGCCTCACCTGGCACTGACTAGATGATCACCTTTCAATAATGCTGCAAAGATTATATTGATTTTCCAGGCTTTAATCACAAGGAATATTTTAGCCATTATGTAGCAGTAAGATTTAAAGCCTTGGGTTGCTTATTTAATTTTAGCAGGCACACGATTCCCAACAGATCTGGAAAACTTGATATCTGTCATCTTTTGAGCTGACACAGAATACTCCAAAATGAAGTTGTTTCACCTCTGCATTAGTGCCTCCATCTCACAGACTAACAATCACAGGGACAAGCAAAGATCAGCTCACAGAACCAGTCTAGGCAACCAAAAGTCCCAGTGCTGTACTTAAAGCCTTTTTTATTGTATATATGACCCAGTAGCATTTACCTAAAACACAAAACAATGAAGAAAGAAAACAGATATGCTGAGAATAATGCTTCTAGCTGGCTGAAAACAGGTATGTCTGGGAAAGCCTGGTGCCCTCATCCTGCCGACACGGTTGCGGAACGTAGGGGATGGGTGAGAAGGAAGCTGTTTTTCTGCTGGGAGAAGATGGGCAGAGCACACACCGGGGAAGGGCTTGGGGGAGCCCGCGGTATTTCTGAGGACCTCCAGCCGGGAGAGGGGGAACCCAGGGCTGGTGCCAGGATGCTCTGAGCCCAGTGGCACGGGCTGAGCCCTAGGGTATGGGCCGAGCACCCACATATCTGAAAGGAAAGGTCTGGGCAGAATTAACATGCTCTTACTCCTGGTCTGTTTTGCAACATTAGGTCTCAGAAAGAGAGGGAGCATGATCCATACAGACCGGCTTTGCGTACCAGAGAAGCTGCTTTGGTGCGGGAGGTGTTAATGAAGTGCAACCACATGGGATGAGGTAGCAGGGGGTGTGGCTGATGGCTCCCATGTGCCTTTCCTTCAGGTAACCTCCTCTCCCTCCTAGTGCCAGGTCAGGGGAGCACTGATGCCTTCATGGCCAAACTAGCCTCACTTACCTTAAATACTTATCTTACTCTCATGCCAAGAGCCAACCTCAACCGTGTATCCTAAAATGAAGAAACTTGAGATTTTCTGTCCCATTTAAGACCCTACGGTGGATTCTTTATCTTTTTTTGCAGCCTGCCTGTATTTTGTCAAGCTGCTGTCTGCAAGAGAAGAGAGCCCTTCTCCTCCACTCACAAAAGCCCTGGCTCTTCCCTCCTGGTCTTCATGAGCTGGAGGTACTGGGGACAAGGGGTGCACGATGGAGTGAGGGGTTCGGCATTTCTCCCAGCTCGGAGTCACCAGAGGAACAGCAGGAAGAGGCCACTCACCTCTTATGGTAGTAGTCCATAAACTGAGGGCAACACCAGGAGTAGGGTGAGGACTGCAGCCAGACTGTGGCACAGGACACAAATCACGTGTGGCCAGTGAAGCTGGCCCCTCAAGCTGTGTGTTTTCCCACAGGAGGCTTTTCACACAAACCACTCGTTTCTCTAGCACATGTCTGCAGCAAGAGCCATGCCAGAGCACCGTGCCAGCTCTCCTTTGCTAGCGACGCAGGTACAGCGCGCAGTTTGCAAACACCACCCGTATGTCAGCCAGTGGGATATGTGCCGAGGCCTCTGCCACCTGGGCTCTGGCTCTCTTCTGCATCACTGCTGATACATCCTTTGGGAGCTACATTGCTAATGCAGAGGATGAATCCAAGAAGGAGGCAAAGTTCACTGACAGTCATGGCCAAGGTGCTGTGACCAGCTCTTGCCATGTGCCCTGAAGGGATGGTTCTTCATGGGAGCAAACTATCCGAGTCCTCCAGAAAGGCTCCAGTTCCAGTAGGCTGGGGCTAACAAAACTGGGCTCTTACATTGACAAGACAAATACACCCCTACCCCAAAAGTAAGACTTGTGAAAAGATGTAGCATTGGGTTGTTTTGAATCCTGCCCTCGCACAGACACACACACACACACACATAGATGCAAGAATTGTCCTTCCAGTAGAAAAGGCTTTTTCATGCCTTTGGAGCCTAACACAAATGAAACCCTCTGAAGTATTACCTTGACCTCAAGAGATTTACTCTGTCCTTTCACCTGTGTTCTCTTTCCAGACCCCTCAACACGCACCCATTTCACCAGCTGCCTTCTCTTTCTGACATTATAAGGCCCTATTTATTTTTGTTCCTGCTTTTGACAAATGTTACTGTTTGAATAGATACTTTTTGCATAAATGTCTGCTCAAGCTGGGTGCTTGGAAAACACCAGACCAAGTGGTTAGGACATTTACAGAAATATTACAGAAGCACAACAAAACAATTTTTCTGTGCAAATATTATTTTTTGACATTTCACAAACACAGAGGCATAGGGCTTTTCAAAGGAAAATCTGAATGATCTGAATCCGGCAAAATGGTTATTTGTTGGGGGTTTGTGTTTTACCGCCTTTCCAAAAATGCAGCCAAATCTGGAGAAATTATGACAAAATTATAATAATGAGAGTTTTGCACATGTTCAATAAAGCCTCTGTCAGTTTTAGCAATTTAATTCCCTGAAAAATGTATTGTTTTTCAGTATGCTCCAGAGCCAGCTATGATTTTTGATACATTTGCAGAGAAAAATCTCTGCAGATACAATATTCTTTTGGCTGATGGGCAGTCTTTGACTTGGGTTCAACCTGTAGGAGAACGTCATCTCTTCTGCTACCGGTGACCCATGGAAGGGAGTCTGCCTGGCTTAACGTCAAAAGGATGAGAATTAGCCGACTCAGAGGTGAGGAAGGAGTGTAACCAGGCAAGGAAACTGGGATGGAGACTTGGAAATGGGCAAAGAGGAAAGGGAAACTGGGTTTGGGAGTCAGAGCTGAGAGAGCTGGGGTCTGGGCCAGGGAGCCCTGTGCAGTGAGACCAGAAATGATCAGGGCTGGGACACAGAACATAGATGGGAGTAGGAGACAATGGTGGGGCCAAAACAGGGACATGAAGCCAGAGGTTTGGAAGAGGCTGGGTTTGGGGAAAGGGCAGCAGGAGGGACAGGCCAGGACAAGTCCTGCCTGAGTCCTGCCTATCCTGATGGACAGGGTGAAGAATTTGCCTCAGCAAGAAATGTGGCGGTGCTCAGAGATGCAGAGCGTCTCAGCTGCATTTGGCAGCAGTAAGGGGGGGATGCCTTGGACTAAGGAAATACAGGTAATGCCAGAATACTACAGAACAACAAAGCCCCCTGGTTAGTTACTACTTTTGACTGTGACCCTGTGCCTCACCTCACTCTGGCAATATCTTCTCTCTCCCTTCGTCTGCTGCAATTTACACAGGAGTGGTGGAGCTAAATACTTGTGGGGCACTCTGACACTGCTGCGCCCACAGAAAAGCCCATGAGGACACCCATAATTCTCCACAGAGCAGAGCTGGAATAGTGTCTAGTAAATAAGATGTACAGCTACACACCAAACAGTCATGAGAAGCTAAATACTGAAAGCTGCTCTCTAAATCAGTGTAATCAATGTTGAGTAAGGAGAAGGTCCCTGAGAATGTGTGAAGCTTACACACCCCAAAGGAAATGGGCACCTTCCCTTGTGTCATGCCACGTCTGTCAGACGAGGAGGGTCCCCGAGGGGCCGTGGTGTGGTTCCTGGGGGAAGCTTTGAGGCACAGTCCTCCAACCCCACAGGCAGGAAAGTCCCTGCCAGTGCCTGTTGAGCTCAGGGCAGGGAAGAAATGACAGCTAACTCCTTCGAACCCTGAGACAGGGGTTGTGAAAGAAAGTTTTTGGGAGGAATTATGGCAGGGCAAACTTTAATCCCAGCAGGCAGCTCTTGTGAGCTCTTGACAGACTCAGGGGAAATTGTCCTTCAGTGAAACTGAAGTCACTGTGGAAAGGACTTGCCTTAATTTCAGTGAGGGGTTAGTACAACTTTCTTTCTGAAAGTGCCCTTCCTCACATTATCTTTCAGCTTTTCTCTTGTGCGCATTGATTTCTCAGCTTCAGCTTTATTTCCAGGTCATGTTGGCACTACCCTGCCTTGCATGAACAGTTCGTAAAATCTGCGTGTGGCGTTCTTTCATTTTTGGATGGAATGGGGCTACAGAACATTTTGACGAGGTGAGTCTGCCAGGAAACAGTGTGAGCACATCCCCAGGTACCTCTCTGCTCTTTTACACTTCTTGGGCCTTTGCACTACAGCTGTGGGGAGCTTCCCATTGCCCATCCTTCCCTTGGTGCACGGTTGGCTCTGAGTGCACCTTTCAGACCCCGTTCTGCCCTTGGCTGTTACAAGCCCTGCTACAAACATCTCTAAAAATAATCGTTTAGCATATTGTCTACCCCATAGCATATGGTAAGGTGCATGGTACAAATGCAGAGGGCACTTCTTTCTTTCAGTTGCATCCAGTGGTTCTCCATCTTAAATGGACGGCTGTAGGACCAGTACAGGGGCAGTCTCCAGAATGATGGAGCCCACAGAAAGCCAGGAGCAAGGTATGGAGGGCACAGAGCCCAGATCTTCCAAAATACATAAGTACATCCTTACTAAGCAGGATGTGTCCTGAGGCTTCTGCTGTTTTCTGCAAGGCAAACATACTGAATCTCAATCAGCTGCAGTGGTGTTTGTCCACTGTCCAGGAAACCTCCTGTCCCCACTGACGCTGGGAGGGCACTGGTAGGAAGACGAGGGCTGGAGAGTTTGGTGGCATGTTCAACTTAGTGCTGTTCCTCATCATTTTAAAGTGGTTTCTTGTTCAGGGTTACGTTTGCTTCTAAAGTAGCAGTTGTAATTCAGCTGCTGATGTTGAATATTGCTGCTGCAAGTACAAATAGGTTTGTATTTCATCATGTCTCACAGTCTGTAGATATGATGCTCCATCACATTTGATCAAATTCTTGTGCTTTAATATATCTCAGTTTACAACTTTTTGAAGCTTTATAGACACAAGGAATGCTTGTGCTTTTGACTGGCACTCAACAGACATTTTTTTGCTATGTATGTTTTACACTCCCAGATTGCTAAGTGTTGCTCCTTGCTGCATTACACCAGGAAGACATTTGAGGCTGAAGTGGCCACAGAAATATCAGTTGCCTTCTCCAGGGCAAAACTGCTTTTTGTCCAGTCCTGAACCCAGACATAGCTGCAGAAAAGAGGTAGGAGACCCAAACCAGCACAACAGAGTCAGTGACAGGAGTGGATGGCAAACAAAAGGTACCTCTGCACTTCAGGGGTGAAGTAAGATAACTTGCACCAATTTAGCCAATATTTTGCATATGCAAAGTAAGTGTGAAAGACACCAGGAGATGGATGAATTTTTCCTGCAAGAAGGTAACAAGTGCTACGTTCTTCACTGATGGAGCTCCTTTGACTCCGTTGGAGCTTTATGTTTTGTTAAGCATAGAAGAGGAGGGCTGTTTATCTTGCATTTCCCATTACCTACTTCTCTGACACCACTCTGCCATGAAGATGGAGCTATGCACATTTAATCCAGCCGCTGGCCTGTGAGAACTGATCTGTACTCAAGTTTTCATACTAATTTAACACCATCAAGTTAGAATTAGAGTAGTTAAAACGATCTGTCCTCAGAAGCCAAACCAATAGGAAGAGATGTGAAAATCGTGCGCAAGCAGTGCCAACGCAGCATTTGAGCTAGCCCTCAGCTGTGTTCATTTTTTGTAACCATATTGGGGCAAGCCGTGCTGTTTTGTTACTCAACGCTAATCTGACATCTGATGTCTGCCTTGCATCATTGTCTCTGGCACAGCTGGATTCAGCCCAGAAACACCCACTGGACTCGCACCCTTTAGTACTCATTTTCCAGCACTCGGAACCTTATTTGCGGGAGGCCAAAAGGGCTGTAAAAAATCATTCATTTGATACGACGGCCCTTTGCACCCTCTTTGCACAGGCAGGTACAAGATGCTGTATGAGGTGCAAGTGGTAGGAAATTGCGCTGCTGCGTGTTGGCTTGCATGCGGCTGAATTTGGCCTACTCCTACAGTTAAACTGTAGGAATCAGTTAGCTGGCTTCCGAAATATTATGGCAGACTTGCATCTGCAAGCCTGCTCGCTGCTGCAGCTGCTTCCACACCTGTCTATTAATAGCCTCCAAATTATCTTTTTTTTTTCCCTGAAAGTTGCTGCTGCAAATTCACTTCTCAGGGCAACTTGATTATCCCAGTTATTAGCGCGAATCTTGAGTTAGACCTTTAAGGAAACACAGCGAGGTATCAGTTGTTAACTTAACACAGCTCTGCAGCTAGGATGAGAGCTAAGGTCGTGACCTTATAATGGCCAACCAGCCTATTAGTTTAGCAATGCGGGACTCAAATGTCATTTCAGCACCGGTCGGATGCTTGAATTTATTACCCAGAAAGCTCCTTACTTGAAAATGATAGGATTTTTTTCTACCAGCTGCTAGAAGTCCCCTTTTTAAAAATAATAGCTACAAATCTGCACTTTAAAAGTTCTCTCTGCGCTCCTTAAACGGTAGGGTGACCTATGGCGAATGAGTAGGCAGAGCAGGTACGGCAAATCATTCAAACCTGCAGGCTTCAGAAAAAGGGGGGAAAAGGCAAGATAAAGAAAAAATGCCAATCAAATTTAAATGATGATCCCATTAAATAATGATTTTCATTCAGACCTCACCTTTCACAGTTTTCACATTTTATGGTTATGTCTTACAGGAAACAAATTCTGCCCCTTTATTTCCTTCCCCCCTCTCCCCACCCCGTTATTAATTTGTGATATTCTGAGATAATTTTAGTTAAGGGGAAAAAAAAAAAAAGAGAGGAAAAAACCTGACCAAAAAAATCTTGCTGTATTCAGTCCCCTGAGAATGTTGGGTCGAGTTTTTTGATCCCTGTTGCTCATTGATTTGAGGGCTGATGTAGTGCAAGGGGTCCCTATTAGTGGCGTCTGTCACTGCTGTAATGTTTTTGTTATTTTTCCTCATTTGTTCGCTCTGACATCATGTCATTACAGAATGGTGCTGTTCAGGCCCTGCCTTGGCTGTTCGTTAGCGTGTGTTTAATGAGCAGCTTAATTGAGCTGTCTACTAGGCCACCTGTCACCCTCCGGACTTATTAACATACTAATGGCCTGACATTGTATTCTCTGACAGGCAACAGGGTTTACTGATTTGATGTCTGGACATGGGGATTTTATGCAGGAATGAGAGAGGATATTGGGAAGGAGGTTTAAAAACGCAAATTAACTCTTTGGTATCTATGTATTTATGGCTTGCTTGTAAAAGTTCAACACAAAGTAGCAGGGGGAAACGGCCCTGCTTAGCAAGCTCGACTTTGTCATTGCAATTGCAGCACGTTTCTTCAGAAAAAAATATGCTTGGTGTAAGAAGAGCAGGCTTTACTTCTATTACAGTATTATTGTTGTTGCTCCTTCAAAGGAGAAATCTTCTTAAGCACAGAGGAAAGTTTTGTGACTAGTCTTTTCTCTACTGTGGCTAAACAAATGAAAGGCAAGAAATTTCCAGTTAAGGGATTTAAGTGCACGACATTGTTCCCACCTTTTAAAGCCAGATGAAGACATTCATCACCAGTGAACACTGTGCTGAATTGTAAAGGTTCAAAGAAATGGCTTAAGTGCATGCAAGTTTAATAAAAACACTTGTTTTGATTTAGTTGTTTTTTGTTGTTGGTGGTGGTTGTGTTTTTCTCCAGCAGAGGAGAAGCAGACCTTCTGTCACGAGAAAACTCGGGTTACCAAGCAGATAACAGATCCAGATGGGGTGGCTTTAAGTCCAGCACTGCAGTAAACCTACCTCATATGTGTACTGCACACCCAGAGGTGGGGCCATATTTTTGGGTGGTGGAGTTTTTTTCTTCCATGTAGAAAAGGCTTGGCCTGGGTGGGGCTCACCAGACCTTTGCTCAGGTCCAACCAGTACTTGCCAGCGTTCAGAAGAAAAACCCCACTACAAGCAACCGCAGTGTGAAGGCGAACCCTGAGGAGCGCGGTTTCGGCTGCCAGCTGTTTGCTGGTGGGTGATGTGACCTTGCACGGGACTCAGCCAAGAGCCTCAGCAGCCATCGGCAACCAGCCACAGAGAAAACACACCGGGTTTTGGTCCTACGGCTGCCCAGCGCTGTCCTTGTGGGCGCCCACAAATGAGTCAGGACACGGGGCAGGGAGAAACAAACCACATGGGGCGAGA
Source organism: Sagittarius serpentarius (assembly GCA_034782735.1). Lineage (NCBI taxonomy): Eukaryota > Metazoa > Chordata > Aves > Accipitriformes > Sagittariidae > Sagittarius > Sagittarius serpentarius. The sequence goes on along the minus strand of JAVKLA010000058.1, from coordinate 3,108,231 downwards.
GGGGTCCCCACTGCCAATGCAGAAGGGCTTGGCCATTCACTGTGAACTACCCCCTTGGCCCCCCCAGCCCCCCCCCGCCCTGAGCAGTTTGATGACTAGCAGCTAGTTGTGTTTAAGCATAATAGGACAAAATAACCACACTTCCAGCAGCACAGCAGAGCTACGCGGGAGGAGTCTTACAAAATATCACCCAGGGGTGATGGGCCTATTTTGGTGCTTCTGATTGAATAACAACCACCCAGATCTCTCCAGCCTTAATGGGCCAGCACATGGGTAGTTTTCCAATTTCTCAAACTATGGATGGTCACAGATTTTAAGATCAAGGCATCCTTGTGATTATATGGCACGGTCCCCCATAAAGCATCGTTTGTAGAACTGCATCCATTGATTGATTTCTTCTGTGAGCCCGCAACTTCTGGCTAAGCCAAGGCGTGTCTCTCTAAGAGTTTCTCATCATCTGAGTGAGACACAGGGAGCATGCATGAGAGGGAACTGGCTAGCACTCCGCTTCAATGAAGCTGCCCTAAAGTGGTCTAGGAGGGCAGCTGACAGTAACTGTATTTCTCGTCTTGTGGGGAGGAGGTAATTTTGGTTACTTCTGCCAAAGTTTGCTTTCTGGAGTTTGGTCAGAGTCCCAGGTTGCTTCAAACAACAGCAGTGACCAGAGCAGCTATTTTCCATCTGTCTTTGGCAAAGAGAGCTCCTCGCTTTCCTCCTGAGTGTGCATGTTGCTGATGTGGTCTGTGCTTTTTGCCTCGTCTAGATTAGATTCTGCAAAATCAGTGCAGAAAACAAAGCTAGAATACAACACAGAGGCTTGCTTTCCCCCCAAGCACATCCAGATGAGCTTTGGAGCCTGCAGTTATAATACAGGGGGTAAGTTTTGATTCTCAGAGCTTGAAACGGCCTGTGGTCTTCCTCCTGGGAAACCACCTGCAGCCCTCGTGGTGCCACAGCAGAGACGGTGAGCGGAGGAGGGGGAGATGCTGGTGTGGGGCTGTCCTCTGGGGACTCCCTTGGATTTGAGTTCATGCTCCATCACATCATGGGAAGAAGCCAGATCACATCGAACTTAAAAGGCTGCTACCACATTCTTCATTTCGGGTGGGTATCTTTGTGGCACAGAGGCTTTTGGGAATAGTTTCTTCGAAAAATGACAGAGAGGAAAGGCTTGCTTTCGCTCCTGTCACGTCTGTAGTATGTTTGGGCAAGAAGGAACGCTAATATCTGAAACACCTCTATTCTCCTCACTCAGATGGGATTTATGAGCACCTAGGATTGTTGTGCGTTACGCAGGCTGAAAAGCACAGTCATTTCTCAAGAAGAGGAGCATGCCCCTATGTGACCAGATGGGTGGCATTTTTTATTGTATTAGTTCAATCTAATTAAGCACATGTAGCCTGGGTCTGAACAGGATTTGCTGGTTACCTTGTTTCATGCAGTTTGGGCAGGAGTCCCACCTACATTGTATCTGATTGCTGTAACACCAGGCATGGACATGGCTACACGCAACCTAATTCAGGCTCTTCTGACAGCATCAAATTCTGTACAATTCTGTCGCAACACTCCCAGCAGCCTAAATCTGTAGATTTATTTTATTTACTGGTAGTGCCTGGTGGGTGTCTGGATTACGCTGTGGTAGATCTACATGCAATTTAATGCTTCATGACCAGTCCTCTGCGTGTGCTTATTTTTGTATCCTTCCTCTGACAGATCTAAATCACACCTTCTGAAGTTAGTGTGAATCAGGTAAGCTCATCAGAGATGCCATGAGACAGGAGGTAAAATAATATACATGTTGGACTATGTCCCCGTGACTTTGGTTTTGCACTGATAAAGAGCAAAATTCAGCTGGATGTGACTCCGCTCAGGTTGGCATGACTGACAGTGAAAAATCTCACATCATGATTTACTTCAGCAGCTGTGGAAGAAGCAGGAAAAGTCAGCGTGCATCAGCAGTGCATGAGTTTTAAGAGGAAGACAAATTAATTTCCTTATTAGTTTTCCAATTAGTCAGTAAAGAACTTCAGGCCTCACCTCTGAAGCTCCAAATGCTATATGTTTTTGTAAAGCTGCTCATTGTTTGAACAGGGTGCTTTTGCAGGCAGTGTCTGTCTAATTTCCGTGAGGGTGCAAGTTCCTTTCTGCTTTCTCTTCTCTTCCAGGATCCCCTGTGTGCTGACAGGCATGGGGGAATATTTAGGATGGTGTTTACAATAATACTTTCAATACTGTACTGAGGACTACATTTACAGCATCAATGACAACAGAAGTTTCTTGCTGCATGTACCTTCTTAGTGTGTAGCGGACCCTGCCAAAATGGTCCTAGTTGTTACATCAGGGGTGCATGAACAACAAAAACTACTCTGTACTGTCAGAAGATTAAGGCTAAAGGATTTAGAGCTGCAGAAAATAGTGCTTACCACCACTCAGGTGAGAAGACTGGTCAAATATCTCTTCCTTCTGCTTCACCGAGAACTGCTGTGAGACCTCAACCAGCACGTTTGCAGCTCACAGCTGGACTGCAGAAGGTCACCAAGGGGTAGAAGATGGACATGAATCCAGTTCTTTGCAGTGCTTGTCCAGGATCTTAACAACCGATTCAGTACCTCGACTTGGGAACCGCTTTCTGGGGATCATTTATTAATAAATATATGATAGAAATATTGTGGTGTAAATACATGCAGAAGGACATACATGAGGTACTGAGGAGTTAAATACTCCTAGCTACAATGACATGACAGAAATGTGCTGCCAGCTTGATTTGGAAGAGCATTGAACAGACATGTTGAGATTTATCCAAGCTGGCTATTTTATTAGACAGAAACATGCCTCATCCCTTTATAAAACCTTAGATTCTTTCATTTCTGCCCAGGGTATTTAAGCTATTTTCGGCAGACTTCTCTGAAGTCAAAGACATCCAGTACTCCCACCACTCACGGCTCTGGGCATGGCCGATGGGCTATGTTGCAAGATGAAGCACCTCCCAGGCTCCCTGACATGGGATTAGGGATCTGACAGCCCTCAAAGTTTTATGACCCGTCTCCTTCCACATCAAGGTGTCCATAACTCATAGGATCTGAGCTGCTGACAGATCAACAGGTGAACAAATCACCCAAAACCTTGGGGATCCTTAAGGCTTCCTTGCCCCTTGCTGTGGAGCAGGGAGACTACAAACCCTGGCAACCACTACCAGGCCTCAAGAAACTGGGACCCAGGGCTCACAGGTCCAATGCTGATGCAAAATTTTCAGGACAAAATGATTTCACAGCTCCCAGAATTTCTCATAGAAAAGAAATACCTGTTTCCCTTGGATCCAAACCTGAGGGAATATGGGGAGTCATCTTCTCCTCATTCAAGTTAAACCACTACCTGAGCTTGTTTCTCTTTTTCACAGGGTGCTTTCTTTTAGGAAATGGTGGGTCCTGCTCCAGCAGCTACAGAGAGAAAGTCCTATTATCTTTTTCACTGAAAGAGCAGGCAAGGATTTTGCTTCAACTGAGCAATTGTACTCCATATGTTAGAGAGAACCAACTAGGAAAGACACACAGAAGCTCTTCTAGCCTTACAATGACTGCAGACATCCCAGAACACTTTCTCACACAAACAATGGAATAGGCACAACCCTCAATTTCCTGACTCTTTGGGACGTTTCCAGATGAACCTCATTAGCTGAAAACAATAAAAGCCTGGAAATAAGAAGTTAAAGACAAATCTCCTGCATACCTTAATTCTTCCATAAAATGACACTCTCACTCCAAAGAGCTTCCTATCCCTCTCCAAAGTGACATGTACATTCAGCTTCTTCAAATGTACACAGAAAAATGATGTCATCTTCTGCTCTATCAGTACCGCTGGGTTTTCAGCATTGCTTGGCTGATTGTCTCATGCCTTTGGGAGAAGTTCTGCCATAGACCACAAGCTCAGGGCTGTGAACGCAAATGTATTGCCTTGACCAGGTCTTGCGTGAAGGGTTTTGAGACTGTTATTAATAAACGTGCTTCTCTTTTTGATGAATACTGATAGGGCACAAATTTGCCTTTAAACTTCTTATATGTGTGTGGAAGAGTAATTTTCCTGATTGTGGAAAAAACTTACCTCTGCAAATGCGGGGTTGGGTTATACCCGTACTCCTTCAGCATGAGTTTCAGCGATTCTGTTAAGGCTTATTCAGCCTCTTTAAGGGGATTAAAGGCCAAGCTCGCTCATGCCGCTCTTGGGAAAGCAACAGGACACTTTTGTGATCAGGATGCCAGCAGGACCCAGCCTGAGGCCTGAAGCCAAAGCGGTTCAGCTGGAGATATTCACACCACGTCTGTAGTCATCTCTTACAGTTGCAAGTTCAGTTGTGTAAATGATTGAGCTTTTCCTTTGTGACTGGTCCCGTCATTTCCCTTCAAAATATTGCTAATGGATCTCATTTTTTTTCCCCCTAAACTTTTAAATTTGAAAACACAAGAGATACATTCCTCAACCTTGCAGCTGATGAGAAAATGAAACATCTCATTTTAAAACATCCAACATTTGTATTCAAGGTTATTTGTTTGCCAAAGCATACACTCCTCATTAAAAGAAACAGCGAAAGCAAGGAGCCCAAACTTTATGGCAGTGCAGGTTATGTGTAATGATGGCAAATTGGCTCAGGTAAGCATAGGGCAAGGCTGGAGAGATGTGACTTTTTGCTCTTGGAAATAAAGGGCAAAGTACTGAAGCAAGGGAGAAGGTACAGAATATTGTGAATTTGTCCTTGTTCAGTGCTTAATTGGACAAAAATGCTGTTTAGCTCTGCCATCATTGAAAATACACACATAAAAATATTTTTATTAAAAGGGAAAAAAAAGGGTGTTTACGAATTTGCTAACATTCTCTTCATTTTTCACTGGAATTAGAAGGACCCCAAAGCCTTTGCCCCCAAAAGCATAGCCACTTAATGCAATACTTGTTTGAAAGCCCAAGGACACTCCAGGGGCAACACCTTGGCAGGATGTGCTGGTGCTTGAAAACACAGACCCACACTCCCATGGAAGAGCAGAAATGAAAAGGTGATAAGGGAGAAGGTAAAAGGACTGAGGGGAATAAAAAGACCTATGTCTTAGGGAATAAAACAGTCCCAGGCCTAGTTTACCAGAAAAAAGGCAGCTACACTTATAAACTGCCGGATACCTGCAGCTTGGCAAAAGATGGAGTTGTCAGCTACAAATAGCAGAGGGAGGAGGCCTTCCTCACAACCTCCCTTATAATAAAGCCATATTATTCCTGGCCAGGAGCAGACACAGAAACTATGGGAGAGCTGTTTTAGCAGCTTGCAAGCCTGAGCTTGAAGCCCACTTTATCCCACACACTCTGTTTTCCACCAGGATCTGCTGTTTCCTCCCTGACATCGGTGGCCATAAGTATTCAAGATGCTGGGCAGGAAGCTGCACGCTTCCAGACCCTGGTCTAGCAAAGAGGGTAAGTACCTGTGCAGCCTTTTGCAAGGCAGGAGGCAGGTCATATACTTAGAATTAACTTCATCTGGCTCATGGTCAGCAAAATAAAAATTGTTGCTTTTAAGAATCAAATCCTGCAGAACTTACAGGAAATGGTGATGTGGCACCTCTTCTTTCCTACCTATGGAGGAGGAAAGCAGCAGACAGGGTCACAGGTCTGTTGTAGGTACAGCAGATGATAAATTTAATAAAAGAGGGAGATCATAGTGCTGGTGGCAGAAGAAACAGAGTTTCTCACCATTAAAGCTGGGTGATGAGTTTTCATCAAGTATTTTACATTCTGAGAGGTAGAGTTGCATCGGATGAAACTGCTAGCAAATGTTTAAAAAGTAAAGAAAATTAAAATAGATTTTTTTTAAGAAGTCACAGGTATCCGAGAACCAATAAAGGTAAGTCAATTCCATATTTTCTAAAAAAAGCTCAAACAAACAAAACCAGTGTATCATAAAGTGTGGGAATACAGAGTTGATGTGAGCCATACTTCTGCTTTTGGATCACTATCCGAAGATCACCATCCTGTGCAGCTTCTATGGACAGCCTATACTTCTTCAAAGTATGATGACATGGGCTGTCCAAAAAACTGCTCAGGGTTATAGGCTCTGGGAGGGTTCCCCCTAGGCTGTCATATACTGGTACAAACCACACAGCATGGAGACCTGGGGAGAAGGGTTTATGCCCCAGCCGTTGCTTTGGGCATGCTTGTGTCTGGCACCATACTTCATCTACCCAGGATGCCTCAGAGGAACTCTGTACGCCATTCAGAGACTGTGTTATTGTCGTCATGTGGACAACGGCAATTCTCTTAAAAGGAAGGATCCAAAAAAGCCTTGATTTTGAGGCTACTTAAAAACAAACAAACAAATTAATAAAATAATGAAAATTCTGACATTATCTGTTGGGTTGATCAAGCTGTTCCACACTGTTTCCTCTTCATTTACTTGCATTTGTATTATAATGTTTACTATAACACAAAATCAAAGTAATGTGACACACAGAGCCATGCTGAATACTTGAGAACCCGACAAGAAATGAGAATATTTAGTTTCAAAAAGAACAAAATGACCATCCAACGCTACTGGAATCTTCCCTCCTAAAGCAAAACTGAAGCAAAATCATCTTGATTGGGTTTTGTCACTAGAGTGGTATTTGTCAGTTCAGCCATTTTATCATATCAGATCCAGGATTCAGCACGTTAATAAGAGCTTCAGGGTGCAAAGTACAAATTCACAATCTCCTGCGAGACCAAAGGACATAATGTGTTTTATAAGGGTCTATAGCTTACTGGTGTAATGTAATGGGTTTACGTGGCAAGGTTTTGGGTAGCGGGGCAGGCCACAGGGGCGGCTTCTTTAAAAGTTGCTATGGGGAGAATTAACTCCATCTCAGCCAGACCCAATACATGTATGGATATTGTGCACTGGCAAACACTTGTTACATTGGTCTGAAGCAGATCCAAGTTTGGGAGGTGTTGACAGGCTTATCCTCACACAGGCTCTTCAGCCAGCCTTGTAGCAGGACCTGCACGGTCACCCTGTGGGTAATCTACAGGATAGCTGCATTTCTGCGTTTTATAGCAGGATATATTGTTGTTGGGGGCATGCTGACAATGTAAATGTGTTTGTTAGCTTCTCTTTCTTTCCTAAGCGATACATTATTTTTATTCTTCATGCTCACTGAGCAGGAACTTATGACAATCAGAGATGTTATCCTGTCAGTTTGGAGCGTAGTTGGTAAAATTAACAGCAATGAAAGAAGTGTCTGTGTGGTTTTCTTAGGGACAAAACCAGGAGTTAGAAAGTGCTGATTATGCTAAACCAGAAACTTGGCTGTTATTTTCAAAATAGTAATAGTTTAGGAAAAAAAACAGGCATTGGTTAATGGGCTATATTCACAGGCTAAGAAGCAACAAGAGCAAGAAAATCCCTGAGAAGTGCTGACTGAAAGTTAGTCCATACGTTCCCCCACAGGGAGTAGCGCGTTCTTCAGAGACATGTGTTCACGGTCAGTCAGGAAACGGTGTTTTGCAGAGAGAGTCTGTTTATTTTTGTGATCCAGAACCGAAGGTAAAATCCTCCTCCCAGAAAAGATAGCAAAAGTTTTCACTGGAGGCAGGATTTTCCCCTACATAATTTTAGTATAACTTCAGTATAATTTCTTCTTTCTTCATTTCCCTTTCTGTTGAAAACACTGGATTAACCTCGCTGTCTTCTCAAGTCTGTATGGGGCTCAGATGTGACCCTGTGGTTGGGACCACCTCTGCCCCCTCTCTCCGCTGCACAGCCCCTGTTGCATTCTCTGGGGGACCACATGGTCAGGACTCTCCAAGTCGATCTGTTATCTGTGCTCTGTTGTCCCTTTTTGTCTCAAGGGTTTGACACACAGCCAGTGTCTTGTCTTTTTATTAACCATTTCTTTGGCCATTGATCTAATGCTCACCCATATCATTTCCACAGGGCACTTCACTCTGTCCTTCCGTAAGGGCCTCCCATAGCTCTTGGGTAATTTTTCACCTTTTCCTTACACTGTGAAATGCTTGACTGTTTTCACCTGGTTGTTGAAACAATATGCTAGACAGCAATCTCCTAGACCAGAATATCTGCAAATTCCCCTAAAAATAGACTTTAGCAACATACCTCTCAAATAGTGGTTCTGGTTTTGAACAGCCACATCCATCCTCCTACAGGAACAGGAAGAATGGCCAAAGGTTTGCAAATGGAGCATGTGTCTTCTGATTTATTCTTCACATTTATCCCCGAGGTTCAACATGTTTACAAGCCATTTCCATCAATCCTGCAGTGTCGTAAAGGATCACTGTTCTTTTCTCCAGGTAAGGCAGTTCGTGTTGGTTTATGCTCAGCGTGAAGAATTTCTGCGGAGTCCAAGAGAAAGCTTTTTTCCAGGTGATCTTTAAGGTCTCAATGATTGACCTGTGTCAGGCACTTCTGGAGAGCCTGCACATCTCTTCTGCAGCATCCACCAACGCACACACAGAAAAAGGAGATTTAAGCACTGTTAGAAACACAGTTTGTGATATATTTAGATAAACCCAGAAATACTTTCCTCCTTCTGAACTGTTCACCCCTACTTTCTCTGCTCTATTTCTGATTTCTAGAAGAGAAGGATTACCCCACTAACTGCATGTCCAAGAATTGCAAATGTACCCTCTTGGCTGTTTTTATGTGAGCTGTGGCTCTGCTCACACCAGCCAGATAATACAGTACGGGGATTCGCAGACTCACACTCAAGTCATCTGAAATACCATGCCTTTTTCCTCCTCAACTCTGGCAAACCAGTTTTCCTCAGAGATGGTTTTGACTAGAAACCATGCACAGGTAATGCACGTTGTGCAGACCAGCACTGGCTTGGGACTGGAGATGTGACCTGGACATCCAGATGTTGCCGCTGGAGAGGAGACATGGGCTTCTTGGATGGGGGCGCATGTGGGTGAATGATCGTCACCGTGACAAGCTTGGTTACTAATGGTGGCCTGTGGATAACAGCTGGGAGCACCTGCAAGGGGTGCCTGAAAGACCGAGGAAATTCTTCCTGAGCCTTTTCTCACCTCCAAGTAGAGGAAAACCAGAGGAGAATTGCCACCGAGGACTTCGCTGTGACACCAGAGCAGACCACCATTGCTTGCCAGCAGCTCCAGGGATTCAGTCAGTGGCATAAGTGGCTCTGCCTTGTTGCATGACACATTTTGGGCACAGTTAAGACAGGCAATGCTGAGGGGCAACAGCTTTGTGACCCGGGGCCCTTTCTGCACTGTCAAGACAACATTCAGGGCAAGGGGATGCTTTTAGGCCACCATCCTCTCTTACACCTCTGGGCAGGATGGCAAAATCTGTCCCGGAGTGCCGCAGTTTCAAATGGACATTTCCAGGTTTCCTGCTCACCAGGATTTTTTAACAATGACGCCACAGCGAGCATCTGGAAATGCCAGTTTAAATCGGCCAGTTTCTATGTTTTCTTCGGTGACTTGTTCTGTTCGCAGCAGTGTATTGCACCTGACAGGCAGAGAGCAGGTGGGGATCCCCGTTCCCTCACTGCGCACCCCGTGTGCCTCTCTGGCACCTCCATGTCCAGGTACGGGCTGCATCACTCCACTCATCTCCACTTAATTGAACTGAGAAATGTTTTAACAAAAAATGTACAAAGTCTTTGTCCCACCTCAGGGGCAGTTACATTCTCAGCATTGCTTTCCGCAGTCCCTCCTCCTTTCTGCCTTCCTGGGAATGTTAGATGGTGCAGCCTCGCAGTTGGCATGCCAGATGAGACGACGCTGCCTCCAGCCTCTGACCCGATGCTTACTGCAGGTGAAAAGATCATTAAAAAAAAAAAAAATCTATATGGGTAGGTGCTGCTCTCGCTCACCCTCAGAAATCTTTCCACTTATTTATGGTAGTAGTTGCTTATCTATACGGACACCAATTTTGAAGATGGTAACTTTATTCTAGTAGGTAATTCTATGCCTTCTTGTTCCTGCAAAACAGGCTGTGCTATTTCTAAGGTCATGGCCCAGATCTGTGTCTCTACAATGAACTTTGACTGGGGTCATGCATTTAGTTTTCAGTGTGTCTGCAACTGAATGGACATTACACTGACCCCTGCTAAAGAAGCCAGTACTGAAAATCCTGCCTTCAATAATTAATAGTAACTTGTTCTGATCCTCAGGCTGGCCAGTTAAGATAGCAGATGTCAGGAGCAGCTAGGGCAGATGGCCTTGAGCCTTGTCCTGCTCACCAGTTGGATGTCATGAAGTATAAGGACTCTTGTTCAAATGTGCTTTCAGTTTCTCTTTTTTGCATAAAATAAAATTATCAAGCTGATAATTATTCTTCCAATTCCTGTACCTAGGGAGAAGGAATAGACTAACTCCACTGTATTTGGGTCTGATTTGGAAGAAGGGTTGCAGTGGCAGCATTCTGTGAAGCCCAGGAACTGAAATATGGGTAATGATAACATCAGAACATACAGAAGACAAAAAATTTTCCCAGACACATTAAATGCAGTGGGACAGACAAGTAAACTAGCATTCTTGCCTCATTCTGCCTGGAGAGGGGAAGAGAAAGGAAGGACCTCCAATTAGTAATGCTCCCCAAGGTATTTCCTTCTTCAGTCTCGTTTTCAGTTGCAAATTTAAAAGATCATGAAAACCTTGGGTGTTATTTTTCCTTCACAATATCTTTTCTAACAGAACAGTTCCTGAAAATGAGGACAGAAAAAAGCATGTTTTGCTCCTATCTAAAAACAAAATCTGTGAGCCTTTTCTCTAAAAAGCTGTCAGATTGCCTTTTTTGGAGGCAGTATATCTTAAACCTAGCAGCTGGTTAGCCTTTTCATTAATGTGAAAATACACCCCATCGGTCAAATCACAGCCTTTCAGAAAAGAATAGCTTGCATATGCTTAACCAGACTTGTTAGGTTTCAGCTAGCGACATCCCTGAAGAAGATGAGGGCAGGCTTCAACATCAGACCGAGCCTCAGTCCTCCTGAAACTAACTCTAGGCAGTACCAGGAGAGCAGAGGACATGTCCCTCTCCTGAGGACCTCCCCACTGAGAGCTCACGTAACCTCAGGATGAAATCCTCAAAGATCAGAGAACTCTGCTTCTCCTTTGCCAGGAGGCCATTTCACCTGCTGTTATTTGCTACATTATCACAGAAGCTGAGTTAAGCTTTGCTCATTTAAATGTCTTTGCTGTCCAGATAACAAGTGATGCGTAAACTGGAGCCTGCTCCTCTCCACCAGTGTGCCCCTATAGCCTGCCCTGGCTAGGGATGGAGTTGTCCTGATGGTCCATCTGGTTCTCTCACAGTCATAGTATCTAGCTAGTACCGATGCCAGCTAGCTGCCGTGATTTTACAGAACTCTGGAAATATGAAACATGACTTTTTTTTCATTTTCAGGAGTTAGCGAGAAGTCTATGCACATCCACATAGCCCTCATGAAACCACATGGAAACGAAGATTAACCAGCAAAAGAATGTACAGCTGGGAAAATAATAGAAATTAATATCATTACATGCATCTGGCTTGTGAGAAAATTAAGATAAGGCCATAAAGCCTTAATAAAGCTAGACATTATAAATGTACAGGGAGGAGATTTTAAGCATATCAAAAACCAGTCTGCATAAAGTGATTTATCATGGACATGTTATAAGGTACTACCATGCCCTTCCCTCTATCAGCTGGCTTAGGGTCTAACAAATGAATGAGGAGCACCAAGCTCCCCAGACATGGAAGTTAAAGGCGACAAGATTTATTACACCCATTCAACCCTGGACCCACAAAGGAGCCAGCTCTCATTATTTTCAAGGGGGGTTATGGTGCTAAATACGTCAAGGCCATATTCCTCACTTTTGAGTGCCTGCCATTGTTGCTATTGAAAGCCACCGGAGCAGTGTCAGCCTCACCCCCGTGGCTCCGGCCCTCCACGTGGACCCCGCGCTGGCTGCAGATGGCAACCCGCAGCGCCCTGTCCCCTGACCAACAAAGGGCCAGGAGAGTTACAGGGTGGCCACTTAACCTGGTTAAAGCTCTCCCTCCACTCGTAGGTAGACAACACAATCTTACTGCCTGTTGCTGTCTGCTCACCGTGCTGCTTGGAGAAGCTGAGCTCCTCCGTCCCTGCTCCTTGGTCTTGCCTTCCCCTCGTTTGGGGTCAGGTCCCGCCTCCGATTTCCTACCATGAGGTACCTGAGCAGGTCACCTGGAGAAATAGTGGAGCTTCCCCTTTGGGAGGCTTCGAGGACCGCTTACAAAAACCTTTGCATATGATGGATTTTGGAGACTGACAGTTGGAGAGAGGGACATGGGATAAGTAAGTTGGCCTGTCCAGACCGTACCGTGCCCTGTGGGCCCATGCCTGCTCATGGAGAGCATACTCATGGAGATGCCCTAACTGGTGCTTACAAGCCTTGCAGTAGCTGCTGAGGGCACCAGCTCGCAGGAGTGCTGTAACTGGTGCCTCACTGCTACCTGTGTCAGTAGGAATTGGAGTTTCTCAGTACAGCTCGAGAACAGTGATGATTTAATCCTCACCTGCTCTTTGTGGATGTAATGGGTTTACGTGGCAAGGTTTTGGTAGTGGGGGGGCCACAGGGGTGGCTTCTTTAAAAGTTGCTAGAAGC
>JAVKLA010000058.1:3066611-3095510 GCA_034782735.1 Sagittarius serpentarius | reverse complement strand
AAGTCTTTCATTATATTCTCCCTCTCCTGTTTAATTAAGGAGGGGGAGTGAGAGAGCGGCTTTGGTGGGTACCTGGCTCTTTAGAAGACCTGTCTGCAGCATTTACACAAATGGTCAGAGCGCTCTGGAGGCTCAATCCCTCATTGCTCTGTTAGCGACAAGAGCCCCATGTCCTCCTAAGGATCCCCAAGGCTATGCACTTGCTGGGGACCCAGCCCTATGCTTTGTGAAGGCCCCTCAGGATCCTCATGCAGGCAAATCCAGAAAGCACGTCAGAAGCACTTGGAGCAGAAAAAAAACGAGTCTTACCTGTGTGCACAACATAGTGCCGTGCTGGGGATGCTCACGCTTGTTCCAGAGGCCGCTGGCTGGAGGGTGTGTGAGATGCTGTGAAGCAGCTGCAGAAATGCTATACCGACCCTCAGAAGCAGAAGTGACACCCAGCTGTGCTGGCAGGACAATGCTACCTCCTCCTCCTGGCCTCTGGCCGGTGGTGTTGGCAAGACTAGTATGGGAGAGAGCCAGCGGAGGGTCCCGAGTGGCTACAACGACAGGCCAGTGTTTGGTGAGAGAGCACCAAGGAGAGCCAGCAAGAGAGGCTGAAAAGCAGACTGTGTTATGGAGCTTGACCAGAGATCAGGATGCTTGTTTCTGTCTCCGATGAGGTCTGAAAAGGAAGACCTCCTCTGCTCTGTGCTGGCATCGAAGGTGCGGTGGCTCCCGACTGCAGGGCTGAGCTCTGGTGCAGCTCCAGCTTGTGGTGCCCCTGGGTCCTGGCTGACTGCTGTTTCCTCTCTCGTACATCCATTGGGTCTGACAGGTATGATTTGTGAATTATTTTGACAGGTCCTTTCAGAGAAGATAAAATGCCAAGGAAAAAAGTACAATTATACAATACCATGGCTTTCATATCAGAACTATTTATCCATAGCTGCTTGTGTGTGGAGCACGCTAGTTACTCTTGAAGGTCTACCATTTGGAAGAAAATTTTGTTTTAATACCACTGATTCAGTCCCTGCTATTTGCAGGAACAATTAATTTCTGTCATGCTGTTTTGGGACATTGCCAAGAAAAACCTAGATCGGATTGCAGAGCTGAGTACTGGCTTTTATAGTCTCTATGTACCATATCGGTAGTTTGCTGCTCCAGCTAACCCTGAAGATGCCTGTGGCCAGACTCTGAGTACATATTTTTAATTTGATGATTCAGGACCCAAAAGAAGTCAAATTCCCATGTGCTTTGTTTTCAGATAGCTAGGCTGGCATTACCAGTGTTTGGTCACACTGGAAGCTAGGGTTGCTTTAAAGTTCCTTTTTCTTGTCATTTTTTTACTAACTCTAATGTTTCTTTGAATTAAACATTTGATTTTGTTGAAAGTATTCTGGCCTTTTGCTCAAATCTTTGATGTGTTAACATTTCTTTATTAGAAACTGGAGATCTCCTTAAGGCTTTTGGCCCTGGTAATTATTTTGTTTTTGTCTAGTAGATCTCCCAAAATCATTGTTTCCATTAACAGTCACCCTCACAGTGGCCAGGTTGGTTAATACTGCTAATCATAGGGTTATGCTGTAAGGATTTCTTGATAGAAAAAACAAGAAACCTCCAATATGTTCAGCAATTTCATCCCTTGCTGAGACAGCCTGGCAAGTGGCTCTTATGCTGGGATGCTGAGCTATAACGGAGCATAAAACCATCAAAGGCAGAGACGCCAAGGGGAGCACAGACACAATCAACTCTCCAATTTCCAGCCGTCCAGGCTTCTCAGTGAAGGCAAGTGATTGCCTCCAACAGACCCTTTGCAGAACTGCCAAGTTATTAGGAGCTGCTCAAGGGAGAGGGAGTGCAGAAGGTGTTCCCAGCAGCTGAAACCTCACCCGCTGCCCTGCAGCCGCAGCCCAGCTCAGCTCGGGAGCACCGTTACCCTCTTTCCCCTGAGGGACAGAAAGTGAATCTGAGTTTCTTTGCGGCTGCCGTTTGGTGCCCATATCTGAGCGAGCTGTCGCCCTCACAGTTTGGTTTTGCGATCCTGTTCTTCCCTCCCTACGGTCAGCCTTGGGTCAACACCTCTGTGCTGTGATTTCTCGCAGGAGATCTTCCTTCCCTTTCCTCTACCCTCCCACAGGCAGGTCTCCGCGCTTAGCGATAGGAAGCATTTATGGATGTTGTCTGGTCTTTTTGTCTGATGGTCCAGATACATCATAGAGGAGATGACCTGTAAAAATAAACGGCTTTTAATATTACCTTCAGTAGCAAACAAACCCACTGGAAGGCAAATGCAGGAGGAGTGGGGAAAAGTCGGGGTCCAACGGTGGTATTTGAGATAGTAAGTCAAGTGACAGAGAAGTGGTGGTGAACAGTCAGTTGTCAAGATTTCCCTTCCTTGTTATAATTCTTAACACACGGTAGCACTAAGTCAGGACACAGTTATACCAGGCCACATACAGCCGCACAGCCGCAGTGTCCCCGCTTCAAAGAGCTTAAGCCGAGTCAAAAAGATGGGCAACTCACCTTGGCAAGGAGAGGGGCTGCAGAAGTGAGCAGCCAAGTCCCCATGTGGGATAGAGCAGGCATGAGCGGGACGGCAGGAGGTGAGGGGGCTGCGGTCTCTGCCAGAGCATCCACCAAGAAGGTGGAACGGGGAGCTTGGGCTTGAGCACCTGACGGTCTGTAGGGAAGGGCTGAAGCAGAGATCTGAGTCGTGCAAGGCTCTGCTAGCAAATGAATCTTCCGTTCAGAAGCTGAATGGAAAAATAACCTCAGTTTAACACGGTTGATAGGTAAATTTTTTCTTGTTCAAACAAAACCAAAAACAGACAAACAAACAAATGCACCCAGCAAGCTACGTGTGGGAAACTGGCTGGCTATGGTCCTCTCCTCAGGAAGGAAAATGTGATCTCAAAGACCCCCGGTGTGTGGGGGGGTGTCTCGCTTGGGCAAGGGCTGCAGCCACTGTGGCTCTTGAGTAAACCTGGAAGCAGCTCTTCCTTCTGTGACAAATCTGATCTTTCTGGTTTTGCACTTGTTTTTAAATGGGCAAAACAAGTGAAGCCAGGCCAGACAAGCAGCTTAGGTTAACCACAACCACTTGTACTTTCTGGTGTTGTTACTATGTGGCAAAATTTAACCCAGGTCTAACTGAGACCCTTTCTCCCAAACAGGAACATTGGTGGTACCTCATTGCTGCTTGTTCACCCGGGAGGATGGTGCCTGACCGTGGCAGGTACCCAGGAGGACAGAGTGTCCCTGTCCCACCGAGGAGGTGGTCTGAGCATGGTCAGCTCCACAAGAAGAAATGTTGTTTCCCCTCCCTTTCCCTGGGGGTCGGAGGGGCAGAGACAGCAACTTGGTGCAAATCAGGACGGGAGAGGGGTTTCTTCAGGGCTCCCCTTGCCTCTGGGTGGAGAGAGGCAAGAAAGAGGTGGAGATGGGGCTAGGGGGAGGGGGCTATGGCTGACTTTAGTGGTGGGGATGGCTCTTCAAATGCTTCAAACTGCAAGGTGAACACATCAACACATCAAACTGAAAAGTGACATTAAAATACGATGGGATGCGAGGCATTCTCACTGTTGAACATGGGACATCTAACCTTGGCTCCTTGCACAGCTCGTGGAGAGAGGGGGGATCCTTCAGGGAGTTATTCAGAGCTCCTCAGGGGAAAACGATTCCCCTGCCTGAGGGGCACGTGTTGCAGGTAGCCCGGGTACTTTCTGCCAGGCTTCCTCCCGGGTGTCCATGCTGGAGATGGAGGTGCCGGTACTGCCCCAGAGCCACCGCCTTTAACACCTTGCTTCTTTCCACTTAAATTAGTGCCTGGATGTGGCGAGGCTCCCTCAGGGAACAAGGGCTCAATCCCTGAGGATGGAAAACCGGGTTCTTGCAGACACCAGCTGAGCAGAGGGAAGCAGCACCCACTCGTGCTGCATGGGCAGCCTGGCGACTGCAAGCTCCCAGTGTTGTTCTCCCAGCAGGACCACCCCGTCCACCACTGCAAGTGGGTCCAGCCTGTCCAAAATGAGACCCTACCAGCCAGCCCACTGCATGGCTGCTGACCTGCTCATTGCTCCAAGAAAGTCCCTTTGCAATCGCTCTCACCTGGCTGCTGTGGAGCAGCCGGGAGGGTGGGCTTGAGCAAACACATGCTGACACCCCCAGACATAAGCAGCAGCAAAAGCCCTGCCCTGTGCGTGCTGAGAGGTTGCCCCAGCCCCTGTTAGGAAAACAAGTGGAGGGGTTTTCCCATTTTGCTTCCAGCAGCCCCATGCATATTGGCTCCCGGCTCCAGGCCCTGTTGAGGGTGTCTATCAGGTCTAAGTGTTATTAGGCGAGGACAAAACCTGCAGGTAAGCCTCTCCCTGGGCTACAATGGCAGCGCGGAGAAAAGCTCAGCTCCTGCTGGGTGCAACACGGACCCCCGGGGAGGGGGACAACCAGGGTCAGCCGTGGGGATGCAGGCGCCTGCAGCCTGGCACTTGCCCCCATTCGGCACTGGCGGTCATTGTTGCTTCCCACTGACCAGCTGCCTGCGATCCCCCGACCGAAAGCAAAACGGGTAACACAGCCCCCATTCAGCGGAGATTAAATGCCTGAAATGAGCCACACCTCTGAACAATTGCTTCCTCCAGGAGGACCAGCATTCAATAGCCAGGGAGCCCATTGATCCTCGCCATAAAGGAGGTGGGGGCCCGCAGGAACAAGGTTTCACGCCGCCCTCGCACCAGCTCTCTGAGCCTCCCTTCTCCAACTGCCCGCTTTGCCCACGCCGCCCCTCGGTCGCGTTCGCCTCCCCAGGTGCAGGCAGCCGCCTTAAAAAACTCTCGCATTCGTCCCGCCAGGCATCGTATTCCTCGTTGATTGCATTAGGACCATCATCTTACAACTCTCCCTCTCTGACAATTAGTTACTATCATTCACACTGTGCAATCAGCTGTTAAATCCTCATTTATGTTAATTTGAATGTGAATGTGCTGCTCAGCAAAATGTTAGATTGCCATGTTTACAAATATACTACAGGTATTTAGAAATTTAGATGATACAAAACATACTGCTTAAGCTACTTGTGATGCCAGTTTAAATAACTTAAGCCTATTTATTAGTTATTTAGTGATTCTTTGCACATAGTACTGTTTTTCTTCATGCCACCCCTGTCACATAAGCAAAAACATGCTTGCTTTTTAAAAAAATACATATATAATCTAATAACTGGTAAACTCAATGATAGAATTTAATTACATGCAACCTCTACATGGGTAGCACGATTTAACCAAAACACGTTTTTCTAATCCATGAAAGCATCCTTTAAAGCTGGTACATTTAGAAATAAAGAGGAAAATAATCTCTTTGGCTTAGCACTAGTAGAAGCTCTATCTTAGAGAATGTAATACATCCATGTGAAGTGATTTAGCCAAAGCTATTACAGTATAATAAGCTCAAGAATTAGTTTCAAGTTAAAGTTTATCTCATTATGTGCTCTGACCTGTACGCATCTCATACTTCCCATCAAAAGCTGATTTGTTCTAATGGTTTTTCTGCAATACAGTCAGCAGGGTTAGGCCACTCAGCTGCACGAAATCTGCCTCTGATGCAGAAACTCTTCCCCCAGTCCTTTCTGGGAGTGAGTTCAGAGGAGGTCCCATCTTCCACCGCATGGAAAGCAGGCAAGCTCTCCTCTGGGTACACCACTGCCTTTTCTTCTGGAGCACGGAGGTCAAGGACACCTTGATTTCCTAGCTGAGGGATTTTGGTGGGTCCAGCTGTCCAAGCACACCCATGCTCATATCACACCAAAACGGGAAGCAGGGTGAGACCAACCTGCTCGTAAGCCTCTCTTTGGGAAAACAAGTTGTATTGAATTAATGAGGAGAAGGGATTGCATCTCACTCTAGAAACCCTGTTAACTTTCAATAAAGCTGTAGGTTACTTACCAGGTCCTAGGCAGTGACTGCAGGCTGGCTGCTTCTGCTTCCCTTTGTCTCTGGATAAACAGAGAACAGCAAATCCCAGCCTTGCAATTAATTTTGATTGCTGAATGAATCATCGCAGCAGCGGTGTTAGTCTTGCCCTGGCACCCTGGAGTCATGGGTGCTACCTGCCATTACTGATCCTCCAGCCCCAAAGCCATCCTGAAGCCTCTACTCCAGTGAAGAAGGCAATGGGTGAAATTCCCGCAGGCTGTTGCCTGGAACAGAAGTGCTGGAACAGAAGTCAAGGGAAGGTGCATGCTTGCAGTTTTGGGGATGGCTGGCACTGTTTGTAGCAATACACGTGTAAGGATGGCAGGCCATTGCAGACAGCACAGGAGGCTGAGTTGCCAGATGCACGGTCTGTGTCCTACCTCTCCTCTGCCCGAAGTGCATCTCATGTAAAAGAAAAGGAAACATATTAAAAGGAAGATGCTGAGCACGAGAATAGCGTGCACAGGGTCAGATTTGGTGACATGTTCAATGGACAAAGCGTGTGGTCCTGAGGCACAGCAGCTTTGCAGGAGCTGCAGGCAAGCAGGGTAGGAAGCACTGTGACAGTACCAGCAAAGTGCTGAGACCCTCCAGTGTCTAACAGAGCATGAAATGTGCAGACTGCCTGTATTGCCGCCTCCAAATCCATGGGTCAGGCTGAAGAGGCATTCCACTTTTATAGTATGAGATGGCTTTGATTTTTAATATTTCAAATATATTTCATGCCCTCTTGGCGGAGCCCCCCTTCATTTCTCTGTGATCGCCAGGTGACCATGACAAATAAAGCTACTTTCTGTCAGAGAATCCCTTCTTAAGGGAATTGCTCCTCCAGAGTCTCAGCCCAACAACCGGCACTTCTTGTGAAAGCACTGGAAAAAAAATATTTGTTATGTTTATTCAAAACTAGAGCCATCTCCAAGGAAGAAAAACCTTTTTTTAAAGATGAGAAGTCAGTCGTTCAGACAATCTTCAAAGTGCTCGACTTAATCCGTGAGGGACTTGATTTTGCTTTTCTCAGTGCAGATTTCTTCCCCCCTTGTTCACACACCTTGAGACAAAGGCTATAGTTAAGACGGTGAAGGGGGAGGGAAGAGGGGTTTTTTTTGTGCAGGATGCGTAGCAAATTTATTCTAGAGACCGCCTGAAATAGGCTTCAGAAAATGGATAGAGTGTCTTCTGGAAGAAAAGGCCCCTAAGTAAACTCCACCGCCATTCAGAAGATTTGCTCCGGCACTTAACAAGTGGAGCAGGAAGAAAGAAAAATCTGTTGTCAGGTTTGGGGTGTTTATCAGCTACCCTCTAGACACTTGACCTGGTGCCGGGGACCCCCTAATCCGCTGATCTGCATGCGGCGAGCCTTGCAGGATTCAGGCCCACGACCGCCGCTGCAATGGGCTGGAGCACTTGTCCTAATGCGCTGATCCCGCGGCACATTGTGTGCCACTCACCTTCTCCCGCCTCCCGCCTCCCCCCACACCGCTCCCCCCAAATTTAATTCTACTCACAAATTGTGAAATAAGTTGTTTGGGCTGGATTTGTCGAGTGAATTGTCCTCCTAATGAAACAGTCTGGTCATTATACAGTTGTCGAAGGAAGATTTAGCTCTCCCATACCCCAAGACCCATGCAGGTTAACGTTTTGCGACGGACGGTTGACAAAGGAATGAATAGCCCAACGCTGTCAAATCAGGCTTACAAACAGCTTGGCATACAAACAGTTACTGCTTGTGTGCATGTGGATTTAGGGTCCCCACTCTCTTAATGGCACAGATTTGTAAGTACAAATCGCTCAGTCTTCAAAACTGTTTGCAAAGGGAAGAAAATGACCAAAAATTAGTTTGGTTTAGGAGTTATTTCCTCCCCTCTCCACCATTAGTAAAAAGAAAAAGAAAAAGAAAAAAAAAGAAAAAGAAAAGGTGGATCGGGGAAGCATCTACTCCTACGTTTGGCAAAGGGCAACCTACTTGGGCAACCCGGTTTTGCCAGAAGCCCCTGAGCTGCTTCTCCCCTTTTTCTTTACAAAGCAGTAAGAAAGTCTGATCGAATTAATTCTCAAATCTTGGGGATTTGCAGCATTCATTTCAATGATTTTTAATACCTGCTGATTAAAACTGTTTGCAACATTTTTTACATTTTTAATTGCATTAATCGTTAACTATAATTATTTAGATTTATGAACTCTTTTGTTCAGCAGCTATGTGTGAGCTAGGTGCAAACAGCTTGATTTCCATAAGGTAGGGTGACTTATTTTGCCTAATGAATTGAACTAAGAAGAAATCCCAGAGCAAGAGTAGACTGTGGAAAATTTTTACCAGGTGATTTATCACCAGAGGGACACTTTAAATCTGGATCAGTTTTATTAAATCTGCCAGGCATTTATTAAAGCTGGAGCAGGAATAATAGCTGTCTGCAATATCACATAATGATCATCATTCTGCAAAGCCCCGAAATAGCCATCCAAATATGGTTTTCAAGTAACAAAGAAGGATAATCTCAGGACGTGTTTGAAATAACTTGTGAGCGCTGGCCTCATCCGTCATGGGTTTCGCTTGCCAGGATGTGGGTTTAAAAACCCCCTTCCCCACAGAAGTGCAGCAGCAGGGCTGGGGGTTATGCTTGGATTCCCCACCACAGCTCCTTACTCCCTCAAAATTCGGAGGAACTGAAAGCCACATCCCCGCCAATGCACAGGGACATCACTCCCCATCGGATGTCCCCCGGTGATGACCCCGCAAATGTCGTGTGGTCCCCTCACATCATATTGTGTGGGTGTTACTGTGACTACGTGGGACAACGGGGACAGCTTTTTTCCAGCAACCCTGGGAAACTGCTGTGAAAGCCATAGAGGCATCGGTACAAAACCTCTGCCACATCCCCATTACCCCGACAGCTGAGGCTGGAGGCTGCAGTGCTTGGCCCCGCTACCACAAGACCTGTACTGGTGGGGGATTTCAGGGCTATTGGTAAGATTTTCCCCTCTGACAAGGGTTTTGTTTGCATTAGAAACAGGGGCAGGAGGGATGTGGTTCTCCCCTCTCCTGCTCACGGGGCCATTCATCCTGCCAGGCAGCCACTGCCCCACTCTGCAGGGCACTGACGTCGGCAAAGGGATCTCTTCAGTTGAGACAATGGCCTCTGCTTTTAGGGGGGAATGATGAGGCAAGGTATGTTTGGTGTACGCTGCAAGCCCATGTGCCTCTGAGTCATCCAGAACCTTTTTTTTCAGGTGACAAGGAATTTTGGGTTTGTTTTTTCAAGTCAGTTTGAAGATGCTAAGCTAGTGGTGCAGATAACAGCAGGCATCCTTCAGCCTGAGTCTGGATTCACGTGGCGTATCTCCCACTGCATCCACTGGGGAGCTGCCACCTTGCTCTGCCAAGGCTCCCGGCCAACCTGAAGCCGTGAGGCTACCATGGTCTTGCAGCTGAAGCCCAAGCTCACAAGCCATGCTCAGCCACACAGTGCCTAACTGGGCATCTCTGGACTCTGTTACGGGGCAAAATCTTCCCCCTCTGGAGAAGTTGGTCTCCCTCTTCTCTGACTATAGAGGGAGCCTGGAGAACGCCCTCAGGCTGGGCACCTGGCTCAGATGGATGAAGGGAGGTGACATAAATCTCATGCCCCGATGTATCCTGAGGTGACTGCAAAGATCTGGGTTACAGCTGCTGCTGCTGCAGCTCCAGCAGAGGACAGAGACAAGGAGGTCTCTGCCTGAATCCCCTGAAACGGAGAAAGCACCTGGTAGTTTCCCAGCTCCCAGCCAGCACCGTACCAGGAGGAAGAGGGACACAGAGCTGTACCTGTGGTAGTATCTGTGCAGCCCTGCTTTCCTGGGTCTTGCCCACCCTGCCATGTCCCTGAGCCTGGAGCCACCTCACCACCAGCCATCGCTTGTTTGAAAGCTGACATGGGTGTATCCAGACTGCACAGCTGTGACTGCAGGATAGAGGCACCCCAGAGTGGACCAGCCATGTGCTGAGACACAGGGACCAAGATGGAAGGGTAGAGGAGGTGGACATAAGAGTGTCCGACATGAATACAGCAAAAAAAGAAAGACTGGGAAGAAGTTTACTGATGCCCTTTGGTGAAAAACTGGAGGTGTGGGGGATTGCTGGAGTTTGCAGTGGTGTAGGAAAGGAGCTTTTGCATTTTGGAAAGAAGAGAAGGCAGCGTCTGCATGGATGTCTGATAGGGGAACTACAGATTTAGTGGAGTTGTTGTACTGTTTTGGATGAAAATATTTTGATAAAATGATAGTGTCATTGACAACTATCAATATATTGAAAAATAAAGAGGAATGCACTTTGTTAAATTATTGTAAAAATGTTCTGTTACCCCACTTCTTAAAATCTTTGATCACAGTTGCAGTTCAGCAGAATTTCTGAGAATCAGAGCACAGCGTCTAAAATTGTCCTCCCTGACAATGACCCCTCCCTTCCCCAGCTTTAGGCCCTTCAGAAAACACAGGACTGAGAGGCTTGCCAGCTGAAAGAGCACAGCTCAGCCTTCAGACACCTGGTCATCCTTTAACATGCTGTGGAGGGTAGAAGTTACACATGTCCCAGATTTTGTAGAGACACTGAAGGGCAAACAGCATTGCGCCGGGGCTAGGGGGGGTTGCCTAGTATCACATCAATGAGAGAAGGCCAAGTTCGTTTAGTGCATGAGGAGGAACGGGGCACCAAAGCAGCCTGGTAACACAGAGTCACCGCAAAATTTTGGAACAATTTTCCATGCCAGTGTTGTTGAGCCTTTCATCTTTTAAAGCATTCACATCCTCTTGATGTAAATTACCTACCTGATTTGTAGGCTCCCCAACATCACTAGGCATCGCTACAGCATATGTACTGTTTATGCATCGTGCTACTAAAACAGTTGTGAACTGTGTTGCCATTAAAAATGGAAAGACAATACAGCCCAGTGTGGCTATGTTATGTTTATTACTGTGAGGAAGAAGGGAAAATAGGAATTTTTATTCAGCTGCAGCTAAAGGTCCATGCACAGGAGTTCAACAGTAAGATTTTTAACATTCAAAACATAAGAATAAGCGGCACTTCATTGCAGAGTTGAAAGATAATTGTGCAATTAACTGTATGAGGTCAATAATGCCAGAGCTGGATGCTTCTGACAGATAGGGATAATCAATTCAGCCTCTGTATGAAAGGCTCAGAGGTAGCAATGGAAAAATAACATAGCACAAATGTTTCAGTGTTATAATGAACACCAGACAAATCATTATTGACTTTTTTTTAACTTATTTTAAGTGCTAGCGCACAAGTATCTTCTTTGATTAAATGTAACTTTAGAATTTTGCTTTAAGTTCAGTGTCTGTCCTGATCTAAGCGAAGACACTAATTTAGAAATGTAGCCAAGTCCTCTCATTGCATTTTCAGTGTCTGCACACGTAACCGCCACGAAAATGGTCAGCAGTGTTGTCCCGTCCTGGTTTGTTGCAGAGGGGAAGGGGACCATCTGAGCTCTGCTCGCGTTGGTAGGCATCCAGACTTGGGTGCATCAAAATTAATTTGAAAATCTGGCCCTGCGTGTGCATACGTCCATGGCACCAGAGGCAGAACAAGCTCCAGAGTGGCCCTGGGCAGGGATCAGCGATCACAAATTCAGGAGGAAAGAAACATGGAGCCATGACGTTATGGCTACAGACAGTGACATCTCTTTCCTGCCTAGGTTTTCCTGTGTAATCAGGCTGAGCGTGATGCCAGCATGCCAGGCAGAGGGCCTTGCAGCCCCTTACGTAAAGGCAAAAATGCGGACTGGAAGCACTGTCAGCTTTCGCCTAGGCTTAGTGTTTACCATTCAGTGTTGTGACTTGCTTGTACTCACCCCATTAAGCTATTGTCGGAGCGAGGGGACCCTTTCACAGTCTAAACCATGTCCTAAAATCCTCCTGGGAGGATGCTAATGAACAACACGAACCTGCATCTGCACCTGTGCTGCGTGTGTCCCCTGCCAAAGTGGCGGGTGCTCAGTCGCCTCGTGGCCACCCCGGCACTTGGCAACACCAGAGCCAAGTAGGTGCAAACCACCACAGGGCGAGTGGGGCCAGTGACCACAGTGATGTGGTGACACCAGGGGGAAAATGAAGCCCTTTCTCTCCTCACAGTTAAAGCCCAATGCCACAGGTCTTGCCATGACCTCCTCCACGGGCCTTCTGTGCCCTGGAGAAGTGGGAGAGGAGAGGCCTTACCGCCAGAGCGAGTGGAGGACGGCGCCTCGCAAGGCATCCCCTCCACCTGCAGCGCCGCGATTTGGCCATTAAAACAAACCTCGGCCTGCAAAACAATTCAACTTCAAGTGATTAAAAGGATTAATTTGGTGATGCTGCAATCAGAGCGAGAGCACGTGATTCATTATTCATCAATTAGGGGTCTCATCCGCACATGGTTGATTAGGGTGCATCATTGCCTCAAATTAAGCACGAAAAGGATGTTTTAAAGCAACCATATGGTTCTACTTCAGAAGCAGTTAGCTTACAAATTGAGCGCATTGACTAGTCATAACTATTGATGAATGAGGGAAGAGTGCACCAAATTTATTTAGAGAGTTCCCCCTCCACTTTTCCTGTTTTTTTTTTAATGTGATCTAATGAATAAGCAGAGTCAGCTTTAATTGCCAACTCGCTCTCAGATGAAAAAGAAAGCCTCCAAAAGACCCCTTTCCTCCTCCCTCTCTGCATCACTCACTGGGAAAAAAGGCCAGGGCAGATGATTTTTCCCCCTGGACTGAAGGTAAAACCTTGTCTTTCCCTTTTCTTTACTCCGTGATACAAAGTTGAATTTAACCATCGCACTGTGGCCAAGCAGGAGTGAGGCTTTTACACTCTTGGCAAGGAGAGAGATTTTTTTTGGCGGTGGTGAGGGTGGCTATAGCTGGCTGGAGGGGTGCGGAAGGATGCAGTGGTGACAGGAGGGGCTGTGCGGAGCTGCCACCTGCAATGGCCTCACGGCTAAAAGAGGAGGCAGGGGTTGGAAATGGCAGCACACAAACAGCTTCTTGGTGGAGAGGGTGGCTGGTGCAATTGCTGTGCTGGGACAGTCGGCATGTCCAGCAATTATGTCAAGAGAGGTAATTGTACTGGCTCAGGAGAGCCCAGAGCTTCCCTCTTGCAGGTCCACATGACTATGTTTATGAATTGGCGGACACCACTCAGCCAGCTCAAGTCAAAGGGGAGATTCCTGCTGGCTTCACCAGGTGCTGGATCAGGTCCTTAACCACCAATACAGCCAAGAGGGAGTGCCAAAATATATGAGATGAGGCTCCCACCCAGCTTTCTAATCTCTATTAGGATCAGAGGTGTTTTTCAAGCTATAAATACTAGTACTTACCTTCTTTTTGCGATAGTTTGCTATTTTCAGTAAAGTTATAACCTGTTATTCTTCTTAAGGAACAATATAAATAAAGGAGAGTCATTCTGACTGTCAGTTTTTAGGACAGAGACTTCATTTCTTATTTGTTTGCACCCAGCTGAAGAAAATGGCAGGAACTCAGTTTGTTTGCAGGCATTTGCCTCTCTTGTTCTGATGATTTAGTGCGCATTGCCAGGCTGCTCTGGGGCTGCAGTCACCCACCTGGAACCCAGTGCCACGTAAATGCAGTATTAGACAGAAAATGACACTCCATGTCAAGTTAATGTATAGTCAGACATATACTAAAAAGGTAAAAAACCTCACCCTTAAAATAAAGCCTTTTGTAATTTTTGAAACAAACTGTAGTGACGTGATATTTGGTACTTGTTTGAGCTGATATTTCTTTGGATTTTGCTTTATGGAAGTTGTCAACGTTTCAACTTCTTGTTCTTGTTCAGAACTGGGAAATTATTTAAATTGGTGGCAATTCTTGAGGTTTGGGTGAACTGCAATACATCCAGGTCTACTTCAATTAAGTGGCTTTGTGCCCTGGTTGTTTAATCACAAAACAGAACCTAATACAGATTCTCTGATTGTTTTCCCTCTCTTTTTTCTTTTTTCTTTTTTCAAATCAAGGCATGTCCAGCAGCCAGGAATTTATCTCTGCTAGAAATGTTTCTTTATGGAATCCCCATGAGCAGAATAGGAACCAGGATTCTTAAACAGTAGGCAAGTATTTTCCTCCTATCTATGTGAAACTCAGACTTACGTTGGTTTTACAAATCAGAGTGGATCATGTTTTCCTAAGCAATTTTCATTTCTTTTTGAATCCATGGTATACACTGCAATTAACTGCTTCCTCCTGAAGCTTTAAATAAAAGGTGGATTGAAATAAAAAATGGCATCCATTAAATTTAATTAATTTCTCATGCAGCTGGCCTGGTAAAGGGGCACCTGCTAATTGAGAGCAGTTTCTAAACTGTAGATTAGTTAGACTACTCTGGTTGGTACAGGGAAAGGCATTAATATTTTTCCCTTGTACGCAAGCGCTGTGGAAATTGCCATGTGTAAAACTTATTTAGTCATTTTATATGAAAGCAGAGTTTGAGGAAAGGGTCTTGCTGACAGGTCCCTCGCTCGGTCCCTCTGACCATCCCATGCAACGGATACAGCACAGGTGGCAGCACGGGAGCTCAGTGGAGATTCCTCCTAAAGGGAAAAATCCCCCTGTTTTGGCATCCTCGCCCATCCCCTGGAATCACCAATGATGCTCGGTCCCACTAGGGACTGGTTTTGAAATATGGTTTCTTGACCTCGGGGAGTTAATGGTCAGCCACCAATCTCGTTTTCACCAGACTACCAATTCTGGAGCTCACTCACAGCCCCTACCAGACAAAATGACGTGAAAAAGTAGCGTAGCTTTCTCTGTCCTCCATGTTCCCCTTTCACAGGCAGTCGGATCTACTCCTCGCCCCAGTAAGCTCCATCTGGGAACTGGCTCAGTGAAGAAGGAGTTTGCTCAGCTGGTCCCACCAGATGATGGCTCTGGACACCAGCGGTTTCAACGCTCCAAGCTCTTCCAAAATCAGCTGCGTCCCTCTGGGACTTTGTATTGCTAAGGGTAGCTGTGGGGAGGGCAATATATCAAATTCATATAATCAGGGGCTGTTTTTTCATTTAGTGCTCCAGCTGGGAAGACAAAGATATTAAATGAAGAAAGAAAACAGTAAGTTTAGGACAGCATCACAATATGTACAAGTTTAGGACAGCAACAATACAATGAGTTTTAAATGTAACACAGCCAACTTGCTCCGATACGAGAATACCTAATCATTTGAATTTCTCCACTTTTATGGCTTGATTTTCCAACCTTGTCACTAATAATGGTGATATTGTCTCATTCACGTATTTTCATTTTATTGATGAAGAGAAATAGCAGAAAGGCTGGGGAGGAAAAGGTATTAAACTGCTTTCATAGCATGTCTTTCTTTGGTATACCTTTCAGCCTTTACATCATTAAACTGTTAGGGGAATTTTTAAGCTAACTATCAACACATACACAGCACTGTGAACTGTGCATATCTCTCCATTCTGGTTTAAATGATCTGGAGCTTTGTAAATATGAAATACTTTTTCCTCGATCTTGTATTGCTTCACAAGTAAGGGAAATAAAAATAAGCAAGGCTGATCGTAACTCTGATTCTGTGTGCAGCATTGCCATCCGAACGTAAAGGAAAACTCTCCCCCTGTTTGCGTTGCTCAAAGTCTTGAGCAGGCTTTTTTTAAGGTTTCCCAAAATGCCCTCTTCCAGCTGAGATCAAACAGGAAGCTTTAGCACAAAGGAATTTCTCTGAAAAGCTACTCAACAGGAAAGGGGATCAGAGTGGAAACTACGTCATTAGTTATTACTGTGTTTCCTACCAGCAACTGGATAATAAAAATACAGGATTAACTTTTTTTGCAGGCATCACTCCACGACCTCCAGCCTCTGCTGGCGCCCATAACAGAAAGACAGAAAACATCTTCTGTATTTTTCTTCTTCTTAAAATGCATGATTAGAAAGTGTTTGGCTTTTAGCTTTCAGTTCTTTTTACGAGTGTTTAAACACTCCAAAGCTCCTTGAATAAAACTGGCAAGACAGGGCAGGAAGCTTTAACTTTCTCCAGGCCGGCCACTGGAAGGGGGAGCAGCGCACTGTGCTGGTCTGGAGGGTGATGTTGAGATAGAGGGTGGTTAAAGACTTCAAGACAAAAATGCAGAAAAACATTGAAAAAGGAGTAAATGTATCTGCTCCCTTCTCTCCTTCTCCTCCAAAGGGAGCAATCTGGCTCACTCTCCCTTTTTTGTTTAATCACTTGGGATGGGGGGCGGGGGAAATAGATGGTCTGATGGCATCTGAAATAGATGGTCATTCTCCAACAGCTATAATGAACTAAAGCTTGTTATTTAGACTCTAATGTTCTTTAGCACTGTGTTTTGCTGTGGGTTTAAGTCACACTTCGTATGAAAATTGCTGAGAGTAGTTTTGCGGGATCTGCTTTTAACTACTGATGGAAATGCAGTTTACTCCTATGAAAAGCCTGCAGCTGACGCAGACACTGAGGTGGCGTGGGACCTCCACGTGGGTAAGCAAGGGCGTTAGGAGCCACCGTGGTGGGGGAAGCACGCCGTCTAGGGAGAAGAGTCCTCAGGCCACCAGTCAGTCTATAGATCTGTGGGAGACAGGAAGAGTGTGCCCACGCTGGAAGAAAGGAAAATGTTAGGCCAGGTCAGAAGTACCTGTGGTCTTTGCAGGATGTACATATCCAGCCTTCCCTTCAGGAGTATGAGTGAGACTGACCAACTGCATCAGCTGATACTACAAAATTACACCATGTATTAGAGGTACATTGATACAAAAGGAGACATCACTTCAAAAGCCAAGGTTACCAGGGCTGTTGGAAACAGCATGGTGGGAAGTGTGTGCAGTCATCTGGTCAACACAGACCAGCTGCTGAAAGCATGGGGACAACTGCTGCTGGGTCAGGCCTGAGCTTTTGAGGCGTTCTCCCTATTTATTCCTCTGGCTCCTGAGTCCTGCGTGTCTGTCTGCTGCTTGGGACATACAACATCTTGTATGCTTGTCAAAGGATTCAGCACAAAATATGCCGATATTTAGTATCTGTGAAACTAACAGAAACGTCACAATTTGGGATATGTATGTTAGCTACTGAAATTTGTTTTCAAATGAGGTAACTATTTTTTGTGTAGAATTAGTGTATCGAACAACTACTATGTTAACTGAATTCGTGACAAACATTGAAGGTAACTCTGGCTTTTTGACATTTTGCAACATCAAAAATCAAGGCTATTAGCCTGTGACAAACATCACTCCAGAGCTTACACATAAAATCGATGCTTTTGGTAAAACACTGAGCCTGCTGATGTTACTTGCAAGGAAAATACTGCTTGCCTGACTACTTTTGAAATCAAAAGGCAGCTGTTTGGAAAATTATGCCAGGTGATGAAACATACTTTTTTAATATTTTGAGTGATGATGCAAAATGCCTTTGGTATAATAATGGATTTATTCCTTGTTTGAGGATAAACCATACCACTGATGCAGAGACACCTGAGCTAGTGCTAATGCTGAGTTAATCAGGGTCCAACAGGGATTACTGCTTTCCAGACAACTTGGATGTTGGCATTGTATTCCTGCAGCCAGGCAAAGAGGGGCACACCAGGGGGAGACACCTGAATTAGTGCCACACGGTCAGCTCTGGTGGCATCAGGGCTGCCAAGGAGTCTTGGCTAATTAGTCCTTTTGGGCCAGAACTTGCCCTGTGTAGAGCTATTTTGCTAATCCAGGTACCGACTTGAACTTCTTGTACCATATTCCTTAGAGTATATCGTCTTTCATTTTATGTTCAAAGCACATCTCTCCTCGACTTGCTGCAATCATGAATGTTAGTAGAAACTGTACTTGAATAGTTTAATTTAAAAGCAAAGTATTATACCAGTTGTATCATCCCATGAAATTACCTCAGGCCTCACTGTATTATGAATGAAAACAAATCACACTAATCATTACTGTTGCCAAGCCAGGAAAACAATGCAAAACTAATCTGTGTAATATCAACATGAAAAAACACAGTATGGAAATGGACATTTCCTTTGGGTATTTATACAGTCATTTATAGTGTCCCATTTTCCTTCCCTGAGTGGGCACCTTAAGCTTCTCATCATATTCCCCAGCTGTTTTGCTCAGCAAATGCTGCTCTTGAAGGCTCACCAACCCACTTTGTCCTGTCACCTCCCTCTTTCCCTCTGAAGGGCAGCTTCTCTGCCCAAGCAGATTGAGCATCAGCCTCTCACACCGCCCGTGTGCCCCTGCCCATCCACCCAAGCCCCATCTGTAACAAGGGCTTTCTGGAAGCAACGTGTCCTTTTTGCCCATTGAGGCAGCAGGTCTCTCTACCTTGGAGCTGCTACCACGGTAATAAGGCAACGTCTTTCTTACAGACAAAAGTCCAAGGGCTGGAAAGGACTGATGGAGAGAGAAACAATGCACGAAATGCCCATTTTACCAGAAGGCAATGTTTCTGTTAACAGACCCATGAAACCATATGGACTGTGTTTCATTTAGTTAGTCTTTACCCTGCCTCTGCTGGACCGCGACTAATCCTCTTTAGCTGAAGAACTTCAAAGTCTTTGATTAGACACCCCTTGCAAGCATACAGCAGCTGCCTCTCTGCCTCCGGTTACCTGCTGGCAAAAGTTGCAAAAGGTGTTACCGGCGAGCGTCTGATCCGGTACTTCGGGTCAGCCCTCAGGTTTCCCCCCCGCCACATGATGCTGCTCCCCAGCAGGCAAATGCCCAAGCTGACCAAGTCCAAGTTACCGAAGCCGACCTCTCGCCATTTCATCTGGGAGGGAGCAGGGGGAGGGTGGGGGCGAGGTGGGAGGGCAAAAGCAGCAGGTCAAACCCTGCAAACCCCTCTCTCCCATGTCAGCAGCCCCCGCAGTGCCAATTCCAGGAGAGGATATACAGCCGTGCGTGTGGAAGTGCTGCCAATTTATATGCATTTATTTATTTATTATTTACGCAATCACTTATATTATGAGACACTGAAAAATGTCACTGTGCTGGGACTGAATTCTGCAATACAGAGGCATCTGTTTAGACGTTAATTTTATAAAAAGTCGAGGATTAGAGTTCCTCACGTGCAATCATGCTCAGCTCTCATAGGATGCCCGCAGCAGTTAAACCTGCTGGGCCAAAGAAACTTTAGTTCTGGATCCCTGCTTTTCAGTATGATGTTCAACCTCTAGTTCTCTCAGCCTGGCAATAGTGTTCACTACAAACCTCATTGCGATACAGCCTCTCCTTACACCAGAAAAATACAGAAAACTACAGCAGCACATAGTCTACTCCCCCACAAAAATGAATCTTCCACCAGTGAAACTCCAGCACCAGCCAGTGCCTGGTAGCACCTTGGTACATGCTTGTTCAACCGATAAGAAAACCAAGAAAGCCTACAACAGAGAAAATATCTTTTTTTCTTTAAGACTTTGATATCATTGCTACTACTACACAGCTGTATTTATAGGACTGGATGTCTCTCTGCTGTCCTTTCTGTTCTCCCTTATCCAGTCTGTTTAAGTAAATAGCAATGCATATTAGGCAGGATCCCACAGTAGCTCTAAAACAACATAAAAGCTCTATGTATGTAACTATTTTTGAGTTCCCTAGTTAGCTTTCATTTTATTATTGTTAATATCATGTGGAGGCCAGAGTATTAATAAGAGGTCAGGAACTGGTTACTGCTTCACCATAAAAATCTCAAGGTGATGGCTCCAGAGCCAGCGTACCCACAGCACCTGCCTTGTTTTGCAGCACCTCTGACAAACATGCCTTGCTGGATGTGCCAGATTTACACACCTGGGAATAAAAATCCCTGTGCAAGGTGAGTAATACCACATCAGCTGTTTCCTGGCAGTCTGACATGGGGTGAAAACCAGCCTCTACTCCAAACACTCGGTGCTGTGAAGGCATGCGCTAAACAATAACAGATAATAACAATCAGAATATTTTGTCTTTTTATGCAAAGATTCATTACAAATTGAGTTCCTCCTAGGGGTGAGCAGTTTCGGGGACAACATGAGAGCTGACCAAGATCTCCAGTTGACTCATCTTCACCCTTGTTTGGGCTTGAATCTTTTCTTTTCCTTCTGCTTTTCTAAAAGATGGGAGAAAGCAAGCGTGAGAGAGGAGACAAGTGGGACACTTGCAGTGTTTGGGTCTCTGCAGTACAGCCTCTTCTAAAACATGAATGAGGGGCACCAGCAGGAGGGATCTAAGGTAGGGAAAAGCCCCAGGGATGGCCTGGGGTGTTTCCTCCGGGGAAGGAAGGAAGCCTCCACTTCAAGCTAAGAGCAGTTTGCTGCCCAGACTGCCAAGGCGATTCAGTTTCTGCTTGGTGTGTGTGGTCAGTAGCAGGCAGACTTTCATGACAGGTTTCTGGCTTCAGGACTGTGCAACATCTACTTCCTACCCTTTGGCAAAGGACAGGTCAATATTTGTTACAATTTACATTTAAGTTTCAATTAAAATTTCCCCAAACTTAAGAAATAAAGCACATAAAATGTTTTTGTGGAAAAAAGGTTATCTGTCTTTGGGCATAATATGCTCCATCTCTCTCCTCTTCTCCAGCATCCCCCACAGCTCTAATATTTGAATGATTTCCCGGCATGAACTGATTTATCCTTACAACATACCTGTGAAACAGGGAAGTGCTGGCAAACCCATTCTGAAGGGCAGGAAAGACAGCAAGATGTGCAAGGGTTAGATTTACCACGCAGCATCCTCAATGTGTGGGGTACGCTTTGTGCACCCCAATCCACCAAAGTCAACTTCATCCCACCGGTGGTACCACTGCACCCCCCCATGGACTGGGGTTCACGGAGGTAAGACAGTTTATATCTCCGCATTTTTGCATTAACTGCTTGCAGCCGTGCTCTTACCCTGCTAACCCGTGGGAGAAGGAAGGAGAGAAGGGAGATTTGTTTCGCATTTACTGCTGAGTAATAGCCCACTTGCAAACAAATTGCCATGAAGTAGCTGTTGTACTGCACGTTAGTGGCCCAGGTTGATTTACAGCAAATTGTCCATCTGTCAGTATCTCTAGAATAGACCACTCTCTCCAGGCTGTAATATTCATGTCTAGTTAGCACAGCACTTCTGAATTTAGGAGCTGAAACCACACTTGAAATACAATGTCGTTCAGCAGTTAAATCACAAAAAGCACTCGCTCTGTAAATAGTGGCATTACCAGAAAAGTTTGGGGCTGCTGATTTAGCGCTAGCTAGAGCTTAGTTCCCTGTAGAGGATCAAAAAAGGGGATTTCCACAAAAATAATAATAAAAAAAAATTGGTAGATTGCTTTGGTCTAGATAGAAGTATTTTGTTCTGATTTTAGGTACTTTGGGTTTAGAAAATAAAACAGAAGTAAATTTAATAAAAGAAATGCCTAAGTAATACACATCTGCAATCTCCCATTATAAATGATAAACACTTCTGGCTGTTTTTCCCAGAGAGTTCACAACTCGGTAAGCCTTGAATAAGCTTATGACATCTAGTGGATGTCCTAAGTGTGCATTTTTTTCTTACCATTCACTCCATTTTGGGAAGTTCTAGAACTAGATTATTATTTGTCACATTTATAAACTCCAACAGCATCTCCTGCAAGCACCATGCCAGCTCACTGCTCTGCCCCAGCACCCTGGCTACCACACAGGTCTGTGGCAAACGCCTCGGGGTCCTGGGTATGCTTCAAGCACAGCGTTCAGAAACCAGCACATCATTAGTTTTACAGCATCTTGCGTACTTTCACATCAGAGTGAGAAGGGGAGAAACACTGACCATAGCATTTCATAACCTGAAGATGAGTGTGAGGGAGGTGAGGTGCAGTGAGGTTTGTACAGGAGTATTTGGGGGAACCATCTGGGATTCTCCAAGGCTGGTAGGGGCTGCTGATCCCTGCGACGCTGGCTGTAAACCAATCCTGCTCATGTTTCACAGCAAAAGAACGGGAACTAACTGCTAATGTTCAGTTTCACCCAAAAAATAATCAAGTGTCAATCACTGGCTGAATATAAGAGAGCTGGTGGCAGCAGGGAGGTTGCTCTTCCTACCATATGTCTTTTCTCTTGCTTTGGATCCACGGTGGCATTTGTGAAGTGTCAGTACTTGATTCTTTCCATTACCTGGTTTTAATTAACCCCCTAAAGCCCCTTTGTGCGGCTGGTGATATCAGCTGGGCCTCTGAATAGAAGCCACCCCTGTCAAAAAATTTTGGAACAAGCTCCTCTTGAATGGGCCCAATGAGCCGGGGGGCTGTTTCCTCCTTAATCCCACATTTAATAGCACGAGCTGGGGACAATAGGCAGCTTCTCCAGCTTTTTGCGGCTTGATTCCGTTTGACATATCCAGCCCTCTTTTGTCCCCCTGGCAAGGACAGGCCACCTCCGCGTGCTCTGCACGGGAGACCCTCCCTGAGTGTCACCGAGATGAAATGGCCCCGGGCAGCCTCTGCCTCCAGACCCGTGCTGCCAGCTCCATTGCTGCCCGCAAAGCTGCCTACCGGCAGGGAGGGCTCTAGCCAGCAGAGCAAAAAAACCTGGATGCCGCTGGTTTTGGTTGGTCTTGGGTGGGGTTTTTTTCATATATTCCTGTAAGGATGTGTTTCCATCAAAGAAGTCAAGGATTATAAGATTTTGCCATGGCAACATGCTATTATAAATGCAAATGTAAAACTGGAAAAGGGGGAAGCCTTTATTTCTCATAATTAGATGACAAAAGGGTCTAACATTGCAATTTTCCATATATTTTGAAACTGGAAAAATCATCCTCTCCTCTGTCATCTTTTTTTCTGCAGAGCTGTTTTTCTTCAAAAAGAGCTTTTGGCTGGAAACTGTGGAAGAAAGAAATTTTATTTTTATTTCATTTTTATTTTATTTGAGTGATGAGATTGACACTTTGAACAGTGGCTAGATCTGACTGGCTGCTGCTGTTTTGGGCAGGCATTTGCTACCCAAAAGGATGAGTAAAAGATCAGTGTGATCATCAGTCTGGGAGCCACATTTTAAATCTGGAGACTTCACAAGCAGAAGCTGTTCTGCCTGTGACCTTTCATTTGTATTTACAGCACTGGAGCTGATCACATGTTCATTAGATATTTCTTCAAATGCCTGCTGCATGTAGAATAAGTGGACTAATTAGGTTTAGTTTTGAAAAAGAAAAGTCCTAGCACGTGTATAGTTGGCTAAGCATAAAACACTGAGCAGCACATTGTACAGAGAACACCTGTTAGCATCTTTTTTTTACTTGTCCATCAGTATTTATCTTCTTCACTTATGCAAAAAAAACTTAAAGAGTAACACAAAAACAAGCAATGACCAGCCTCAGTGTCAGGATTATTCCTACCTCAGGAAAAGAAGAAAAGTTTGAATTATAGCATATACTAATCCAATCTACTTTTCACATAAAAGAAAAAGAAGAAAAAAAAAACAAAACACTATAAAGGCAGTGGCCTAGTGCTGGCCCAAATTTCCAAGTGTAAACAGCAACATGTGGGGACTCCACCTTTGGATGGTGCACTTAGGACTCTCTTAAACAAATCTTGTTTTCACAGTAGCAAGTCTTTCCAGGAAATCACAATGTCTTAGGAGTAGTTACCAAAAATGAAAACAAAAATTAGTAATAATTCCTCTAATTTTTCTGTATACCATCCAATCAGACTTTTTCCCCCAGCTATTCTTACAGCCCTCTTTCAAAGTCCCTTTAAAAATAAATTTCTTTAATGATGCCTGCAAACTATCATCCTGCCCTCCAAGGATTTTTTGCTAATTTGATGAAGACCACACACATAAAATCAAATGCTTTTGTCATTTGTTTCTCTTTGTACCCCCTTTCTAAAAGAAAGCAACGCCTGCGTTGTCTGATCATAAACATTGGCGTTCGCAATCTGGCACCTTTCCAAATGTTCATTTTTCAGGGTAGCATTTTAGATAAACGTTGAGCTTCATGATAACTATTGATTATATGACTTGCTGGAAGCACTAGCACACTTTTCTGTGTCCTGATATACCTAATGGTCTATTATTGGACTGGCTTTAAATCTCTTTGTGGTTTTAGTCCTCACCAACTCGAGTAAAGCAGGATTTCATCCTGTGACTTTATCACTTGTAAAAATATCCAGTGGTAAAACAAGTTTTCTGGAAAACTGTTTTATTAAAAGCCACATCAACTGGTATACATCATCGAGAGTTATTAAGCCTTATTCTAATGGCACATAGAAATATCATATGGTACGTACTTTCAGGCACATGAGTATGGCTTGTGATCTCAGTTCTCAAGCTAAGCAGTGTCTATTCTAGTAAAAATTTCCAGCACAAGTGAATGCAGAAGCATCACCCATCTAGGTGCCAGATGCCAAATCCTTCAGGGCTATGACATCCATTAACTCAACGCGTAACCCTTAGACGCCTGGGTCCTGACATAAAATCCCCACGGCTCAGCTAGGCACCCAATCTTCCTACGTGCTGAAAGAGGTTTGGGTTGGGGACGGGATGCGATTCACCGCAGCCAGCCTGCCCAAGTCAGCCAGTAACATGTGCTGAAAGGCACGTCTGAAACACAAGCTTCACGCGCTTGGCTCGAGCAATCCCATATGTATTTGCACCATGCCAAAACAGGCTGGCGTGGCGCTTACATGTTGGCCAACTTAATTGTATCACGTAAACCCTGGTCCACACTATTCCTGTTTTGCTTCCTTCAGTGTTGCCAATATAAGGCAACTCAATCATATTGACTCCCTCAACTCCCTCCTGACCTGACAGACCAAGGACACAGCTGCTGTCAGACAGACAGCGCCCTTGTTGCCAAAGAAGGGGCTCACTTCATGGTCGTTTGTACCTGCTGCCTGCAGAGGGTCAAATACTGTCCATAGGCCCCTCAAATATTTATTTGTCTCCCCTTTCTTGTTTTCCTTTGCTGTCCTTGATCTCCTGCAATGCCTAGGATGCCTCACTAGCCTTAAAACTAGACCATAAGATACACTTCTTCATTAGAGGAAAGTAGCTGTTTCGCTTGTGATGATGGACCCTATTCCCTAAGCTCTTCTCTCACCCTCTGTAATGCCCCGACATTCCTGTGAAATCTCCCTGTTGGCACCCCGTTGCCCAGGCATCATTTTGCTGGAGGGGCCAGAAGTGCTGGTGAGAGGAAAGTGAAGTGCAGAGCCCCAAAGGAGCTTAGCCATGGCAGACACTCCAGAAGATTCAACCAGAAACGGATAAAACAATGAAATATGTGGTTGATGATGCTCTCAAACCATAAGGATCCCCAAAGTCTGTAGGCATCACAATATGAAGTTAAATAGATTTCTCATGATTTCAGAGAAGCAACTTCAGATGTGCTTAGGGCCAGTATACCATCTCACAGCAAAATAACTATCAGGACAGTAAACTTTAGCTAAAGGAGTCATCTTTAAACAGACAGCTTGCCAAGTAAAATGTCAGGAGCTGTTGCCTCTCAAAAGACAGCAATCTAATAGAATACAAGCCAAACTAAAGAGATTTATAAGAATATAGTTATGTATATACTTCCTAGGAAATAATTTGAAAAAAACTAACAAATTTGAACACCATCCTAACTAAAATTTCTCACTTTTCTTTCTAAATCCTCACAATTTACTGTTTTTTGAGACAATCTCTGTTACTGTGTTGGCATCTATCCCTGCCAAGTAAATAGGGAAAAGATGAGATTTCATCCTAGAAAGGAAGAAAATCTTAAAAAAACATGAAATTAATCTGAAGGAATAAAATGGAAATGTTTTCATATTAATAACTGAGCTGATGAAGGCTGTTATGAAGTTCAAAGAATTGATATGATTAAGAGTAGCAACAGCATTAGAAGTCATGTGTGTCTCCACACTTGACTCCAGTAATTGTAATAAAGTCAGTATCATGTTTAGTCTTGAGATTTTTTTCAGGGCTTTTTAGTGATTTTGCTCTCGACAGACTCCATGAATAAAATCCCATGTTTGTAAAATGTTTATATTCATTTACTGTGGTTTCTTAATTCTGTAAAATGAATTGTTCTCCAGAACTAGTCAGCTGTTGTCCTCTGACTTCCAGGAGTAAAGCACAGAGGTAAGGCCCTTTTAGCTAGGAAGCTTCCTGCTCTGTGAAGATCCACCTGCTCCATGAAACATGTTAGTTTTCACATCCTCAGTCTGTATTTGAGTGCCTCATTTTTTGTCCCAGGTGGATTTGTACCAGAAGCCTGGTAGGCAGGAGGGTTATTAGGAGTGCTGAGGGGAAAGCTAGCCTGCTGATGGGATTTGTTATTTAGTTGGGTATCAGTGCTGGAAGCAATTTGGGATCCAGTAAACAGTAGTAGACCTGAGTCTGTTACTCTAAGTGTGTAAAAATGGTCACATCCAGAAAGAATGACACTTGACACTTAAACTAAGAACAAGCTTCAAGCCTTTGCCTCCAGTGTTTGGTGCTGGATATGTTGTAGGAGCAGACAGAGATCAGAGGAGACGAAGCTTGCCAGAGGCTCTGCTTCACTGAATGTTTCGCACCTTTTTCCTCTGCCTGCTCTTTCAAAGCCTGATTACACAAAGTGAACGAAAGCCTTCTGTAAAAAGGGCAAGGATTAAGTGGAAGTTTGATGGTACCGAGTTCATTCAGCCACACTTGCCTCATCTGATACAGAGTCCTGAATGATGTCTGAACAAATTGTTCAGTAGGACTGGGATATTAAAAGCTCTACTGTAAGGCTTCTTTCCTTCATTTTGCTTAAGGAGCTATCCTTTTCACTGGATAGTGCCTTGTTTTGTGATGGTCAGTGAATATGGGAAAAGCAATTAATCTGGAGGATCCTAAATAGGAACATTTTACATAGGAAACAAGAAGCACTTCCCCTCAGCAAGAAATAAATGTGCTCTATTTAAATGCCATTCCTACCTTGGGTAATGAGATAAAGGTGTGACACAAAGGGAAGGACACATTCTAGAAATCCTGCATGATATTCGGTGCAAGTGTACTGCATCAACATTTAAAAATGATTAGATGCTGATCATCAGTAAAGATACGATTGTTTCCAGTGTTCCACTTCAAACAGAGAAATGTACTAAAAGGAAACTCAGAGCATCAGTAATGAGATTTATTACTCTAGGGGTGAACTTGGGGCACTTTAGGAAAGCTGAGAAAGGATGAGCAGAGACGGCCTTAAAAAACCGGCAGATAAGCATATGTAAGAGTGACACAGTTTTGGTCTTTAAGCCTGTTTTTGATCAGATTTTTTTGTAAGAGATTTTAACGGCAATGAAAGCTATTTGCTTTCTACTAGCACCACTGCCTCTGAGGGGCCATGAATTTTCCCGTGAGCATACAGTCAAAATGCAGTCAGGAATATCTTGCTCTTGCTTAAGCCAACTTCTTAACTCCCACTGAAACCGGTGAGTGTTAAGCAACTTCTGCTTTGTTTTCTGGACCAAGACATAAGACCCTTTCATTGCATCTTTAATATAAATCCTGCTTTTATTTTCATTCCCTGTTACTTTCAAGCACACAAACCAAGCCAGCATCTTCCCTGAACCAGGCTCTTAGGAGAATAATACCAAAGGCTCAGGCAGGGAGACAGGTAACAGGATTCCCTCCCTCCATCCCCCCCCATAAAAATTACCCTTGCCCAGACCTAATATGTAAGCTCTCCCCAGCTTCACAAACCTCCCTGATCCTTGGGGAAAAAAAGAGAGAGGAGGGAAGGAAAAGATACGCGATCAGCAGTGCAGCCTAACGGCCAACACGGTGCACACCCCGGGCGGTCTGAAACAGGGGGTCGCTCGGAGTGCCAAGGTCCCGCCAGCCCCTCTGCCCTCGGCTGCGGGAAAGGCAGCTGCGAGGGGCATTGCTCTGGAACCCCTCGCAGCATTTAGCTCAAAATAGGCAGGTCTAATCCCAGGCAAGGCACCCCTGCCACAGACAGCAGTGGCTCAGTAGCCTGCGCCCAAAGCTCCCAGGAATGCATCAGCAGTGGTTATTACCCCCAGTGCCCCTGTCCCCGTGCCCACATCCCGCTCCCTCCATGCCCGGGGAGGCTCTGGCGAGGATCTGCCCCGAGGGAGGCCAGTGGTCGCCCCGGGCTCCCGGAGCATCCGCTCTCGTTGACGCAGGCCCCTCCGGTGCCTCCCGGTTTGTGCGGACAAAGAGCTGTGCCCCAGACCTGCCTGCGGCAGGGAACCGGAGCCGCCTGGGGACAGCAGGGAGAGCTGAGGAGGCACCCCAAGCGCGGCCAGAACGAGGAGAACTCAGGCCATCTCCGGTTTCTCCTCAGCCATCTGTGTCCCCTCCTGGCCAAGGGGGCCGAGCTGGAGGAGAGCAGCTATGCTTGCTCTGTGTGCTGGGGGTCTGCCTCCCGCGTGGGAGCTGCTTCAGCCGGCGTGGTGCACGGCGTAGGGCAGGTGCGCCACGCACCCGTGTCCTCCACTGCAGCAGCACAAGTTTCTGCACTGCCAGTGACCCAGCAACGCTGCTGCCCGAGATTCACCACCTCACGTTGCTCGTTAAGCTGGAGAGATGGAATCTATGACATAACCTGATCAACAGCAGCCAGGGAGCTGACCTTTCCTTTTGGCCCGGAAGGTCGGTTTTACGACAGAAAACGGGTTTTTTTTGTGTGTGTGCGTATACGTGCCCGCGCGAGTGTGTGTGGGTGCGTGGGCGCGCGCGCGGGTCGTTACCGCAACGCCTCCTCGGTCCCACTCCAGCTGCCGCGCGCGGGGCAGGGGCGCGGAGAGCCCGGCTCCCGCCAAGCCGCCAGGCGGCGCTCGCCCTCCGCGGGGCGGGGCGGGCAGCTCGCGGGCCGGAGCGCGCTTCTGCTCGCCTGCTTCTGCCGCGGCTGCGGGAGGGCGCGCGGTGCGGGGCCAGCAGGAGATGCAACACCGCCCCCTGGTGGCGCCCAGTCGCCACGTCGCCGCCCGTGTCACACGCAGCCCCACACCCACACCCACACACTCACGCCCGGACCCACCC
>JAVKLA010000058.1:3023596-3062121 GCA_034782735.1 Sagittarius serpentarius | reverse complement strand
AAGTGGGGTAGGGGGCACGGATAAGGCGCCGTCCCTGAGGAGAGGCCGCGGCGAGGCAGGGGGCCGTTGGCGCCCTTTCGCCGGGCGGGCGGCAGGCGGAGGGCGGGAAGGGCGAGCCCGGTGGGCGGCGGGGGCGCTGCAGGCGGGTCCTTCCCCTCAGCCCCTCCGCCGGAGGGCTGCCGGGGCGCCTCTGCCGGCCGGGGAAACGGCTGCCTGGTTGAGCTGCTGCCTGTCCAGGGAGACACGTTCAGGCAACGGATTTTAAAGTTTAAAAACCTCTGTGTGTGTGTGTGTGTGTGTTTTTTCGTTCCCTCACAAAACATCGGTCTGGCTTCAGCCGGGGGCTGTAACTGCTGAATCCCCTGTGGCTGGGTGAGCAGCGGCCTGCCTGAGCCCGGAGACGCTTGCCTCCTACCTGAAGCAAACCTCCCCTGAGGCAAAGTCTTGAGCCTGGGGAACGCAGAAGTCATCAGGGGCTGCTCCTCACCTCAGGAGGTGGGATGGCGGCCCTGGAGAAGACGGCCGCCGTGAACACGGAGCAGCCGTGGGGCCAGGGTGTCGGCTCTCGGTGTGGGCAGGTGAGGTGGCACCGGTGGAGAAGAGCAGCCCTGCTCCGATCAAGTGACTTTGGCCTGGCACTCAGTGCATTGAGCATGTTGGCGTGCAGCAGTGATTAGCATATATTAATGAGCAATTAGTACCTGCTAGTAATCATTCCTATGCCAGTGACACTTGGATTTGCAGTCCCCGACCTGTGCGTTGAGCCTGAGCTAACAGCAGTAATTGACGGCACACGTACACAGCGCTCCGAGGGCTCTCCTCCGCCGGGACGCGCCCGCCGCCGGAGCCGGGGGGAGGTTGGGGAGAGCCACGGGCCGCCCGCCGCGGCAGGCTGCTGCTCGGTGCCGGCAGAGGGCCGCACGCAATTAAATATTCGTGCTCGTCAGCGCCCGGGAGGACGGAGACTCGTGTGGAAATCACTCCTGGCATTCGTTAAAAATCTTCCATCCGGTTTCAGACGAAGTTTGATTTCTGCCCCGCGCCTGCCAGAAAAAGGGGCGCAGCCCAGCGGGGCGAGCACGCCAGCCCTTCCCAAGTTTGCCGCGGAGCGGGGAGGAAGGGGCAGCGCCGGCCAACAGGCCCTCAGGCGCGCGCGGAGTGCGGGGACAGTCAGCGCGTTGAAAGCTGTTGCCGAAGGGTGGGAGCACGAGGGGAGGCGCCGCGGCGCGGTCAGGCTGCTGCTGCCCCGGACGCGGGAGCGCTCCCCTCTTGGAGGGCAATGGGGTGGCTACGCGCGGCATGGGCTTGCTCAGACACAGGCAGCGTGGGCAGTGCGGACCCCTCGTACTCACTCTTGCCTCACTTTCTTAGGGAGGTGGCTCCAAGCATGCAAACCGCACCTAAAATTCCCGCAGATTCGGTTCCCACCGAGTGTGCTTTGTCCAGCACTAACGGAGGTGCCCGCGTATGCTCCGCTGCCTGATCGTGCTCCTACTGCAGTTGCTGCACGTGACCAGACTGCTCATATGCTGTCTTCAGAGAGCAACTGAACTTGTTCCAGCCTCGAGCGGCAGGAGGAGTGATGGTTTTTCCCTTCAGCGCTCGATTCTGTTTTCTCCAGGCTGAGGCTACCTGGGCCCCAGGGCTCCGTGCAGAATGCCTGTCTTCCCTGTCCTCTAAGGGGCCATCGAGTATGGAGGTGAAGACACTACGAGCCAGACCTAGAAGGCAGGAGGAGGCCTGAAGTGGCCCAAGACAAATAATTTAGGGACGGAGGTTGGAGTGAGAGTTGGGCAAGAAGTTCTGAGAGGTGAAAAAGAAAGGAGGTACTGGGAAAGCAGTATGGGCCAAATGGGAGGTTGAGGGATAGTGGGCCTGTGAATGTGCACACAAGGAAGATGAAACCTAGAATTGGTATGGCAGGAAGAAATACGGACCTGGGAAGGAGCCAGGAGAGGAGAAATGAGGTGCTCTGCAGAAGAAATGGGCCAAGGGAGCTGAGGAGTCTGAAATACTGAGATTGGAGGAAAAGCCAGGGAAAGGGTCAGGCTGGGGCAGGGAAATGTGGGAGCCAGTCTGAGCAGGAAAGGGAAAGGCCAGAAGCAGAGGAAGAAACGAGGATTCTGCCGACAAGCTGAGTAAAAGAGTGTGGGAAAGAAGACACGGTTGCCTGTGTCCAGGCAGTGGCTGGTTTGGTTGTCCTAGGATGTCCTCTCTGGCCTCTGGCACCAAAAGGGCACAAATTTCACATGGGCTTTAAGTGATACCCACTAGTCCTTCAGTTTAGTACATCAAAAATGGGAAAGTGGTATTAGATGTCTGGTTTTTGGGGCGCCTGAATCACTCTGGTTGTATCCCGCTCTAGAGCTTTCAATCCTCTAGTCTCACTCTTTGGTATCACAGATCTCTTCAGAATACCCAAAGACAGGCTCAGGAGGCATTTTTATGGTTCTTACCACAATTATATGTGTGCTTCATAGTATTAGAAAATATCATGTCTTTGAAATAGAAGGTTGGTATATTCTGGACAGAACAGTTAAAAGGTAGCTGGGACCTCATTTCTCAAAGAGAGCTCCCATGGATTTCAGTTGCAGCAGTTCTGCAAATAAGGCCTCGGAGCCTTACTGAGTTGCTGCTCATCTATAAAAAGTTTTAAGCATCTTGCCTGGCATCACAGAAGAATTCTGTGGCAGAAGCAGGGATAGTCTCCATCTCTTCAGGACAGCTTTCATCATCTTAATCCTCAGAAGATTATCCTTTCTCTCCAACAACCCTGTTGTACCTCCACTATTTTTCTCCCTGGGAATTAACTGCGTCCCAGCCCTGTGGCTGCCATCTAGTCTCATCTGAAAAAGTCCAAGTCTTAAGCCAGGATTTTCACCAAAAGCTTCTTCAACAGGTGAAACAGGTTTCTCATAATCCTCATCTTTCTGGACAGCAGATGCTGTCTCACGCACCTGATAAGGCAGGATCCTATTACCAATTAGCATGTAAGCATGCAAGACAGAACAAGGGGGATGTAAATCAAGTGACATAGACAGCTCTTTTTTTGGCACATTCTCTTCAGTACTGGATTGCACAACCATAATATTATTTTAAAATACATTTGTGTGTGTGGTTATAAAACGGGCAAGTTTAAAGAGAATTTATATCATCTTGAAAAGTATACTTTGTGCCCCAAATTGTCCTGGACTGTACTATTGATCATTTTATCTAACCACAAATGTG
The DNA here is from genome assembly GCA_034782735.1 of Sagittarius serpentarius. Lineage (NCBI taxonomy): Eukaryota > Metazoa > Chordata > Aves > Accipitriformes > Sagittariidae > Sagittarius > Sagittarius serpentarius. The sequence continues at coordinate 3,058,893 of JAVKLA010000058.1, read as the reverse complement.
CTCATTTTTCATATGTATAGAGATCATTACACAGAAGAAAATAAAAGCTTATTATTTGGTTAATGTTTCTATCGCAGCATTTCTCTTTGGAACTAGTCAGTTATTTGCAGTGGTGGAGCAGCAGTGGAGAACTGCTTAAACATGTTGTGCGGAGTGCTATGGGGAAGGGCTGTATGTTGTGCCGGGGCAACCCTTGGATACGGTGGGTAAGAACAACAGATGAACGCAGTTGCTGGGCCGCGGGCGATGTTTGGCAAGAAACGCACATCTGGGAATTTATTGATATTGATGTGGTGGGAAACTAAGAGAAAGGCAATGGGGAGAAGGAGTGAATGCATGGTTGGAGAAGAGTTAGCAAGAGAGAGGACTTACACAAAAAAGAAAAGCCTGTGAAGAGGGAATGGCGTAGTAGGAAGTTATATGTTAATGAATAAATAGCAATAAAGGTGTCTGACAATGAATGATCAGTTTTGGTGGGCCTGGACCCTGCTAGGGTGACAGTCAAGGGAAGTGGGAAAAACTGTTGAGCGCATGAGAACATGCTCACACAGACACAGCCAAACTTCGTGGGAGGGAGATGCCCCTGTTCAGGCACACAACTGCCTCTCACCCACCCCTGCGAGCAGCTTCCTCCATCCAGCCCTGTTAAAATGCAGCTCTGCCTCAGAGGATTTTTTTCCCCTGCTTCACAGAGGGGTTTAGCTGCCAGGTGGCTTTTCCTATCTGTAGCTGCATGTAAGAATACATGAACTGCTCCACCTCTCTGGGACATTCCTCCTGGGTTTCTGTGGTATTACTGGCTATCATGTTCACCCAAAGCCTATCCACAACTGGTAATTTCACTCTGAGCCCACTTAAATAGCTACATGTAACTATCGTAACCTTTTAACACAACTGATTTGGATATGTCCAAAGAACAAACTCATCTAATTTGGACTGGCCTACGTCCTGAGCCTGGAAGAGGAGGAAGGCAAGTCATGGTAGTTTTGAGGCTGCTCCAGCTTGTGTCCAAGGATATGTGGGGCATTCAAAGCAGAAGCTGAAAAAGCATAAAGTCTCCACTCTGCTCCCTCCTTTCCTGCACTCAGTGTGAGCTGAGGCTGGGACAACGCTAAAGGCCAAGCAGGAATTTTTGTGCCATTTCACTGATGACCTGCTCACCGCAGGGGGGTTGGACTAGATGACCTTTGATGGTCCCTTCCAACCCAAGCCATTCTATGATTCCATGATTCTATGACAAACCAAACTGGGGGGATGAGTTGATATGCGCAAGGGCAGGGCTGTCACTCAGAGGGACCTTGGCAGGCTGCAGGAAGGACTTCAGCAAGGACAATTACCAAATCCTGCACCTGGGAAGGAATAGCCCCTTGCAATGGTAAGGGCTGGGGACTGGCTGGCTGGGGACAGTTCTGCAGAAAAGTTCCTGGGGATCTGGGCTGACGGCAAGCTGAGCATGGGCCAGCACCCTGCCCCGGCAGCAGAGAGGGCCGTCAGCATCCTGGGCTGTCTGAACAGGACCACAGCCAGCAGATCAAGGGAAGGGATTTTCCCCATTTACTTGGCACTTGTTAGACTGCATCTGGAGTAATGCTTGTCGTTTTGGGATTCTCTGTACAAGAAAGACATCAATAAACTGGAGCAAGGTGAGGAGAAGGCCACCAGGATGGTCAAGGCTGGAGCACTTGTCCTATGAGGAGAGACAGAGGGAATGGGGCTTGTTCAGCCTCGAAAAGAGAAGGCTGTGGGGAGACCTAATAGCCACCTCCCCATATCTATTGGGAATTCATAAAAAAGATAGAGCTAGGCTTGTTACTGAGGTGCACAACAGGACAGCAAGAGAGAGTGGGAAATACAGGAGGATCCAACTTGATATAAGGCAAAAAAAATCTTAAATTCTCAAACACTGGAACAGGCCCCCCATAGGGGTTGTGCAGGCTCCATCCTTGGAGGTTTTCAAGACCTAACTGGAGAAAGCCCTGAGGAGCCTGGTCTGATGCCAGAGCAGGCCCTGCTCTGGGCAAGAGGTTGGACCAGAGATCTCCTGAGGGCCCTTCCACCTGAGTGACTCTGGGATTCTGCGAAACTACCTGACAGCACCCTCCTGAGCAGTAATGGCTGAAGAGCTGGGGATGCGAAAGCTGGCTCTGTACCTTATCACCTGCATAGCTGCGTGTGAAGAAGATGAGCAAGCTTTTTCAAAATGTCAGAAATCATGTGTGCAGACACAAGTGTGTGAGAGAGAAATGAGTCCTGACCAGAGCTTCCCATTGCTCCCACCTATAATGTGAAGTTGCAACATCAACCGCTATGCATGTGATGTCTAATAAACGCAAGTTCTCAGCAGCGATATGAAATCACTTGTAAGACTGTGGGTCTCACCCTGTTTTTCTTGACCATCAAACTCTTGGGCACTGCAATACAAAACTTCTTTAGAAAGCAGTATTTCACAGATAGCATGAATGGCATGCACGTTTTGTAGTGTATATGAAAGCAACAAACAATAAGCATGAGGAAAATCTAATAACCTTTAATAAACCATGTTTTCACGATTGACAGCATCTGATATTTTCACAGTGAGGCACATCAACAGAAGGACCTTTCTTTCCTTGTGCCACAACACAGCAGCAGCAACATAAGCAAGCAATGTGGTGTGTCAAGGTGGAAGAGCAAGAAGCTGGCAGTAACTCAACTTCAAACTCTCTCTCTGTTCGCCCCAGGGACAGCTTAGCCCTGCACAAAGAAAGAATGAGCCAGCCTTAACAACCTATCATTTTCTTCTATATTGCTTGTGCCAGATGATAGTATTTTGCCAGAGAAGATTACTATCTGGTTAAGGGAAGACTCTTTATTGGTTTACCCTTTTCTCATGTTTTGTGCTGTTGAATGAGAAGGGCATACAATGCTCTCTTTTGAGGATGTTCATTCAAAGTTGCTCCAAACCTCTTGGTAACAGGTCCTTGGAGTGGAGGTGCATACAGGTGTCAAACCCAGGTTCGCTCAGTTTCCAAAGCTGGGCTACTGAGCTGGCTGCTGGCCAGACCCTTTCTTAAATTACTTGACAACACCCAATAGACCCAAAGGAAGATTGAAATTACCAGAAATAAAGGTACTTTGTGTTAGCCCTAAAGGAAAATATAAAGCTAAGGATGGCTTGGAGCAAAGAGGGAATGAAGGTCTTCCCCTATTAGATGCATCCAAGAAGGGCAAAATAAGTTCAAAGTGGAGTTTATCCTGAAATACAACAGACTTTCTGTTAAGTGTATACAGAGTCAAATTCACCACTACGTGATACAAGTAAAGCAAAGTGTCTCTTATTGTGTAACATTAATAACAGAGAAGTACTCTAATGAACGGATCCTATGTGCTCCTCATATTTGCCAGATGCACAGCCCATGCTTTTTTTTACAAAACAGGGTTCCCCAGAGCACCTCTCCTTCAGGAGCTGAATGGGCATCTTGGGAATTCAGATGTTTGATGGACTTCTGATGGGCAGACAGCAAAATACTGCTCCTTCAAGTCTGAATAAGGGCAAAAGGGGACTGAAGTCTCTCATGCACAAGCTCTTCCAGGAAAAAAAAGTACAGTCACAAATCCCAAATTCAAAAATCAGACAACTTGCCTGAAATATCTATAGTATAATTGGTTGAATTTTCTTCCTTTACATTTGCACATGCAATACATCTTATAAATGAGTAGGCAGGGCTTGAATCACAGCAGCATTTTAGCGTCTACCTTCCATCGGTCTCAGTGATGATAAAATGCCCAAATACTTCTCTGAATTGCACTTAAATGACACTCTAACTCCTGGCTTCAGCCAAATGCCCTTACTGAGGTAACTGCGTCAGCAGGCTCTCGGGCATGTAAAGGCCAGGCGTTGCTTTTGAAAAAGCAGCAAATATCTTTTCATTTGAATCAGAGCAATTCTTACTCTTCGTTCCCTGCAGGTGCCCTGCCAGAGTACCTTTGCCCCGCAGCATGTTCCCTCATGGGCTTTTTAGGATGCTCCTACTGCATTTCCTTGTGAAGCTGCTTATGACTGGCCTCTCCTTACAAATAATCCCACTGGTTATTCAGGCTAGTTAGTACCAGGCTATCTGTAGAGATTCTAGCTTTCAGTAGGTAATCTCCTGCTGTAACAGCTTTGTAAATCATGCCACAAAGATGTTGTTTTCCAAGCTGGATCATGGAGAAGTATCCAAAGCATTTGAGCCGTGGTTGAGAGCCACATTGTGCCTGTGCTAAGTTGTGACTGAAAATTTCCAGTTAATCCTTCCAGTTGGGCAAGCAGGCTTTTAAACCGGACCTGGGTTTTTTCTGTTTCAAACCTACACACAAAGTCCCCGGAAAGTGGGCAGAGCAGAATATGTCCCAGGGGACGGTCACGGGGCTCCCCAGATGGAGGGCCAGCGCAGGGCTAGGAGGGGAACACAGCACGCAGGAGGTCCCGTCTCCCTCCCTGCGCACCAGGCTGGCCATCCCCCTGCGAACACGGGTCACCGGCTCTCACTGCTTGGCTACACCCCAGCTCCCCTCCTAGAGCAATCAGGGAGGCTGTCAGTCACCTCTAAGCATTTCCAGGCGAGCCCTTCATGTACGACGGCACACCCGATGACGTGTGACCAGAGGTAATAAAGACAGGTAGAGATCCTGCCGCAGTGGCATTAATGATAGGGGCAGACCTTGGACCGCTCTCCCGGTTGTCAGGGGAATGGCATGGGGTGCCGGCCCACGAAAACATAAAAGCGCAGCAGCGAGTGGGAGAGGAGGCACTGCCGCCTCCCCCCCAGGCTGACCCCGCTCCCAGCCGCAGCCGAGCATCCCTGCCTCGGCAAGCTCGGCCAAGCGGGAAGCCAGGCGGTGACCAACCCATCTGGCTGGCATCCGGAGAAAGAGTAAGTCGCCGTCTTTGTTTCGGCTCTAAAAGGTGGGGGTAAATAACAGAGGAACATTAAATAGCTTGTATTTTTATGAATGAGGCTGTTTCTCTTCCAGCACAATTGTTTCCTTGCCAGTAACTCTGTTCCTGGCAGGTATTTTTTTTCAGATTTGTTGTTTTGTAATCATGGTGAAATAACAGATTCTGCAAAGTTTGTCTTTCATGTGTTGCAACTGTTTGTACGCTGTATCTGTATGCCTTAGGTAATAATTAATAGCTTTATGAATAATAACCACAAAGAACGGTGGAATGATTTTTCTCCATTTTGCAAATACTTCTTTAGGCAAATCTTTAAAGGTGATGGAAGTATCGGTGGGAATTATTCCAGCTGACAGGAGCTGAGTCATTTTATTCAGTTAAAACTGCCTTGAGAAGAGCACTGGAAGAGATGGACCAGGGAAAGAGCAGCTAGGACCGGTGTTTTATTCTGCCATTTAATTTATAAATCAAGCCACTAACGCAGTAAGGACAAAACAATGTAAATACACTGTCTCTACATAGCTCTGGAGTCTCGATAGCAATTACAACATTCACTACCCGAGTGAGTGAACGGGAGCCAAGGTACCCGGCACCAGGAGGCCCTACTCCAGAGTTTCAGTCTCCACCCACTTAGTGAGCATTAACATTTCATAACAGCTTTCTATCATGCATCTTTCTCCTCTCACATCTCTTCTTCTTAATTTAGGATTTGAAGAATAGAAAATAAAGTGTTAAAGTATGCTTTTTATACGTTTTCATTCATGAAGTAAGCATTATGCTTTGGGCTTGGCAAATCTTTAATATAGTGTAATGCTTAACTTGAACTTTTGTCCAGGTCAGGTTAGAAAGGGCACTGGGAAATAATAACAAAAAAATGCAGCCAAGCTTTCTTTCCTAAAGTTCACTCAGTGTAAGTACCCTTGCTCCATGGAGTAGTTGGTTTGACATTAAAAAAATGAGAATTTTAAAGACCGGTTTTAAAATGAATTTTAGTACTTCAGTGTTCAAGTGCTCAGCTTGAGCCACCAAGGCTAACCCTGGTTTTCAGGCAGTGCTGACCACCCATCGTTGGGACACCCGATTTCCCAGAATGTGTCCCTTTCTGAGGACAAACGAATGAACAGGGAATTGATTGCGCATACCTTGCAATTACAAAAGTACGTGTTGTATGAAAATGTGATGCACTTGTGCATTCGTGAGCATACAAATTCATGCTTTATGCATGCGTATACACTTTTTTTTTTAATACTCAGACTTTAAATCACACACCCCCACCCCCAACATTGTAGCTTACCGTACATTCAGTGCACTCAGAGTCAGCACCAGTACTGAAGGACATTGTATTTGCCAAGTCTTCTCTTCTACAAAAATAAATAAAATTAGCCTATTGGAAGGCAAAAGGCTAGATCGTTCAAGAAGTGAACAAGGAAGTTATTGAAAAGTACTAATATATAATTTAGAGTAGAAGTAAGATCTTTTCACAGTGTAACATAACTCTGTACTCTGGGGTTTCTCTTTAATACAAAGCCAGGGCATGATTTTGTATTCCTGATGCTTTTTTGGTACAGGGCTCTCTCATGAGCATCAAGACGAGATCAAGTCTCTAGTGCTTCTGTTATCTGAAAGCTGCAGAAGGCACTGCAGAGAAATACCAAACAGTCAACAGACTGGAACAGCTGCCTGTTTAGATAGAAACAGTAAGAAACTAATTTTTCTGTAATACCTTCCCTCTGAGACTCTTAAAGCACTTCATAACCACTGAACAAAAAACTGGGACTTGTAGTCATAGGTTGTACTAGCAGGAAGGATGGAGACACACTAGAAATAAAATTCTGATTCTCTATTTCATTAGATCGGATTTATACCACTGATTTCAATCCAGTTACACAGGTGTAATGACAAATCCTGCCTATGGTGCTCGAGTGGGCAAGGTATGTTTGATGGGCTGCTGCTTTGTAAAGCTGTGCAGAACAGTGCTCTCCTCCTGAGCTGGTAAAGCTTTATACTGCTTTCTTCTCACTTTTCATTTCTGTAAATGCTTATCCTGGTGCAATTCAAAGGTGAATACCCAGATCGGTGTGTGTCATCCTTCCTGGACAGCATGTACTGTGCACACCTCCAAGCTGGAATAGCTCCAGGTCTGTCCTGGCAAAGCAAATCCTGCCACTCATCTTGGTCCACCGCTCTTTATTAGGAAAAGTTCAGACTGCGCTTGTGAAGTGGGGCATGAAAATGAAGGCCTTACACATGCGTCCTTTCTGCTCTCAGGGTTGGGAATAATCAGGCTGTGACCTGCTGAGGGTGACCTTCAACCAGTGAAAAAGGGAGGTAACACCACTCCCAGTTCTTTGGGAGGACAAGACTTCCTCCTTTCCCTTGAGTTTTCTCCTATTAATCTGCCTCCCTGAAGTTACATGTCATAACCTTCCCCGTTGTAACGTTTGCCTCCAGTATGGACCAAAGCTTTGCATGGGATGGACAGGTTTGACGATTTTGCAGAGGTGTTTTTAGATGAATTGTCTGTCTCAGAGTCTGCGTACACCTAAATACCAGAATACCCATATGAAAATATTTTCAGGGGTCTCTGTGTTGTTCAAGTTCAATGCAACAGAACTGCCTATTTTATCTTGCATTTTTGTCATTGCTGGGAAGGAATTTTTTCCACTACACTTGACGGCACCACCGCTACAGCGCTGGTTGCTCAGCCTAGTGACAGCAGCCCAGGCTTTTGCTGCGTAAGCACATGTAAATACAATTTTCAAGTTATTGACAAGAAGCACGGATCACGCTGCAGACTGGAAGTCTGTGGAACGTCAGCTTTTATCACAAAGTTCTTTTTCTACACTTATCTGTGGAGTAACTAAATAAATATGGTAATTGTTTAAACAAAGAGATGGCAAACAAAATACCTCTCCCTCTGCCATCACCCCACTTACGGAACTCCTAAAACTCCCACAGAGTAAAAAGGTTAAATCCGGCATTTTGTTTCCCTCAAGGCCAGAGCCTCCCTAAGGCTTTCTGGTCAGATAATGGAGCTCTGCAGTGAAGACTCAGACTAGACTTATTATGGGACTGACTCTTTGCATTTTACATAACCCTTTACATTTTCCTGTAATCGTGCATTTTAACACCTGCTTAGTTCAGCAAATGTTAAAAGCCAACCTTACCCTTTCTTATGTGCATACCTTTCTGCAAACCAGAGATGTTTTTTTTTTCAGTTACAATTTAACAGTAAGGTTTTTTTCCAGAAGATCCAATAGGCTTTCAAGCAAATCTATTAGCATATTCTTTGAGAAAAAAAAAAAAGAAGAGTTCATTTAACTCTTTCAAATGCCAAAGAAATTGCATTTCAAAAACCTCCAGCTAGTCATGATGCGACCACAGGACAGCCACCAAACGGTAGCCCCGTCCAGTCTTTAAAAATCCCCTTTTCAACAAATATTTTACAGGTTAGACCAGTATTAAGTATCACCAGAAGAGTACACAGATGAAGGCAAGCCTGGGGCATGCTTTGCTCCTTTGAGTAACGGGAGCTTGTCTGCGCTCCTCTTCCCCCTGCCTCCCTTCTGAGGTTTCTGCGCCGCAGGCGACTAAAGCATCGGTCCCGGTGAGATCAGCCCAGATAAGCTGCTGTACCTACCTCCTTGCTGCCACCTTCACGCTGAAATGCAACGTATTTTTTTAAACATCCCTCCCATACCTGCACGCAAATAGGAAAAGAAAGAGGCAGTCTTCGTAGTTCTTCTAAATGCTTTTGGTGTTGTCCAGCCTTTCACGCTATTTTGATCTAAATTGGGTGGTTTTGTTATTCATCCTGTGTACATTACTCAAGCTGCACAAGATTATATGGATTTAAGTTCCTCTTTGCTTAATACAGCACTTTCACATAGGCACATGTTAACACAAGTGATCAATGAGGAGTTTTAATTAGGTTTTTTTCTGAATAGAGAATGGAAGAAAGCACCCTGTAAAGAAATTAATTGTATAGGCTTGGGACTTCCATTGAATAGGATTAACTTTGCTTGAGACAGTAGCATTCTCACACAACAGTCAAAGGCTTTTTAATGCTTTTTTGTAGTTTTCTTAATACACAGCTCTGCAATTAGCAAAAAAAAAAAAAAAATTAGTGGAATGATCAAAGCAAATTCAGAAACCTGAAATGACACTATTACTAAATAAGCATTAAAAATCTCCTCTAGCTATCAAAACCTGTGAAGAAAAAGGAGAGGGGATGGAATTTTGTGCTAGAAAACTTTTGGGAAAACATGTAATAAAACAGGGGTTTCAATGCTGGAAAGAGGATACACATCTAAAACCATGCATGGTTGAAGCAATTAAACTGGAATAATTTTCTGCGGGTATCTATGTCTAGTCTGATTTTCACTTGAAAGGCCCCCTACTCAGGACAAAAATGAACACGATTCGCTGGATTTAGATCACTCAAAATTGTTTTTTCAGAAGCAGGTTATTGCTACTGGCAGTAAGTAAAATTCTCCTAAGATCATCAGGATTTTTGTTTGCTGCTAAGCAGAGAATGCAGCTTCTCTCCTCCCCTCCCTATCGCAGAGATCCCAGCTCCAGAGCGGTGGCTGCCTTACCCCTCCCCAGGCCAGACCTGCAGGCTGGAGGGACTTCGAGGCAGCTGCTGGGATCTAGTTTTTCTCCAGTTTTTGCATGGAAGGAACAACTCAATACTGAGCAACAATATCGGATTGGATATAAACCACACAAACCAGGAGCCAAAGCAGAAGCAGAATGGGTGGCTCTTCTAGAGAAATGTTCCTTTTCTTTTACTTTCTGTCAAGACTTGCTTGTAAAGTTAGCAAAAAACCTGTCCCAGGACCGCAGTTTTGTACTCTTTCTGTGTGTTCTGCCCTCTTAAAGATCTTCCTGATTTGTTGAGGAAGGCTTCCTGCTCCCTCCTTCTCCTTCATGCCTCCACCTTGTCTCTGGGCGGCACTTGCCTCTCCTCCACCCAGCCCCTTACCTCCACCTCTCCCGCTTCTTCTCTCTACAGCTGCCTCCTTCACCTACAGCTACCTCCTTGTTCCACCATACAGGCTGCCGTGGATTCCTCCTCATCCACCTGCATCTGCTGAGTCTGTGCCCCGGGGTTTAAGTACTGTGTCCAGGTACTCCTAGACATGCTTTACTACAGACTTATTTAGTTGTTACGAAGTTGCTCTTGGTGCTTAGAGCTGACCTTTCTTCCCTGTTCTGCAAGTATGGAGCTAAACAGATTTGGTTATAACAACAAGTCCTCCAGTTTGGTGTGATGCAAGAGCTTCCCCTCAATGTTGAGGCAGACATTTCTGAACAAGTCTACAAAGAAAACTGGATGCTGGCTTTGGACTTCAGGAAGCTTAAATGCCAGATGAAAATGAAGAAGATGATACCAATCACCAAAGCCTCCTTGATGATTAACATCTTCAGGCCAATTAAGAATCTCTTGATCTTGAACATACCCTCTTCCACCTTCCCATTTCCCAGAAAGCCCTTGCAGTGCCAGAGTTTCTACCAGTACTCTTTTTGTAGTCGCTAAACCTTTGCCTTCTGATACCTGAACTGAGGTATCTCTTCAATTCATAGAAACCAAAATTCACACGTCAAAACCTTTCAGAGGTGTTTTAATGCCGTAATTAGCAGATAACCACTGGGGAAACACTCTCAGCTGTTTGGAGAAGAACTATCAGTAATTCCCATGGGGTAGTGGTACTCTACATCTGCTCAGTGAAGCTGGGTGACTCCTTACCCAGGCATAAGAAAAAGCAGGCATAAGAAAAGACCTCTGGGGCAATACAGTCTAATTACTATTCAAGACACTGAGTCATTCTCATACACTGATTTAATTCTTCACTTCATTCTCAAACACTAAATGTTTACCACATTGTGACTCTGGACAGCAAGGCGGTGTGGCGGGGTATGACTCAGCAGCTATTTACCTACTGGTTACGCTCGCCTCTTGTTTTTTCCACTTCTAAATGTATTTCCAAAACCAGACTATGTAAAGATGGAATGGGGAGGAAAGTAGGCTTTACCTCCAATTTACCTATGCAGGGGGTGAATTTGCTGAAGGTTGCAGCTCTAAGAAAACCTGACCAGTAACTGATGAAAGGAAACACTGCAATCACAGGGTGTAATTTCAAAACACTAATTGTTAGCTGACTGTATGAGACCAACTTAGAGAAAGCATCAGTGCAGTTGGGTGAGGGGCATGTTATTACATCCCACCTATGCCTCATTTGAAACATGGTTGTTTGGGATGTTGTTAGAAATAATACCACCATGAAGAAACCATGTTGTTAGAATGCACCACGATTTGTTTGGACAAATTATTTCTTTGCTGCATTGGACAAAGAGATGAACCCAAGGTGGTATTACTTCTGCTGGACATCATCTTGCAGCCTGATAGAGCTCTAGATTCTTTTACTCGGAAGTTTAAACCAAACCTTCAGCAATAGCACAAAACTCCTCCAGTGCATACCATGTTTAGGCTACAGAGCCATTCCGTGTTTTAATCAAAATGTATTTATCAATCAGCTTACTGCAACTGGTTAAGGAACAAGTTCAATCACTTCTGGTATGAAAATGTGTTACCATTTTTATTACTCCAGCCACTTTCAAGGACTGATGAACACTGGGTATAAGGCTGGACAAGAATGACTGTCTAAAACTGCTGAATTGAACAATTATATGAAAATAAAAATGCAGAAGCTCCTTCTTAGCTGGAGCTTCTGTAGACAAGGGAGTTACTCTTTGCACTAGAACAGATACATAAAAGCAGGTAGGTTTTGGTTACTCGTCTGTGAGGGAAGAGGACTCAGATAATTTGCCAAGTGCAGATTTGAAATACCATTCTCTTTTCTTGATTTCAGCAATCTTCTAGTATAAACTGGAAAGCTGAAAAATGCTTATATGATTTTTACACGACTGCTATACCTACTATGCTGTGTTATGCAAGGAAATATCATATGGCTTATGGAAACAAGTTGTAAAATACATTGTGTCAGGTGGATGAGTCTTAAAATAGCTATAGATTTTTAAAGCTTTAAGTAGAAACAACACCCATAGATGTTTTCGCCATAACTGTATGATAAGCCTCCTTTTGCCAAAGTTGGTAGCATAGTGGAAGAGTAAGACGTAGACTGAGTCTGTTGGGTTGTTTTATCAGTGAAATGCTGTCTCCTAGCCGTAATCAAGGAAGAAGGCTGCAGAACTAGTTGAACACATGCATATTAAATGCATATGATGAGACTGTTGCTTAGTCTCTGAATATGTACTGGTTACATTGGAAGTCTAGCTAAGCTTGATTTGAAAATTAGGGAAGAGAAGAAGGCATACCCACCAATTTTCCCTAGAAAATTGTACGGAAATTCTTGACATTTAGCATGATCTGATGCATCCTTTGGTTTTCTATAGGTTATATCTGAAAACACTTTAGTGAGCTCAAAGGATAAATTATCTCTGTTAAGGGGAGTGGGTAATGCTCAGAGAGAAAGCGTGGTGGAAAGATGCATCCCACAGCCCAAATTCTCCAGTTTTCTGAAGATACTCTGCCATTCTTTGTAAATTTGGAGATGATGGAGAACACAGACCCACAATAGGCAAGAAAATCACCCCATATTTTCTTTCAGTCATCTTTGCATTACAAGCAATCCAAAATATAAGGAATCTCTGCAAAGAGGAAGATTTTTGAAAATAACTTGGTTAGCTTTTGCAACTTCAAAAGTACTTCCTGAGAGACAAAGGGTTTATTCTTTGTGTAGCTCACCATGACATCAACACATCAAATCAAAACAAAAAAATTAACAATTCTGTGTTTCAGTCCTTTCAATGATTAAACTCAGATCCCCTCAACCATTTTGCTTCATAATAAGATGTCATCCTGCAGGTGCACACATTCAGGCCCTGGCTATGTTTTTCAGACCCATGCTTTTCTTTGATCCTTTCTTTTCCCCACTTCTTCTCCACTGGCAAAGTCCTGTGCCTCAAATGCCATGTCTGCGAATTTTGCTTCATGTTCTTGTTCATCTTCCATACTGAAACTCAGACTCTTCTGAGCCACTCCTGGAGAAGACAAACTAAAGACCCCTTCCCAGACTTTTAGTGAAAAGAACCTCTTGCTAAGTTGTGAGCCCCTCCCTCCTAACAGTGCCTTGACAGCAGTAATAATACAAAAAGATACAACTCAGAGTCATCAAGTTAGTGCAGTTAAATTTTATCTATGCTTTAACTTGCTTCTTCCTTGCAAGCCAGCTCCCCCCATCCCTAAAAATTAAACCCAACCTTTTTCCAAGCCTTAACCAGTGCAGACAGCAAAGTAATTTGATTAAGAGCCATATAATGCACATTCTTCTGTAGATAATTGGTAGCTTAAGTAAAGGTGCATTGCAGGTGACTTTGACACTTCACAGACAGGCAACCAGCAATATATATTTCACTGCTTGCATATCACTTACCAAAGCCACACGGAAACTAATTACCGAGAACTGATTTGATGATAGGAATGTTTCTGCATTGCAGGGAGCAGAAGAGGATAATAGTGTTTATGGAGATAACATTTCCTGGAATGCCAAGACTTAGAATTGTGTTTGGATTTTGATTGGATTTGGATTTTGGTTGGCTGCAAGACAACCTTAAGTTCTCTACTCTTCAGGTACTGAAAAAAAATATGAAATGGAATCAAGAGTTAAAAATAATGAGGCGGCATCAAAGTATTTTATTCTAATGTTTTATGACTATCAAGTCCTCACATGTTATATGGAAAAAGCAGTATCACCCCTTTTGACGCAGGTGGGAGTTTGAAATGCAGAAGTGCCGAGTGTTCAAATAAAACCTCTTTTACTTAGTTCAAACTCATATTGTTAACATTGTCTGGGAATCCTTCTTGCAATATTACCTCCAAAACTCAAATAATTATAAACTCAAATAATTTCATCGAGTTGTGAAACAGTGGTGATATTACAGATCTCTGATTTATCACAACTATTAGTGGTGGTTAAGGGCTGAGAAAATAAGCCCAGTGTGGAGGTCTAGTAATAGGATTGTCATTGTGACGCATGATAAGATGCCTATATACTGGAGACCAAATTAATTTAGCAGTAATGATACCAGAACAGCTACAGCTTAGATGAGGTCTGACCTTTGAAGTTAAACTTTAGCTAACAGCTGGAATGGTATTTCTGGTATGTTCCACAACATGGATTAAATATTTGACTTAAGCATTAAAATATCTGTATCCTTCATTTAAGAAAATAACATACTAAATTCAGGGAGTACATACAAAATTAAATCACGTTTAGAGTCAGTTTGCGTACATTTACAATATACAGGTCTTGTATAAGAATGACTATAATCTGTCAGACCAAAGATCAGTCTAGTCAAGTAGCCATGTCCATGTGCAGCTGTAAGAAGGTGTGCAAGAGAGATTTTGAATAGGACAAGAACACGTGGTACTTCCTGCTATAACTCTCTTTGCCTCCAACTATTTTCAGCACAAGGCCTTCTGTAGCCAGGTGTGGTGCCTGTGTACATGGTAACTGCAGTCAACTTCTCCTCACTGAACTTAGCCAGTCCTGCCTTGAATTTGTGAAAACTTTTCGCACTCCCAACGTCCTTTGCTAAGGATCAACAAGTCTGCTGTGACCCTAGTGGTTTTATTTGAGATGTCTTGCTCTTGTTCTTGGAAGAAGCAGTGAAAAACTGATCTTTACCCACCATCTCCATGTTATTTGTGCTGTTACAGGTTAACACCATATCCTGCCTCAACCATCGCTTTTCCCACCTAGAGTCCTACCTTACCTAGTTCCATCTTACTTAAAGGGAAGCCCTTCCGTATCTTGTCACTCTTGTTGCTCTTCTCTGAACTCCAGTCCTGTGGTATCCTTTCTGAAATGGTGGGATCTGAACTGCACAACAGGCGAGTGGCAGCAAACAAGTGATGTATGCAGTAGCTCAACAGTACTGTCTCTTTTTTCCCATCATTTTCCTATTACATCTTAACAATTTAATTACTTTTCAACTGCTGTTAAGCAACGAGCTGATGTTTTCATGCAACTGTCTATCACAAGCTATAGAGCTCATTCCTGGAAAGGATCTGGTGGTAATGTCTGGCCCAGAGTCCACCATTTCTTATGTGGAGATTTTTCTCCCATGTGCACGTGACTTTCCCTTTTCTTCTGTCTCCCATGGATGGCAGAGTCCTGGTCATTTAAGAACCATCACTGTTTCTACGGATTCACTGACAGGAGATCGAACCTCAAAGAAAAAAGGTGGACTAGAGGACTACATCCTCTGTCAGTGAGAAATGTGGAAAGTAGGATGCAAACTATTCTGTCAAGATGCAGTTTTGCGGGTTTTTTAAAATTTATTATTAGTCAAAGAACATTCTCACTTGGATTTTCAGCGGGATTTGAGCTTAAAACATTTAGATCTAAATCACATACCTGGTAAACTACCACGCATATGATAGTGCTAATGACTACGAGAACTGTGGTGTGCTCCTAAAGACACTTTCCCTTAACTGTCTGTTAAATGACCATGAAGTTTATAGCAAAAGATTCCACTGTCTAATGATGGAAGATTGAATAACAGACAAAAACAATTTGTGTTTTTATTATAAATACTATTATTTTCCTGTTTATTTGATATGTTTCTCCAAAACTGTAGGTGTATTGCCATGTTTTCTGAGGTGATGGAGACATGCATTCTGGACGTGGATCAATCTTTTCACATGCTAAGGACCAGTGCATGACCTACTGCTGCCTTGACTAGGACCTGCCACCTTTGGTCAAAATTTGGCTCTAATGTCTCTTGGTGCTTCAAAAATTACAGTCAAATCAGACAAACTTTCCAATATCTTATAATTTGTTTTGAGAAATTACATTCTGCATTGTTGCTTGTACCATTATCTAATAATATGCCAGGAGAACCTAGATGCTCCTGGTAAGATCCAATCCTGTGCTGAAAACCAAAGGGCTAATAGCTGACAATCCAAGAGTCCCCACCAAACATGCTCCCAACCATTTGAGGTGGAGCACAGCTGAGATGGAAACTTGCTCCATTGTCATAAGCATGCATGGAGTTGCTACTTTGCTTTGCCAGGGTAAATGAAGGGGGAGCAGAGCAACCAACAAAGCCAGGGTCTATCCTCTGCTGTGCAGAGACGTGGTGAGAGATGGTCCTTGGTCCCCAAAACTTACAGGTTAAGGCTGCAGCAGACTGTCGTGGTTTAACCCCAGCCAGCAACTCAGCACCACGCAGCTGCTCACTCCCTTCCCCCCCACCCAGTGGGATGGGGGAGAGAATCAGAAAAAAAAGGTGAAGCTTCTGGGTTGAGATAAGAACAGTTTAATAGAACAGAAAGGAAGAAACTAACAATGACAATAATAACAGCAATAAAGTGACAATAATAATAAAGGATTAGAATACACAAGGCAAGTGTGCACAACGCAATCGCTCACCACTTGCTGACCGATGCCTGAGCCATGCTTCTCCCCCGCCACCCCAAGCTGGGCATGACGTCCCATGGTAAGGAATACCCCTTTGGCCAGTTTGGGTCAGCTGTCCTGGCTGTGTCCCCTCCCAACTTTCCTGTGCCCCTCCAGCCTTCTTGCTGGCTGGGCATGAGAAGCTGAAAAGTCCTTGAGTTAGTCTAAACATTACTTAGCAACAACTGAAAACATCAGGGTGTTATCAACATTCTTCTCATAGTAAACCCAAAACAGCACTGTACCAGGTACTACAAAGACAATTAACTCTATCCTAGCCAAAACCAGGACACAGATGTAGCTTCATATGGATCAAAAGCAGGTTTTATTAGCCTACCACACAGCTCAGAAGGATACGTGCCGCAGCCAGCAGTGCTTCTGCCCTTAACCACCCTTTGTTTCTTTCCCTTTGCCCAGTATATCCCACGCTCAGTTTAAAGGGAAGGTTATAACAACCCTTACTTAGCAATTCAGGTGTAAAACAAAACACTTGTCTTTAGCCCTTCTCAGACTGCCTCACTCAGTGAAGTGGAGAACAGGGTCGTTTGTCAGCCCTACCTCTTGGGAAGCAAAAAGAAAGCAGAAAGCATAAAGGAGCAGGAGGAGTCCTGCCCTTACCTTCACACTGGGCAGGCAGAGGAGCTGCCTGGATAGAGAAGAGGGTGTCCAAGATGTCCCATATGCCGATGAAACCATTTAGAGAAAAAGAGTAGTGAAAGAAGAATCATGAAAGAAGAAACATGAGTCACAATTCATTTTTCTGAATCAGTGTAGCTGTGATTCCCCTCTAATGCAAGGCAACCTGCAAAACTGCAATATGGTTCTGAATAGATGAGACAGATAATGAGTGGAAAAAGCAAAGTAATATTAATTGTTGAGTGGTCTTTAGTATAACAAATTGTTTTTTTTCAGTAGGTAAAGCTGAGTGATAAAATTCACTGAGTAAAAGGAGGAGACACTTGGCAGCTTGGCACCAGTACTAATGAAGCCAATAGCCTTCTCTGCTTTCTCCTTTTGGCTGGCTCTCATTTTCGCTGGCTTCCTTGGCATACACATCACTGGCAGTTTTGTGAGAAGTCAGAAGAACCATACGCTAATTTTCACCAAGGAAAACACAATTCGCAACTGCAGCTGCTCAGCAGATATCCGTGATTGTGATTACTGCCTAGCAAACTTGATGTGCAACTGCAAAACAGTGCTGCCTTCTACCATGGAAAAAACTACCTACAATAGCCACCTGACCATTTGGTTCACAGACACTTCTGTGCTGGAGATGCTCCTCAACTTCACAAGGGTGTGGGATTTGAAGCTGTCCTTCTGTGGCACCACTCCTCTCCCAACAGAATACTTGGCCATTTGGGGACTTCGAAAGCTCCGGGTAAAAAAGGTCAAGGGGCGATTTCCAGAGCAGAGTGTAACCATCTACAGCAGCAGCAACAATGGAAAAGAAGACTCGCTTGCGGTGCACAACAAAGACAGGCAAATGTTTGTGTATATTTCTTTTCTGGATACCTCGCTTTTCAATGGATATTCTTTGCTGAAGTCATACAGTGTGGAAAATGTCTCTAGTATCACGGAGCACTTCCCCAGCCTGCTGTACTCTGACGTTTTCTCAACCTCAGATAACAAGAGCTATGTTGTAACATTCATTTACTGAGTTATTTAACATACTCGGTAGTCAGAGGCATGGCAAACTGCTAAGAGAGAGATGGGACTTCTTTAAGTCTGTTTGGTTTGGCCAGGAGGAGCTGTTATGGGATGGACAGTTCCAACTGTGATAGCACTCTACAAGCAGGTGTTTAAAGTACGAAAGACTCATCAGACTAATTCAGTAAATGCTTTCTTAAAGAACAAAGAAAATGTGAAATGACTGTCTTAGAAAGCACCGGTACAAACTTTTTATATATTGTAATCTAAGAATTGAAATCTGCAGATAAATTTTGTTTTAAGGTCGTGCCTCAGACAGAAAGAGACATAACCATGTATGTGCAGTTGCAGAAGAACCTGAGCCTCCCAGAGAATCACTCAGATTAGATGGCAGCTCGGGGTGTCTCCAGTGCAACCCCCTGCCCCAAGCAGCGCCACCTCTGGGATCAGACCAGGCAGCTCAGGGGTTTCTGCAGTCGGGATCCAAAAACCCCCAAGTGGAGCCTGCACAACCTCATGGGGCAACCTGCTCCCCTGCCTGCCTGTCCTTATGGGGAAACTTCTTTCCATGCATTAACCCCAGCCTTCCCTTCTCCAGGCTAAGCAAGCCCAGTTCCCTCACACTTTTCTCACCCTCACATGCACCAGCCCCTGACCATCTTGGTGGCTCTTCACTGGACCACTTCAGTTGATCCATATCCTTCTTGCACTGGGGGCGCAGAAACTGCATGCAGTACTCCGTATGCAGTCTAGGAAGTGCCAGGACAAGGGGAGCAATCCCTTCTCTCCATCTACCGGCTGTGGCCCTGTCGATACAGCCCACTGCTGTCAGGTTCAAGGGGTGCGAGGTGGTTACAGATTACTCAAACTGAGAGTTCTGAGTTGTCCTTGCCCTCGGTACTCGGTCAGAGCGGGGAACCCTCTGCTTGGGCTGGGTGACACAGCCTCCTACAAAAGCAGGGACAGGCTCTGCAGGCAGCCTCCAAGCTCAGCGCACAACCGAAGGTGTGTCTGGGGGCTGACCAGAAAGCTGTGTTCTCTGCCGTGTTCTCTGCCAAGCCACGGCACACATCATGGGAAAGTATTGGGCAAGAGGCCACCTGACAGGTGAGACACCACGCTCACAAAGGTGTTTTTCCCAGGGAAAGGCCTCTCTCTTGCACGTTGGGTGTGCCGACGCCTGCAGTTTCCCCGAATGCAGGGAACTTGACTTCATCTTTTGTAATAATGGCAAGCTCTGCTCATGTCCTCCCCTATGAGAAAGGAGAAAGACCCCATCCAACAACTCCCATCTGATAAAGGAGGCGAGGCTTCTGGCAGTCATGTAGCAAACAATTATCAGATACATTGCGGGAGAAAGATTGCCATCCCCTGAAAACTATTTGTATAGCCCAAAGTCTGCTCCTTGCCCATGTCTGCAGGATTCGCGTTCAATGAGACACGATTAAGGCCGGGATCTATCCATATAGTACAATAAAGGCTTTGGAATAGCAAGTCCTAACAGTCTTGCATTGCCAGCAAAGGATTACATGAAACTGGGATAAAATATGTGTACTGAGGGGAATGGCTATCAAGATTCTAAGGAACCAATGAATTTGCTTTAAAGAAAGACTTTTTCTATAACTGTAATCAATGATAGAGCAGTTTTGCTAGGAAGCAAAACTTAATTTTTCAGAATATTTAAATACATGCACAGCTTCCATTACTGTGAGCTTTCCCACCAAAACCAACAATGCAGTAACTATTGAATTAATGGGGTCTATTTGCAATTGCAAATTAACAGATTTAAGCTCGTGGGTGTTTGAAGGCTAGGGATTGAACTGGATTTAACTCAACCAGAGAACTATTAAATCAGCTGTTGTAAAGACCTTGTTTCTTTTGTCAGCACCTTGGCAACAAACTGTAGGCCTTCACCCCAAATCACAAATATTTCTACTGATACCTCTCACGATCGTGTCACAGGTTACAAAACGGTTAGGAGCTGGAGCTGGGCTGACAGAGACTGGCAGCTGGGTGGGATGTTCTGTGCATGTTACACGCCTGGAGTGTGTTACAGACACAGGCAAATAACTCATACTGTCTGCCGAGGAATCCCGCGCTCCAATTGTCTGTGCAAGAGTACTAACTTTGCCTTCACAAACTGGCTAGTCACTAATCCTGCACAGGATAGTGTTGTAAAAAAAAAAAATAATAGAGCTGGCACACCCAAATATATTGATTTCTAAATGTTACCAACCCTCTCTTTAAAATCTGGGAAAATCAAACCCTAACGATCTTCAGCGAATTCAGTGAGGCTCTGCTGCCCTCTAGGAAAAAATGTGCTGAATAACAGAGTGCTTCCACACTGCCATGACAGCACTGGTTGGCTGCTTTTACTGTTCCAAATTCACACCTGCAGCAGTAACTGGGAGTGTATGTTTTCTGGCCTTGTTGGGAAGAAACCATGAGATTAATAACTCCATGGGCTTTCTAACACTGCAAATTACGGTCCCAATTACTGTTGCCACTGTAGTGTTCTTAATAAGGCTGACGTAAAAGACCTTTTATTCCTGTGCCAGAGGAAGCACTGCAGAGTTCTTCCTGGAATCAGGAAAAAATCCTCCTCTCAATTACATGCGCAGCAGAAATCCACAGCACCAATATTGCAGTGATCTTTTCAATTCCCCTGTTCTTCTCCAGCAGATACCAAGAACCTGATCTTCCCAATTTCAATTTTATATCTTTGCCATATGAAAGTACTGCATTAGAAGCGTGCAGAATTTCTTCAGAGCAACGCATACAAAACATATACCACATACACTGTGAGTTTTACTAATTCTGTTGGTGGAGGTTTCTTTTATCTGCATGTAAACTACACACAGCAGTGCATTAAGCATTACTCGGCAGAAATAATTACGTGATTTTGTGAATCAGTTTTAAATCCCAACGTAAGATACTCACACTTAACCACACTCAACACCCTATGGCATTTTATCATATATTTATAGCAATATTTCTATATACAATGGTTTCACTCTCCATGTATCAGGTTCAACCTGTATTTGCCAGTCTTTAACCCTGATGCATGATTATTGGATATGCCAATCAATGGAAACTGAGGCCATTTTTTTGTATCAGAAAAAAATGGAGATAGGAGCTGTAAATTTACAGTTTTCCTTCCTATAATTCTGGTGCGACTTTGGGAGGTCAGTATGGACTGAGAACAGCACGACAGCAAGACAGTGCTTTCTACAGGAGATCTTGCTGTGCAGCGGCAGTGAGGGGCTGCAGGAGGCTAGCCAGGCCCCTGCATTTATCTCCTCCCAGGCAGACTCCCAAGGAGGCCAGCAAAGACGGGCTGCAGGGGAGTGCGGCCTTCCTGGTACCGCAGGAAGGCTGAAAAGAGGTCCCTCCAGTTCCCAGCACTTGCACTTGAGAGAGTACAAGAGGCTGTCTTTAAAAAGGCCAGCGATCTTTTGGCATCTGCCACCAAACTCATAGTTTTTCTTCTAGCCAACACAGCGGCCGCCAAGGCTGGCTTGACCGACTTCTGGGGATGCCCCCAGCCTAGATGAAACCGAACCCCAAAGGGCCCCGCACATGAAAAACGCTGCTATTCAGCACTAGCGAAGAGGACCACCCTTATTATTTTCCCCCTCCAAGCCAGAAGCCGAGATTTCCTCAGGGAGGGCAGGGGCTTTCCGGCAGAGGCCATGCAGAGCCGAGGAGCCAGAGGAGCACGCTGGCCGCCGCAGGGATGACGGGGGCTGAGCGCTGCGTGGCTATTGGCACCCTCTCCGGACGCCCGCTGCCGCCGTCCCCAAACTGGCTGTGGAGAACAAGCCCACAGGGGCGGGGATGGGGAGGCCGAGGCTCGGCGGCCCCCCGTCACCCCCGGGGGGGGGGACACCGGCCACCACCCCCCCACCCGGCAATGGCGGACTTACACAGGGGCCCCGCGCGGCTCCTCCCCCGCCCCTCTCCCCGTTCGCGCGCTGCGCGGCCACGTGACGCGCGACGCGGGCTCCCGCTGCTTTCCCGACACAAGATGGCGGCAGCGGCGGCCGAGAGAAGCGGTGGGCCCCCCCCGGGGCCTATTTATAGGGTAGCGGCCGAGTCCCCGCCCCCCTGCGGCGCGGGGCACGACGGGAGTTGTAGTCTTCGCCCTCCCGAGGCTTCACGGGAATTGTAGTCCGCCCGCCGGCAGCCATTTTGCGCAGCCCCGGGCCGGCTTGGTGCAAGGGGGTGTCCCCGCACCCCCTACCCCGTCCCCCCGCGCTCCCCCCCAGCCCCGGAAAGCAGAGCCGTTCCTGAAGCACTAGTCCCGTTTATTGGGGGGGGAAAGGAAAAAAAAAAAAAAAAAAGAGAAAAAAAGGAAGTTACAGAGATCTTCTCAGGACTTTCCGCTTGTGAAAATTTTTTAACAACTGGATTTTTGTTTCTTCTATCAAGAGGTACAGATTTGGGGTTTTTTTTCCTTTAAAGTACAAGTAGAAAATTAAATAAACCTCCAGCAAGTCTCAGTGGTTTATAAATCTGTATTGTGGACTACGAGAAAGGTTAACTCTGCCCTTCTTCCACAGAGAGCAGAATATTGCTTACAAACGGTAAAATGTTCGTCCCGGGGAATGGGGTTTCTTTCTTCCCCTCGAGGTCACAATTAAGACGTCGGAGCTGCCCAGACCAGACCAGCAGCGGCCCCAGCCCCCCTGCTCCGGCCACCGCTGGGCGAGGACTCCGCGTCCATCCCGCACCATCCCTGTCCCCTCGCCGGAGCTGGAAGAGTTGGAGAAGAGCAGCAGAGAGAGATGGAAAAATTCAGAAAAAAAATAGCGCATCGTTTATTCTCTTTTATTGACTTTGGTAATATTTGCACGTGTGGAGTTTGGGGTGGAAAACCCAGATCTTGGCGAGGAAGCACGGTGCCTGCGGAGACGCCCGGGAGCGTTTTTTAAAGGCGAGAGTTTTTCCCACATCCAGCTACAGCAGGGGAATAACCAGAGAGCCGGTCAGCAGGTATCAGCAAAGAAAAAAACCTCACATTCAACTACATGTAATTCAATCGGCTTTTTTCTTTTTTTTTTTTCCTTTTTTTTTTTTTTTTTTTTAAAAAGACTTACTATAAAAGAGCGATACCCCTGGCCAGACTCTAGCCCGAGTCCGACAGCTCCTGTAGCATTTCCCTCGCCTATCGCCAGAGGAGCACATGCGGACGGGAGACCCTTCCGAGAGCTGCCAAAGCACGTGAGAGACTGGAAGATACTCATGGGCCATGGAGACCAGCCACAGGGAAGAATGAAACTCCCCGGGATGCCAGGGCGTTAAAAACCACTGTCGGGTGGCGGGCAGCTCGCCCGCCTCCTGCCCCTCCGCCGAGCTGCCAGGTGGGGAACGTCATCCGCTTCCGAGCAAGTTGGACAGTCAATTTAAAAACGAGCTCGCCACAGCGGTGTATTAAAAAATAGAGCGTTTATAAGTAAATCAAGGCAGAGAGAGAACAGAGTAGACGGAACAGTCTACAGTTTCACAGGGGACATAAAATTTGATATTTTTCCCAATTATAAATGTACAATCTAGAGGCTAAAAGAAAAGAGAAATCCTCTGCCCCAAGGAAATGGGGAGGGAGGAATGCCTACGCGGCCGGGAGGAGCCGAGACGGCGCGGCGAGGAGGATCACCTTACACCGTCCACGCGTACCATATCACTAAACACAGGGCACTTTTTCTCAGGCGTAATCAGCTGTTTGTTTGGTTTGGTTTTTTTTTTTTTCCTCCAAGAAAATCTGTAAAGGGAGAAATTGAAAAAAAGGGAGTAGGAAGAAGAAAGCAGGCAGCTCTCTACACTCCCTCTCTCACTGGGATCAGCTTCGTTGTTCACCTCTTCAACAAGCATGGATAGTATAAAAGGTTAGAAAGAGTGGATATAGACTAGCTTTTACTCCTGATTTTATTTTTCTGCTTTCTTTTTTAAGTAGTCTGAAGTGGCTGAGAGAATCCTCCCTCATTGGCAAAGTCAATAGGAGCTGGTTGTAGTCAGTGGGAAGTCCAGACTGTTTGTTGTTTGGTCGTAAGAGACAAACAGTGCTAGATTATTTTGCTTCTGTTTTTTGGGGGGAAAAGGGGCGAGTGTGTGTGAATTGGGTGCTACATGGAGGGAGCGGGAGCTGCTCAGTCGCCAGCCTCGTTCTCTTCCGCTGTCTCTCCTGTGGTAGCGTTCTCTGCGTTCTTGGAGGCCTGCGGAAAGAAAGCCACGGCGGCGGTCAGAACAGGGGCTCGCTCGGGGACTGCGCACGGCCACAACGCTGGCAGCGGGTACGACGCAGCCCACCCGAGGCACCAAGAGGAGGCCCCTTCCCAGGAGGCTGCCGCTTCCCGTGCTGGGGAACACTGGGGTATTCTTTAAGGTGGGCTGGGAGGTGAGCCCAAAACGCGACCACGCAGGACCTGGGTAACATTCGGGGCGCTGGCGATTGCAAGAGATGATAACGTGCCACTAAACCCCTCAAAACGTGGCCGAATTACCTTCTTTTTCTTCTTCTTCTGGGTCTTCCGGCTTGCAGAACTTTGTAGAAGGGCCTGCAGACAGGAAGGAAACATCAGCAGCTAGAAAGACGACTCCTTTTTTTGACAGAAGATAGAGGGAAACGCCTTTAAAGCGGAACGAGCGCCGCCAGCCGCCGAAGGAATGGTGGTAAGTCCCAAGGGGCGCAGTGATAGATGGGGAATGCCACAGCCTCACACCCTGCCGAGGTATGAGGCCTTGGAGCCGGCTGTCGAGACTTCTCAGCCACTCCTAGGAGAGGGCTGGGTGTTGTTATCAAGCCACTAGAGCCGGCACTTGATGCAGGAGATATGGGCCCAACCTGGTCTTAAGCACACCTTTTCCTTTTTAAGCTCATGCCTCAGCCCCCAGCCCGTACAGTCTTCCGGATTTTACTTCCCACCTTCACCCCAAGGGATGCAAAGACAGGGTGACCCATGCAATGTGCTACATTATTTATTATTATTAATTTTATTATTTTTAAACCAACCTTCAGTTCTCCATCTTGCACCTCAAACTCTGACTTGTAGAGTTCCGGTTCAAAGGGGCCGCTGGTTATCCTCATAGGACCGTTGGGCATTAAAAGCACTGTGAATTTGAACTGTGCAACAAACTCTCCTGCAAGACAGAAACGGGCGTTACTACACCACAGCCCCTGTGTATCCGACCCACCGGGTATCTGGGCAGACACTTCCAGGCGTCGTTTCGATTCCTATGCCATTTCCACACCGTCACACCTAAAAACCATCTCGCAGGAACTTCTCAAACCTACCCCGGCCAGGGCAAAACGATTCCTTCAGCACCACCCCACCAAGCCTGCTCTGTAAGCAAACCAGAGTGCCTCAGCCATCAATCTCTCCTCCTGCCGACGAAATTACTCCTCAAAAAATTTCACCTCATCGCTGGAACGATTCCAAACAAGATCCAGAAGCCAATGGGTAGCGAATTTCCTGGAGGATAAATCCCAGGGCCCTTGAAGTGCATCTCTGGTATTTATACAGCGACAGAGTCAGCACCGGTCTCACCAGACTCCGGAAGCAACTGACAGCTGTCTGCTGAGCACCCATCCACACCCGGCTCTCAGTCCTCCCACCGCCAGCACTCACCTTCCTTTTCGTAGAGGACATTGAAAGGCTGGAGCAGCTCGTGTTTGGCGCATTCCACCACCCCCATCCTGGCCTTCTTCTCATCCTCAAATGCCCTGCGGAGGAGACAGAGCCACACCTGAGCTCAGGCCCTTTCCTAGAAGCCAGACTCCACCCTGCAGGTTTCAGAACTGTCCCCACGGTCAGGCTGGAGACTTCATTCACTTGCGCCCCCACCCCCCGGCCCCGGCAGTGTCGTGGTGCAGTGACAAAAAGCAGACTGGCAGAGCAGGCAACTGCTGGGTGAACCGTTACCTCCAGAGAGTGGGAAAGGCGAGTGGACTTAAGGATGACAAGAGCCTGTCAGGGGAACGTTGTTTCCTTAGTTTGAGAGTACATCACTTACAAAAAAGCTGACCGGAACTGCCTCGCCTCTGTATGCTGCACCCTGACACTGCTTTCACCCCTCTCTGTTTTATTTTAAACACAATTCCCAGCTCCCCACCTGCCACACGAGGCAGAGGAGATTCTCAAATCCTCAGGCTCTCTCTGGGATTCCTGCTTAAGCCTGTAACATCCTTCCTACACCCACTCCTAGGCTCAAATACAACAAAGCCCAACGTAAAACAGCAAAAGCTGCCTCCTCCCCTGTGACAGGATGGCGAAAACAAGTCAGTTTTGCTTGGTCTGTAAGCTCACGCAGAACATCCAGCTCTGAACACATGGGGAGCCCACAAGTAAGAGCAAATACCTGAGAGTAAATGGCATAGTATCAAAGCGCCTCTCCACCTCACTGAAAAAGGCACGGGAGGTTTTCATCTTCAAGCCATACTGTTTGGAGGGGTCCCTTTTGTAAATTGTAGTTCTCTGCCCAGCATCCTTTGCCTGAAAATGCAAATAGCGCTGAGAGACCAGGAAAGCAGCGCAGCACTTCCTCAGCCAGATGAGCCAACTGCCTGCACGCGCTGGGACAGTTGCATCGGACAAGCACCGTCCGTACTCCAACACAGTAAAGGTGCACCTCGATTTTTTTGATGGAAAAAGCTCCACCCAAAAAGACACAACGATACCCAGGCAACAAGTATTCCCCGGCTGGAACTGGCACCCGCAAGGATGTGGCTGTTAGCACCGCTTGCTGCTGATGACTATCCTGAAGCACAGACACTTTGACCACACGCACAGAGGAACAGCAGGCCAAAAAGCACCGTACTCACCTTTCCCTCTCCACTGCTGACGAGAACATCAACAGCGTAAACTTCATGGACCTCAAATTCTGCTTTTTCATGGTCCTTCCTGGATGAAAAAAAAATTTGGTGAGGCAAAGAACAGCAAATAGAGAAGACAAAACCTCCTACACAGCCACAGTACCTCAAACAAGCCCACACTGGGCTTAGCCAGAGAAGGTCTACACGTACAAAGTGGTGCTACGGTGCTACAGGGACCAGGTCCCTGACCAGAAGAGCAAAAGCTGGCACAGAAGATGCAGAAGTTGAAGACGCCAGGCAGCAGAGCTGATCGGTGACAGGTTGGCAGAGAAGAACAGTGACAAGCCAGTGCTCCTCCTGCCCGTGACAAGTAGCTCCGTCCCCAGTAAAGGGTGGGAGGTCTCTTGGACAATTCAGCACCAGCTCTTTGAACTTGTGGTCACGTCCTAGGCAGGCCAAGAGCCCCACCATGCCTGGTATATCGCCACGCCTGAAAACTTACAGTCCAAGTGCTGGATTTAAAGCCACTGAGCTCTAAATATTCAGCGTGAGACCCAACCCCGGGGGATCCCTGAGGGAGAGGAGCTGCTGGAACAGAACGGAATGACATATCCAGCTCATTAGTTCAAAACCATCCTGAGATGCTATTGACAGTGATCACCATCCAGTGGGCTCCTGGCAGCTTCTGCGAGACAAACGATAGGTCTTGGCACAGCTCCTGGTGAATTAGCATCCACCGCTACAACTAGCAACAGTTGGTTATTTTGCTGGCAGACTCCTTCGAGAAACTGGACAGAAACCAAGAACACTCGCAGGTGCCAGCGAGAAGCCTCACATCAGCGACTTCCAGCCTTTCTTTCCTAGAACCCCCAAGCACAGAGCCATGCTTCACATCCACACAGAACGGGACAAGAAGATACGGGGCTAACAAGCTACAAATTTGCCATACTGGGTCAGACTTCAAGAAAGAGGCCACACAGGGAAGCCGTCTGTACCCCGGTTAAATTAAACGTACCTGCTACATCTCCCATTTGATACCACAGGGTCACCACTCTGGACCTAGTTACATCCCTCCCAAAAGCTGCTGGAAGCAGCAACCCCAGAGGTGATGCTCACTTTTGCTGGTCTGTAGGGTTCTGGATGATTGTTTTCTCTCCATCGATCACATGCTGTTTCAGCTGATGCGACAGCATCCCTGCCGCGATAAGAGAATCCATTAACACCTCTGAGCTGCAAACCAGCTACACAGTGACCTGCATTATTAACACTCCAGGGCCCGGGACTGCAGCCCTCAGCTAGAGCGAGCAGTAAAGCAAACCGTCGTCGGTGTTTGCACTTCCTCAGCTTCCCTCAGTCGTGGACCGTCAAGTTGCATTAGCACAGACACGGAGCTCCCCAAAGCCCTTTCTGACTTCAGCAACGCTTCCTCACCGGCGAGGAGGAGCTGCAAGCTTCCGCGAGAAGTGCAGCCAGCCGCCGAGCCCTTTCAGGTACTGCCACTTCTCCGTAAGGCGCGTGCACTACACCAGTGGGCTGGAGCGGACTGGAGGCGAACCCGCAGGCACGTGCGACGCGCCCTCGGGTGTTTTTAAAGATGCCAAATGCCAAATTAATGGAAACTTTCAGTCCTTTCCCCAGTACCTCAGCTGTACAGCACTCAAAGGGTATTTCTGGGGGAGGGGAGTGTTGCTTCACTTTTCCCTTCTGTCCTACAGTTCACCTTCAAACCAGAGTCTAGGAAGAGGCACTCGCGGCCGATCCTGTTCTGCTCCCCAAGCCACCAGCCAGCAGGGACAGTCGCACGTCTCCATTCAGGAAGGACGGCTGCTGCTGGCGGGAAGGGAAAGCACCCCAGCCGCCAACAGCTCCGTTTGTTTTCATCAGCTGGGGCCTTATGCTGCTGCCAGTGCCTAGATAATTACGGCACTTGACTGTTTCCAAAACAGTAGCTGCTTAAACTCTCTCGACAGTGTGAGCGGCCGCCTCCTCACTGCAGCTGATGCCATGTTTTTTTCACAGAGAAAGGAGCAAAGCATTGAGGAGACCCACAAAGCCGTCCCACACACGGAACAGGGAACCGATGTTCCAAGACTGGGCTAAGGCGAGCGAAGAGAACGAGCCAGCTTTACAGTATTTCAGGAAATTTAACTAACAGTGGACCAATGTAATTGTGGCTGAAAGAACCGTTTGACAGTGACATCACCAACTAGGAGAAAAGCATCTGCATGTGCCAAACGTCAGGCTGAGCTCTCTCGCCACCCTTCAGGCAAGAAGCCAGTGGTCTCATTTCTACCACAAGCTATCCCAGCGCCTTCCCACTCGCCCGTTATCAACGCTGCAAAGAGAACGTGAACCGGTTTAGAGTTGGAAGGAAATTACGTACCCTGCACATCTATGGGCTTCTTTTCCAGCAGCTCTTGTATTACAAACAAGCTCTGTTATGGATTTGCTAAAGGGGTTTTAACTATGAGTGGTCAAGTATGAAAGCAAAGGGCCATGCCAAGGGCAGCAGGAAGTCCACAAGCCAGGACACTACCTACCAGCTGTGGAAGCCCGCATCTATTGTTCCTCAGTTAATGCATCTTCAAAAATCAAAAAAAAAAAAAAAGGAGAAAAAAAAGAAAAAAGAAAAAGAAAAAAAAAAGAGGAAGAAAGAAGAATCTAGAGAGTTTTGAAGGGATTTTTTTTAGCAAAGGCTGCTGCATTTAAAGATGGCGTGTCTAGGACTCCTAGTCATTAGATGTTCCCCAGAATTTGAATAGGGCAGCTCAGGATTTAGTGTGCAGCTAAAACATCACTACCTCTGATCACCTTCTCCCCCGTCCTTACCTTCAATCGGCGTGCAGTGAAACGAGTGGGCTATTTTGTTCCACGCGTCTGTCACTTGCGTGTTCTGGATGAAGGACACATGAAAACACGTTAAGGATATAAAATTCAAGCCACAAGCATGACAGGTTTTTTTAACTCGACAGTGTTCTGTGATAAAACAGGCAGGCTTTCTAACCGACTGGTGCTCTAACACCTCCAAAAAAAGGAGAAACAGTGTGGGCTTCCATTTTTAATCCTGTATCAACAAAAATGACACGTAACATGAGGCCAGCTCAGCCTACCGCACTGCACCCAGTGCCTTCTTACAAGCCATCCCTCTTTAAGGGATTACACTAGGAACTAAGAGTGACACAAGTACGTCTGGAATAGTAACACAGCGACGAAGGAGATCGCCTACGACTGCTGAGGCGCCTGAGCACCAGGCGAAGGAGAGGTGCAAGCGGGAGATTTATGGGAGCACTGCTCAGCAAAGTCACTGTGCGTGCCCACCTGCCTTCAGCGAGGAAAGGACCGGCGAGTGGGAGCACCGAGGCTTCTCTGCAAAGCCACCATTGCACGAGAAAGAGTTCGGGTCCCGCAGGAAGCCAGAGCCGCTGACAGAAGGATCGCTGCCACCCGCCCAAGCGGGCTGGTGCACACCCCAGCAGCGGCTCAGCTGTCTGCAGACAGCTGCTTCCAGATTCCCCACATCGCTGGGCAATTCTTCCCAGGCAAGGTCACACGCTTTTATTTCTACGCATGAAGCGCCGCACAGGCAGCGTCTGTGCTTCAGCTCCTCGCCCCGTGCCCAGACATACTTGTCCCCGTATCAGTCGCTCACCTGGTTTCCAGGCTTTACCAAGCGCAGAGCAGCTTCAGCACAGAGATGAGCTGCCTTGATGACATCAGCTTTACGGCCTGACACAGGGTTTTCCTGGAAGAACAGGAAAATAAAGGCTTTTTAAGGCATGGTCCCTTCCCTCTTATTAGCAAGAACACCGTTCTGAGTGTCTAGAGATGGAGATTCTCCATCTAACTGGACACACTCCCCCCCGAGCAAACAGGGAAATCTAGCTCAGAGGTGGAAGGGCTTCTGGCTCCACAGCTCGATCATTAGTCTCTCCTCCGTTAAAAGAGCAGATGAGCATCAGCCACAACGAAACTGTCTCTCTCACAAGTTTCAACAGAGATGCCCTACTACAAGCATATCACTGTCAAAGACTGAAAACAGAACACGACCCTCCTGTAGCCAGAAATGTGGACTGGAAAGATTTCAATACACTTCAAAAGATCTTTTTTTTGGGGGGCTTTTCCCTCTCAAGTCGTTCAGATGCAGCCACTGGAGGAAAAACATTCCCAAGACCCACACCGCCACCCTCCTCCCAAGACTACAGCTAAAAATTGGTTCCGAGCTTACATGACAACTTTATGCCCACAACAGTAAGCTCCACCGCATGAGCGTGGCTTAGTGTCACTTCCAAAATGCCTGACCAAACCATGCGTGCCACGGTGGCGTCCTCACCAACGTGTGCCGGGGCTGTACGCTGCAGTCAGCCCCGGGTGAGAAACGTCCATGCATTCAGGCAGGAAAAGTGGGCAGCAGGGACTAGTTTTGGGGTCTGAAGAACAAGTCGACCCTGAGCTCAGTTTGCAAAGGTGAAGGCAGAGACTCCCAGCTGCGCAGCGCTCTGCTCCCTGTGCCTCGGCCAGTAGAGGGGGCAGCAAAACCAGTCTGCCCAGTCCGCCCCACAGCCCCACCAGACACTCTACATGCAAATAACTCACTGCAGCGCCACACGCACGTGGTCCATCTCAAATTATTTGTAACTTTGCAAAACTGTACGTGTTGAAGCAGCGTGGCAGCCCTTGTTTTCCAGAGGACCAAATAATTTTTAGGAAAGGGACGGTTTTCACCCTGTCACTGCTGTGACACCAGACCCGTGGTGCCTTTGCGAAGCAAAGCAGACACCTCAACGAGGCTCTGCGCTGCTGCCGCCTTTGGAACCAGAGGCGCCTGAACATCAGCTTTCTAATCTCTCCTTTAGACTGCACATAAAGCAGCAGCGGCAAGACACACCACTCCATGCAAAGCCTACCTTTGAGGCGTCTATGACAAAACTGTGTGCTACATTCGCTATGAAGCCATCGACATGGACTCCCAAGTCACTGCAACACAAAGAGAGAGTTAATTACAGGTGGGCTGTCACAGCTCATGAAACTTGTGTGACTTCTAGAAGTATCAGAAGGCTCAAGCGTGTTTCAAGCGCTTCACTTGACTAGCTATTAGATTCCTTAATTAGCCACGCTGATGAAGATTTAACACACCAAGCAGGATTAGAAAGCAAAGCCCAGATGGCAACAGTAAACTCACACGAAGTATAACCAAGACCCTTACATTTTGACCAAGTCTCCATCTTTGAGGATGTAATCTTGGTCACTCTTCAGGGGGGAGAAGTGACAGACACAGTTATTTACTGATATACTCGTTGGGAACGCAATACCTATAAAGGAAAAAAAATATTCCATGAAATCGTGCAGCCTCACAGCCGGCACAGGCAGCAGCCCCACCAGTGTGGGTCATCACTCAGGGTTTCGGTTTTGGCTGTAAAATGCCCCATTACACAAGTCACTAGCCAAAAAGCCACAAGGAAGGCAGTGCGTGGTCTGCTCCCACACCAGCTCTCCTTTTGCCCACGCAACCGTCAAAGAGATACATCCAAGGCAGTGAGCCACCTGCAAAAGGGACCTCAAGTCTCCAGAACAGAAATGAGGGAGCTCTGGGTGACGGACTCGAGCGTCACACAATTTCCACGGCAAATGCAGACCAGCGATAACCCTACCGCAGGACTTCCTGAAGGGAGGACATTGAAACAAGAGTTACTTTGGACAACAATGTGGATGACTGGGTGAATCGAAAGGGGAAGCTGAGGGTCATCAGTGATGCTTACCAGCAGGGCAGGCAGGAGGATTTGGGTTAAAATTGGCTTTCTGGGAACAGCAAACTATTTCTTACACTGATTAGCACACAGCAGTGCTTTCTGTGCTCTTGCCCATTCACACCAGCCACTCAACAGCACCAAGACACTTGACAACGCTGAAAATGTCTTTGGAGCAGGCCTCACCTTTTTTCATTTCTTTTTCCTTCTTGAATATCTTGCCAGTCTCTTCCATGATCATGGCGTCTCCCTTTTCGCACAGACAGAGAACCGATGCTCCGGAGTTTGCTGCTTCGACCACTGCACGCAGGACCCCTTAATTCAAACACAGACGCAGAGCTGTTGAAGCATGTTAATGATAAACAGCCTTAAATCTAACACCAACGCTCACCACGCGACACTGTGCCGGAAAAGATCTGTTTGTTTCCTAAGAGAGAACAAGACTCTGGACTCAGCGCTTCACCAAAAGGACTGTGGACGGGCAGAAATCCCACTTTAGTTTTTATTTTATTTTCAAGAATGTTTTCACAGACAGCACGAGCAAACGAACGTACGCTGGGGGGTTTGCACAGAGTGAAGCGCTGCAGCTTCAAACACCTGCCTGCGCTGACCGAAGTCTGTCAAACAAAGCAGCCGAGCAGGAACACCGCTCTCCCACATTCTTTCTGGAGAAGTCAGAGCTACAGAAACAGGTTTGGAAATTACTTGGGAGACTGGACGCGCAGCACATCAAAGGAGCAGGAGCCGCTGCAGACGTGTAGGACCAGAGGTATGGAGCAGCTGGAAGACTTTGCCGGGCACAAGAGCTGGCAGCGGCGCAGGATCGGCGCAGCAGAGCCAGTTACGTTAGTCCCTTACTCGGCAGAAACGTGTTTTAAAGGTAACCCACGTGCTCTGGCCTGGCAGGGCTGGCAGCTGCCAGTGCGCTGCCTGACACAAGGAACTCCGCAGGCCGTGCTCCGCGCTGCAGGTTAGAGGAAGTTTTGCTGCCTGCACCCACTTTTGGGCATATTCTAGTGCCCGCAAGTCCCAGCAGCGTCTTGGTTCCACCATAGATGACAGTGTGCCTCGTGCTTTAGAGAATAAAGGGGGAAAGGAGCGTAAAAGCAGCGGCTTTGGTTGAAAGAGTGCAGAGTGACATTCACAAACACATCTTGACGGCGATACAGGGGCTGCTGGAGGAGCCACATCTCGACAGCTTCCCCACCAGTCCCGGGGCTGAGGTGCTCCGGCTGTCACCGGCGGACCCCCGAGCTGCTATTTCCCCTTCTTCCTCCTCTCTCCAGCTGGGACGCTTTACAGGGAGTCATAAAAGCTTACCCTGAAACTTTTTTGGATCCTGAGGTAAAAGGTATCCTCACAGTTTCTCCTCGTTCTGTGAGCACATGGTATTTACAAGAGGCTGTTTTGTGAAGTGCCTCTGTCTGGAGAGAGTATCTACACGTGTTCTAGGTACGACAGCAATATATATTTCAGAAGCACTGATGGGGATGTTTACGAGCAGGTGCGTTTTCGCAATTTCTGTGACACCGAGTAAAAACCTGAAGTCTTTCACCTGCGTGACAAAATAAATTTCAAATCTCTTCAGTCTCCTTTCCAGGCGCCACAAATAACAACGAATTGGGAATATTTTTAAGTACAGATAAAAGTCTGATAAAGAGACATTCAGTGGATGGCAGGACACAGGCGAGAACAGGAAACGTTAAAACAAACACAGTGCAAAGATAAACGGAGAGCCGCGCTCATCAGAGCATTCAAACGAAACCAAGAAGCAGACAGCGTGATAGCACTGACCAAGGAACACCTACTAATTGCAGTCTCGCCTTCCACGGCGCTTCGTTTAGGGAATTAAAAGCGCTTTATATCATTAAAGGCACCTCGCTCTCGACGAGAACCCAAGGTATTTTGAACTTTTTGCCACAGTTCTGTGTTTGCTCTCCCCAAACACGCTCATGCTACCCAAAAGGGAGAAGAAACGCTGGGATGGAGCTGCCTCTCCCCGCTGGGAAGGGAGGCGGCCCCTCCACGCCGCCAAACTCGGGGGGCACGCCGTTAAATCCGGTTTGCCCAGCAGACAGAGAAGCCAAAGCGGCGACCTCCCTTCCCAAAGGGGAACCCGCATCATTGCGGCTCTCAGCCCCACGTCTCTCTCCCGAGCTGCATCCCAAGTTACCGTCAGGAGCGATGACTTAAAAAGAAGCACTGAAGTCAGCAACAATTAGTGTGGGACACGCCACTACCGAGGCTGTTCATAACACTGGGAAGACCTCACAGAACCAGTCCAGTTAGCTCTTTAAGCAGCTGTCACTCTTCTCGAGGGGCAGCTAACAACCATTAATGATACAGCAAAAATAAGTGTTTAAAAGAAATAACAGCAAAAAGGAAATAACACGGGGAGGGAAGGCAAAGTTTTAGGGGTGACCAGCGAGTGTCCCAAGGCCATGCCAGGCAGCAGCTCCCACTCGGGACAGCCTCCCCCGGGGTCGGGGGGGCCGGGGCTCCCCTCCTCCCGGGCCGGCCAGTGGCCGCTCCCCTGCCCGCCACCCACCCACCGCGGGGCTCGGTCCCCCGGGGATGCGGCTGCCCTGCCCGGCGGGGACGGGGACAGGGCGGGGGGGGGGAGCTGTTAAAGCCCCGCACAAAAGAGCGGAGCGGGGCAGCCCCGGGGCCGGCGGTGGGCCGCGGCGGGGCCG
>JAVKLA010000058.1:2988676-3023496 GCA_034782735.1 Sagittarius serpentarius | reverse complement strand
CGGCTGCGTGCCCCTCGCCCTGCCCGGCAGCCCCGCGGCCTTCGCCTGCGCCGCGGGCTACGGCGCGGCTCTCGGCTTGGGGCTGGGCTTGGTGGGAGGCGACAGGGCAGGCCTGGGGGCTCTGCCGGCGCCCGCCCTCCTGCCCCCCCCGCCGCTGCCGCCGCCGCCGCAGCAGGGCCACGGGCTGCCGGGGGCCGGGCGCCCCAAAGAGAAGAAGCGGCCGCGGGAGAACAAAGAAGTGCCGCGGTCCAGCCTGCTCAGCTTCCAGGACGAGGAGGAGGGTGAGGCGGGGGGCCGGGCGGCCTTCGGCTCGCTGCCTGCAGGGGTGGAAGGGAGCCGGAGCTGGTCGGCCTGCACCGGGCCTCCGCCCGTCGTCTGCCCGCCCTTCGTCCCCCAAGGGAGCCGGGACTCTTATTTATTTTTTTAAGGCAGTCAGGTTGCTCCGGGTGACATGGGGGTGGTGAGGGGTCGTATAAGAGGGGGAGGGCCCTGGGGCCAGCTCCCAGCACTGGGGTGATGTCCCGCGGGTTTAATTCCGGTTTAGCGGGGTAGATTGCCTCTGCTTCTGTATTGCTGGTGCCTGACTTGCCCCCGTGTTGCGCTCGCTGCAGCTGGGTGGCTTGCTGGCCAGGGCGCGGGCTTCAGCTTGGCCTGGGTTTGTGCCATAGCAGGTACTAGGCCCAGCAGGTTGAGGGGCATCTTTCCTGCGGCTTTGCGTTGAGTTTGTTTTCATCTGATGTGGCTGGTGTTCACAGGTCACGTCGGGCTGCCTCTTGTCCTAGCAAACTCTGTGTGAAGGCACTGGTGTTTTGTTGCAGAGTTAGTTCATCTAGCCGTCCCCAAGGTTTATTAGATTAACCTTCACAAGTAGTGGAAAAAATGGTTGAGCAGTTTCTGGAGCTCAGCTTTTGAAGAAATAGCATAGTTGTGTTTGTACAGTAGTTCAGCTAATAATTCTGCTGGATTCCAGCAGGTACTGCATTCATGAATTCGTCCGTTAACACTCGGATAATCTGAGTATGGATAACAGTTATTACATATTAAAAATGATTAAAAATCACTCCTCAAACACCAGAGTTTGTTGCATCCCACAAGTTCAGGGTGAATAAAATGAGGAGCTTATTTTTGTGATACCTTTTGTCAGGAGAAAAGTTAGTATGCATTTTGAATTTTCTTAGAAGGAATTCTCTTGTAATCACTGGTACTTGGATTCTAAGAGTAGTGGTTTGAAATCTTGACAAATACTGGAAACATGGAATTACATGATAGACTTAAAAAAAAAAAGCACACTTGTGGATTTCCTACATTAAACTTCCATTCTTTTCTGTGCTATTTAGTTCTTTAACTTAGTGCATACCTTTCAGTAGGTTGTAGTGCTGCAGGCATTTGAACTGGTAGTACAACCAAAACCAGCCATTTCCTTACTCATTAATTGTGTATATATGTAGCTGTGAAAAGACTGTTGACCCAAAATGTTGGGGCTTCATGTTGTTTTCTTCCAAATTTGTGGTCACAGTGAAGGATCAGCTGGTGTTTGTTTGGTTTTTACTAGAGTTGGATAAAAGCAGGCCATGTGTGTACACCTCTGTGTAACTTCTGCCTTGCTTTTTTGTGACTGTGCTGTGTGTGGGTTGAATACACTTGAAAATGACCAAAAAAAGACAAGGTAGACATGAGTCCACATGAAAGCATGTGGGACTGGTTTTGTTGCATTAGTGCAAATGTAAAGTCACATTACGTTATTAGTGGCGTTTATTAAGTTCTAGGTACAAAATTAAGAGACTTAATAGGTAAGTATACTTCTTGGCTAGTCTAATGTAATGTTTTCCAACTTCTCTTTTAAAGAAACTGAAGAAGTTTTTAAAGTGAAGAAATCAAGTTACAGCAAAAAGATTGTAAAACAGTTGAAGAAAGAATATAAAGAAGATCTTGAAAAATCAAAAGTTAGAACAGAGGTCAATTCTCCAACAGATGGTAACTGCAAAACTAACAGTAACTTTTGTAATGGAAAAGATTAAGTATTGTAAATACAAATTACTTTTTTTCAGCATGAATTGTTAGTCTTTTTAGAGGATTTAGCATTTAGAACTGAAGTAAAGCATGCACTAAATGTGTTCATTTGAACCTTACAAATGCTGTTCTGAAGCTGGTAGAGAGTTCTTTGAATCTCTCTCATGTGGAAATGAACGTAGAAGGATGAAACTTCTCAGCTACTTATACAGTTGTCAGTAGACCTCAGTATTTTCTGTATTTCAGCCCTATTTGTCAGATGAGTTTCTGTTGAATTAGGAAGGACTTAAATTAGTTTAGAACTGTGTCTGGTGCTTATCTGACATGATGTGTCCCTGTAACGCATCTTCTCAAAAAGGAAGATTTTGTGGTGAGCAGAGTGGTGTTCTGTGTTATTAAGTAAATTATTCAACAGCTGCCTGTTTCAGGACTTGGACCTTAGAGTAGACTTGATGATTAAGATGACAGGATGAAAGTTCTGGAGCAGAAGGATATTTCAACAATGTACAGTCCTCCAGAGCATCGAATAGAGCCTGGGATTTCAATTTCATTCTGCTTCTGCTGTTGCTTTTTGAGAAGCTCATTGGTAAAGCATAATGATTACTTTTCCAGTTAGGTTTTTGTGTAGAGTAATAAGGTATAACGCTATGAATACAAGCTGAGAGGCTTATGATCTAAAGATTGCAATGGTATAGCTGGAGCATATGGGAGTTGAACATGGTCCCATGCAGAAAATTGCCCTTTTGTAAGTTAATTAAATTAGTTTTTTAAAAATTTTAAAGATTTTAAGAAGGTTTTGTCTGCTTTTAAAAAATCCATAAATTCTTCCTTATTAGAATCTTTTAAGTTGCCTGTGCAGTGGTGTGGGGCATGAGCAAAACCAGAAATGATAATTTCTGTGGCTAACGTTCAAGTGGTCTGTGGAAACCTGGATCTTAATTCTTGCTTCTGGTACAAAGATGCTTAAAAAATTGCATTTTGTACATGTCTAGTGTGTGCTTATTTTCTGTTTGTCTGTTTTTTCAGTCTCTGCAGTTGGTTTGGTTATAGTGCAAAGACCTCATGGCTGCTACTGAGTCAGTAGTCTGGATTCTCTAAGCAAATGCTAAAGGCTAAAACCTCAGATATGTGCAGCTTGGATTGGATAGCTGGATTTAACATGCATTTTCTTATACAATATTTGTACCTGCTGCTTGTATCTGTATGTTACCTAATGTAGGGTAATGTTGCACCCAGCCGAAGAGGAAAGTGAAAAGGTTCTTTTGAAATGAGTGTGTTCTTATGGAAAGATTTGGTGTAACACAGGCAATGCTTTCTAATTAGATACATAAGAAGCTGTGTGAAGGTTGCACATATGATCTTAATTATTGTATACCCTCAATTTTTTAATACTTGGCAATATGTAGAATGTGTAGTGGTGTTGGGGTGTCTGCTTTGTGAAATTTTATTTTGAGAGGCTGTCAGTGACTTAATCACAATTAAGAAGGCGTATTTTACTAGATCTCAAACAGTGAAATTATCATTTAGCATTTTCATTTCATTTTTACTCTTGGTTGTTAGACCTTAGTAATAGTTCTGAGTGATCTTTATAAAAAGAGTAAAACATGGTCTTTGTTGTCTTACCAGTTGAACCACCACTAGAAAAGACAGGACAGATTAAGGATATAGGTCAAGAAGATGGGACTGCAAACAGTGAGCATGGTGAAGAAGAAATGGAAGTTGAAAGTGAGAAAGAAGAAGAAAAACCAAAAGCTGGTGGGGCTTTTTCAAGTGCTCTGTCATCACTCAATGTTCTCCGCCCAGGTTGGTTATTGTAATGTCTGATATGTTAACAAATGCTTTAGCCAGCATTTATAGCAGAGTAATGCATGTGAGAGATTAGGAAATATTTTCCAGCAATATATGCAGCATCTGAGAATTCAGGAAAGTGCTATTTTCCGAAGCTGTTCAATTTTACAAGCCGTATGAGAGAGAAAATGTCTTACTACAGAATGCTTCATCTTGATGTTAAAAGCAGGAATTTGTCTCTCGAAGTGATGACAAACTGTAAGAAAGTCTAGAGTTGGAATAGGTGACTTAGCATGAATTTTAACTGCTTTCACTTAAAATTCTGTCTTTAGTTCAAATGTCTCAGTTACAGGTTTGCAAGGTATCTCAAATGTTTTCCTATCACATTTTGTCTAATGAGGTTCTAGTCAGGCCCTGAGGCCAAAGAAATCAGTCTGAGAAAGTATTTTTTAAATTAGTTTACTAATTGTTAGCTAACACTTGATAGCCTGCTCCCCAAATAGAAGACGAATGTCCTGCGCCCACAGACTTGGCCATATTTCAAGGGGAAAAGAATTTGCTAGTTGACTCCCAAATCATTTTTCCTTTTAGGGGTAATTGCAAAGTGGTGTGATATGTACTTTATTGCATCTCTAAAGATATTGCTGGCTTGAATAAAGTATCTCATGTCAAGTATAAAGAGAATCTGAAATTTAACCTTTTGTGCATGCCTAATCAAAGTAGTGGTAAAAATTATTCATGTGTTAGGGATTTTAGATTTTTTAATTAGGTCTGCTTTTTGTGCTCCCCCTAGATTGTACAGTCTTCTCATATTAGCTTTGTCCGGTTTGGTGTCCTCTTAATCTCTGAGCTGTCATCTGTTGAAATGCCGATGTTTTTCATTCCCCCAAAATAAGAAAAGTTGGGAGCAATATCAGGACAGGAAGTGACAGAGTCAGGAACCTTGCTTTCTTCCTCCCGTTGTAATTGTCGTCATCTGTAAAGGGCTTCCTCTTCTTCAGGAATATTTCCCATAGGAACATCAGGCTCCTGCTGTTACGGCACGTGAGCTGCTGGAAGCAGAGCCAGACTTGTGGGGAAAGTTCCTAGCTTTGAGGGTTTCTGGTCAGAAAGTTTGCATGTGCAGCTTGTAAGTTGCTTGCAAATGTTTCTGTGAGTATGGATTTTTTCCTCTCCCATTTTTTTTCTATTTGCAAAGATATTTAGTAGGGTGGCAGAGATGAGTAATAAAAAGTAATAATACCTGTTTTGTTGCAGTGGTTATTTAATGGTGCAAACATCTGTCTCTAGGAGAAATTCCAGATGCTGCTTTTATTCATGCCGCTAGGAAAAAGCGTCAAATGGCTCGTGAACTTGGAGACTTTACCCCCGTTGACAGTGAACCAGGTAAAGGCCGCCTTGTTCGAGAAGATGAAAATGATGCCAGTGATGATGAAGATGATGACGAGAAGAGGAGGATAGTTTTTACAGTGAAGGAAAAATCCCAAAGGCAAAAGATTGCTGAGGAAATAGGTAAAACCTTTTTGGAAGGACAGCTGATAAACATTCACACTGTTTTCACTGCAAGTGCTCCCATTCAGCATTTTTAAATAACATGTTTTTCAAACAGGTGTGAATCTGGAGTTGTATTCCATTCTAAGGAAAAGTACTGCATAATGGAATCTGCGTGTAAAATTTTGAGTACAAACTATGTTCCTGTACTTAGAAGCACACAACTCTACTGATTCTGGTAGAAAATTACACAAAGGTTCAATTAGGGTTGTTCTTGTGCTTTGTTTTTTAGGAAGTATAGAGTTGTGAAAAGAAAAACATTAGTTCTTTGTTATAGCATTCTTCTTGCTGACAAGCAGGTAAAATAACCTTCTGGAAAAGGAGCATTAGTAAGATATATAGGATTTTAACATTGGAGTGTTTCACCAGCAGTTAATTGCAAATTTACACACTGGATTTTTTAAGTGGAACCTCTGTGGTAATAATTCACAGG
Organism: Sagittarius serpentarius; assembly: GCA_034782735.1. NCBI lineage: Eukaryota > Metazoa > Chordata > Aves > Accipitriformes > Sagittariidae > Sagittarius > Sagittarius serpentarius. The sequence goes on along the minus strand of JAVKLA010000058.1, from coordinate 3,017,714 downwards.
CTAGTGTCCTTAATTCCTTGTTAAGAGGAAAGGAGGATGTGCTGAGATGTTCCCACTAAAGCATGGTCTCTCTGGTTTTTGAACTCATGGCCCTTACTTTGAATATTATTTTCTCCTTTTTGTTACCCATCTCTTACTTGTATTAAGGTATTGAGGGAAGCGATGATGAAGCACTGGTGGCAGGGGAGCAAGATGAAGAACTCAGTAGATGGGAGCAAGAACAGATACGGAAAGGAATCAACATACCTCAGGCATGTATTTAGTTGTGAACTCTTTTTGGTTTGTTTCTACATATATTGGCTAAATCCATTACAAACTTGAGTAGTTTACAGAAGGCTGTTTCATCTGAGAAGGTTAGTGTGTAACTTTGGATATTCTTTAGAGAAATGAGAGATAAGATTTTAAGTATCCAGTAGTATCAGTTTCATTAGTCTCACTGTTCTGGGTAGATAATTGTTGTTTGTGGTGCTGTTAACCAACATTTATTTGCAGCTTAAAACAGAGCTAGGATAATGACACTTTGAAGAGACCACTGTTCTTCTCTATCATTGAGTTTGTAGAGTCTATGTAAACAATGGTTGTTTCTGTATCTTGTGTTGCAGCATAGAGTTGGTATTTGTAGCAGGTTGTACTATATGTTATCTGTGCATTCATAATTAAGTTGCCACTCAGTTGAAGAGGATAGTTGGGGTTTTTTTTTGAAAAAACATTTCAGCAAAATCACAACCAAACACACTGACTCTAAGAACCTATGTCATTCTGTTAAATAGTCTTAGCAAAATTCAGTATAGTCCCAAACACTTGGTTATTGTAGGAGTTACAGGCTGGTTAAAACTTTCATTTAATAACTTGCTGTAAGTATAAATATTTAGAATGATAATGATACTAAGAGTTTGTAATTTAAGAAGGTGCTTCTGAGGCAAATTTGTTTCTTCCAGCATAGGTGTTGCAAGTTCTACACTTAAATCCACTTGATAAGTACATTTTGTAAATGTACCTGCTTACATTTTTCATTTCATAACATTTGAGGTGTGGAAGAAAATAGATTTTTCCTTTCTTGAAAGTCTAATATAGTGCAATTGCATTTCTTCTTCCATTAGGTTCAACCAAGTCAGCCTGCTGAAGTGAATAATCTGTACTACCAGAACACTTACCAGACACTGTCTTATGGTTCATCATATGGCATTCCATACACTTACGCTCCATATGGATCGTCGGAAACCAAGTCTCAAAAAACAGATAATACAGTTCCTTTCAAAACTCCCAGTAATGAGATGACTCCTGTTACTATTGATTTGGTAAAGAAACAGCTTAAAGACAGGTAGGACAGACCATCTTTTTAGACTTAAAGACCTGTCCCCTAGCTTTCTGTTCCTCAGGCGTCTTTTAGTCTCGGTGAGCAAACAGAGTTTCATCGCTGGAAAAGTACTGACTGACACATCAATTTAAAAAAAAAAAAAAAAAGGCAAACAAAAAAAGCTCAAAGTGAAGATGACATTGACACTTTGTTTGAAAATCTCCTTGGATTGCTTCTCTGGAAGTGAAGCTTTAAATATGAGGCCATTGATCTTGTTGAAGACAGGTCTGAGTTGCATCTTCTGGACACTGCACAGTCTTAGTCAAGAATTGAAAGGCCAGTGAGGTGTTTAGCGTGTCACATTGCATTCTTTTAAACTGTGAATCAGACTTTTCCCGTTCAGTAGATAAATAATTATGATTTTAGTGTATCCAGGCCTTTTTGATTTAAACACTGTAATCTGCTTGGTAGGTACGCAAAAGGTCCTACTGAATGAACAACCCAGTTGCAGTGAGAAATCATTTGTAATGAACAACTTGCACTTTACATGTCTTCAAAATTGGTTTGTATGCCCCTTGTAGTGTTACAGCCTTTGACAGTGAATCAAGTTAGTAGAGGAATAAAACTGCTTTGTATAAGCTATAGTTCTCCCCACCACCACCCCTGGCCAAAACCTTTCCTCCCAGTTTTACTTTAGGGCCAGCCTTGCACTATTCTAAGTGCTATCAACTCCTGTAAAAATTTGTGGGAGTGGGCAGTGCAATGCACTCAGCATAGTCTAGCAATTAATTTAAACCATTAGCCTTGCTATTTGTATAGAGAGGGGAGAAAGTGACAAATGAAAGTTAGAGAATATGTCTTTGCAGCATTTCCCATATATAGACTTGGTACTTGCACTGTCTGTTTAATATCTCAACAGTCTGAAATATACAGACTTTTGGATGTAAATTTGCTATTTATCCGTTGCCCTTCAGGTTGGACTCTATGAAAGAATTGCACAAAGCTAATCGGCAGCAATATGAGAAACATCAGCAAAGCCGAGAGGACTCTACCAAGGCAATTGAAAGATTAGAAGGGTCTTCTGGGGGTATTGGTGAACAGTATAAGTTTTTGCAAGAAATGCGAGGGTATGTACAAGACATGCTTGAGTGTTTCAGTGAAAAGGTAAGGATGCAACAACATTCATCTCTTTAAAAAAAAAAAAAAAAAAAAAAAAAAAAGGACTTTTAGTACATGCCAAACACCAAATCTCCCTCTGTTTTCACAAAAAGTCCCCTGAGAACATATTCTTCTAAAGGTTTGGTTATTTGAGGGTTGAAAAGATAACTTTTCGTCATGCTAAGCTGGTTATGAGAAACCTCTCTTTCACAGTATAAGAGATCACTGACTTTAGATTGCCTAAAACCACTTTTAGATTGTATGTCTTTAGGATTTTGGTAGATATTCTGGCATTTCAACTTTACTCAGATGCTGCTTTTTACTTGTGTTGGATATCAGGTTAACAAAAATAAGGGCTGAATTACAACATTGCTGGTTTCTGGAATGCTTTATGAACACAGTAACAACAACTTGTGTTTTGTGTGTTATTAAACTTCCTCCTGCCAGGCAGTTTCACATATTTGGTATTGCTCTAGTGTCTGAAGGAGAGAAGTTTTAAAACTAGCGTAGCTGTCTGAAGACACCCAAACTTACAAATATACTTCTTTCATGTAGTGTGATACTTTTGTATATGTCTAACTTGAAAACTTAGTCTTTCTTTATTATGTTACTCATTATGCTTTAATTACTTTGTTGTAAATATAAAAGGAGCTCCGGAATATATATATATATTTGTGTGTATATATATATTACAGAGAGAAGCTGTAAAATTCAGTTAGTACATAGGCTATTTCTTCATTGTCTTCTGACTTGAATAGTATCTTAATACATTAGTTGTCAGAATTACTTGAGTAGTTGAAGCTACAGCTTACCTAGCTTGTTAGGTGTGGGAGAAAAATACAAAAGCATTCTGATTGCTCATCGGTTAGACATTAACTGTCCAGCATTAGTGGTACTGGGAGAGTCCCATCTTCAGTCCTGTAAGTTGAAGAATATCTATATCGTGAACAAACCCAGGAAATGTGGACTAGTTAATTACCCAGCTAACTGATCAGTTCCAGTAGATACTGTTCATTGAAGAAGCAGTATTCCTGAGTCTGTATTGGCATTAGCTGTTGAGGGGTAGTAATGGTACTTTCCTTTGCAGTTGTCAGTGCTATTTGCCCAGATGCCTAAACTCCTACTTAAAGATAACTTTGTATATTCTTTCTCTGCAATAAATTTGTATTTCAGAAAACAAGTTAAATACCTGTATTTCTATTCAGCATTTGCTTTCTAAAGACCTCCCGTTAAATTTCTTTCGTGATAACTACAAGCCATGCCTGGAGGTTCTCTTTGATAGCCCATGCTGTCTTGCTCAAATATTTTCTTTAAACAAATTGTTTTAGAATGCACCGTTTTGAGTATAAACCAAGCCTTTTAGTCTCCCAGATTTTGTATAAACGAGGAAGACTTACTGTTAAGTAAGAGTGTAACAATTTCAGTTCAGTTTATAGGAAGGTTATTGACCTGTCTAGCTATGCTAGTAAATAAATCGATTCCAGCCAATCTACAGCAAATTAGCTGCTGATAAATTAACAAAGAGGCCTGTTAAAGTTGCTTCCTTACGATATACCTTTGCTTTCCTGGTAGTTGGTCTTTTGAGGATTCTACGCCTGGGCACCTTCCTCCCCCTTCCCACACTCCCCATACCCCACCTGCCATGCCAGTCCATTGAACTTTTAAGATGTGTTTTTTATCATCTCATGCTTCTTAGGGGCATTCACAGAGTTTTGCTGTTTTCAGTTGGAGGCTGCTGCAGTACCTGTATGAACAATGAGTTTCAAAATTAAGAGGTGACGTGGTCAGTTTAACAGGAGCATTTAATTTATGATGATGTCCTATATATTCCTCCCTTTTTTGGCCAGATAATCTGTTTGGGAATTCAGTGCTTTCAGCATGACAAAAGTACTATCAAATTCAAAAACAGTAGCCCACAGGATACCACAAGGTTTTCTGAAAAGGAGGTGGGGGGGAAGGGACAAAATAAAGTCATAAAAGCCGTATCAGTTTTTATTTAAACGAAATAATGAAATGCAGCAGGACAGTAAATTCTTCTTATCTTTTGAGTGGAGAGATAAATTACCTTTAACTTTTTTGTAGAACCTGTGTCCTTGACTACTTCATATTTAAAGTGTGTGTGTTTATGATATAGAATGTATGTAGTTGTTATGATTATAATATACATAAGCATATAAAATGTGTATCCATATGTGTAATAACAATATTGCGTGTGTATATATGTGTGCATATATATATACGCACATGCATATATGAACACATATCCTAAATATCTATAAAGCTAGGTCCCTCCCTACCCTTTCAAATACGATGCTTTGATTCTTCGTTATGACTAGTCATGGTTATTAGCCAAATTCACACTGGTGCTGATCTGAATGAGAAAGTGGCTTACTGAAGAAGCACTAATGGGTTCACAATATACTTGTCCATTCCCTTAGAGTTTTCTTGTATGTCTGTTGACTTAGTTTTGGAGAACAAAAAACATCATCATGAGTTAGACTTTCTTCCCCCGACCATCTTATTTCTGCACTCCTTCACCATGCTCAACCTTTTGTGACCCCCAGCCAAGCAAAACCATTTTGTTTGTATTCTGTTTTGAAGAGATTCTGAATGTTAGAAACACTTTGCTCTTTGGTAAGGTGCAGTGGAGAGTATAATGAGGCAGCTATTATGCAAACTTTAGAAACAAGCAATAGAAATGTCAAATCTTCTTATGTTCCCCGCCCGCCCCTCCAATGATAAAACCAGTGGAGTGGAAGATGCTTGCATGACTTCCTTCAAAAGTAATTACTGTCAAAATTATGCTTTCTGAGAAGGCTAGAAAGTGGTAACGGTGTCTTTACATTTTGAATGTAGGAATATTCAAGGGATACAGAAAGATTAAATTGTTGCGAGCGTATCTTTGACAACACAGTTAGATGAATTGTTATTTTACCCATAAAAGCGAATTATGAAAACACATTGTGTGTCAGAGAGGGGGACTGTAGGTTGAAATTACCCTTGTCACATAAATGTTCAGAAAGCTTTCCATTTTTCCTCTTACACTGTGTTTACAGTGAAAGTGAAGTTAAAAAAAAACCCAAAACACTGAATTTAAGGTATTGACTAAACACAGTGAATGAGGGCTGTAACTTTATAGTCGTCAGTGAAATTGTCAGTCACTTGTCAAACATAGTATTGATTATAGAAGAATAATGGCTTCTAAGTCTCTTGGATTTAAATGGGAAATATTTTGAGTGGATTCATATATCTGAATACATAGCTGTTTTTTTTTAATCCTGAGGCAATTATAGAAAGAACCTCTAGGGATGCTTTGAAAAATTTTCATTAAACTTTTCAATTTTAGAATTCCCTTTACACGCTTACAAAGTTGTATTTTCTATGGTAAGCTGCAGGAAAACTAGTATTTTTTTAAATTATTATTTCTCTTTTCAAAATAGTGTTAAATTCCAAATATACACTTCCAGGATATTCCCTCCTCTTATTTTACTCTGCTCTGTTTTCTCCAAAAGAAAGTTGTATGTATTTTGAGTTTGTGCAGAGTTGCATTCATTTTAATCCCTGTAGCCCGGTTTATACCACAAAGAGCTAATACTTCTTTCCTCTTAATATCTCCTCTGATGTGTATGTCATTCTCAGCTGAAATGGCCCTTTAGCTATAATCTCATAATCCTGTATTTTACTGGTGGAGGTTCTTCAATATCTGCTGAGTCACATTCTAAATTACATCAGGAAACAATTTCTGATTTTTATCTCGTTTTGAAAAAATACTTAATCCTGGATGGTAGGCAGCAATGATATATTTGAGCTAAAAGGCTGGAAGACTGTGGACTAAGCATAAGTCTCGGAGGTAAGGAGGATATGGCTTAAGTGTTCATACCAAAAGGACTTGCCTTTCCAAATTAAGAGATTGTGAAAAGTTCTGGTTTGCATTTGAATATTTATAATAATCTAATTTTAACTTGTCCCAGGAAATGAATTTTTGCAAAAGTGAGCAGTGAATCTGTTATTGAATGTCAGCAAATTCCTAGTTGTTATAACATGGTGTATTTTTGTTACAGTTGCTACTGAAATTTAGTCCACTTCAAAAAAAAGTGGCAGGTCTGAGCCAACTTAAGTCTGTATCGTTCAAAGGTTTTACTTAATGCATAACTCACAAATTGTACAATTTTAATGATAGGCTACAGTAACATTTTACTGAAATACCTGTTGGCATAACATGCTTATGCAGTGTTTTATTGCATTTCAGTAATAATATTTCAGCATATGCTAATAAGAGTTATAGCAAAACAATACCCGCTGGCTTCAGGAAGTTAGTCATGCTTTGTTTTTTCACTGTATACAGCCAGGTTATTTTCTCATTAAAGTGTAGAATACTACTACATTCTTGTTTAAAGATAGAGAGGAAACAGTGAGGTCTGAGAATTGTAAGCACTGTAACACAATATGTAACGCACTTGGTAGAGAAAACGAGTACTTGAAATAACATTTCACACTCTGAAATGGTTGTCTTACTGTGTAGACTCATTCAGTCAACAGAAGTTACTTTCCGAATGCTATTGCTGCGGTTGAAAACTGTCAACGTTGTTAAATGCATGCATTTCTTCACGTTGAAATATTTACTGGTCCAAATGATACAAATGGGTAAAAGGAAACAGTTTGTGCTGCTAGAAGTACAGTGACAGCATTATACTTCGGAATAGTATGGTACCCCAGAAACTTAGCACCTGAAGAATTTGATATTACGTAGTGTGTTGTATTTTTACAGGTGCCTCTGATTAACGAGCTTGAATCCGCAATGCACCAGCTGTACAAACAGCGAGCTTCCCGCCTTGTCCAAAGACGACAAGATGATATTAAAGATGAATCTTCGGAGTTTTCAAGCCATTCAAGTCAGTCCATCTTGAAGGTTTTTATTATTCATTAAACAACCTTGTTTACTTAGTATGGCTTAATTTAAATGTAAATAAAAGTATGACTGTCTTAAAGTTTATCCTTACTCTTGAGATAGGTAGAAGCAAGTTTAGATAAGTTCTCTAATCTGTTTTGTTTTAAACTCAAAGCCACTCTAACTCTGACTTCATCTCTCCTTTCTGTTGCTCTTAACTATATTTTCTCTTTCCTAGCACTGAAAATATATGCATGGGTGGCAGTGGTAGTATGTGACTCCTGATTTTCCTCTTATGTCGGGATTTATTTTGGTTTTTTTAACCTCCTTGAATCTATTAAATTTCCTGTAACACCTACAGTTAACTGTACAAAGCCATGAAGCACTGGGCTAGAGTTGACTTCTATCTATTGCTCTGTCTTGTAGGCAGCATAAGTATTTCATTTCAGACACTTAACTGGTAGAGCTGAAGAACTGGAAAAGACTGGTGCTGTTGTTAAAAATCAGACTAATATGAAGTGACCCTGTGTGAAATACAGCTTAAAATTAGCCAGTTAAAATACCTGCTTACTTGTGAGTGTGTGGATGGGGGATTCTTGCTGAGGAGTTTTCTTGTGGTGATTACTCTTCAATATGTAAAACTTTTATAAAGTATGAATGTTAACTTGGGTGGAAATACAGTTTCCTTGGAGGAGGTTTTATTCAGGATGTTAAACGATGGGTAAAATACCATATTAATAATAATTGTCTTTCTGCTTTGGAGATATTCCCATTTTTAAAAGTGGCTTTCTTGTCTGTCCTATTGCTGACCTAAAATCCTATAATAAAAGCTATTTTCTATACTGTCACAGTGTGTCCAGAGATGAAATTTTGCTAATACCATTAGATAGAACTTACTGAGGGTGATAAAGCATTGGGGCGTCAGAGTTGGTCATCCCTTTATGGAGTGGTTAGCATACATATTCCCTTTAGGACTTTATTTGGAACCCCAGGCATTGCAGTTTTACCATGAAAATGCTGTTGTGAGAACTATAAACCTAGTGTACAAAACCATATTTCCTAAAAGGAGCTTAGAATGGACTATTTTAGAATGGAATTTAATGGCTTAACCCCAGCTGGTAACGAGGTACCACACAGCAGCTCGCTCACTGCCCCCACCCAATGGGTCCAGGGAGAGAACTGAAAAAAAAGGTAAAACTTGTGGGTTGAGATAAAAACAGTTTAATAGGACAGAAAGAAAGAAAATAATAATAAAATGACAATAATAATGAAAGAATTGGAATATACAAAACAAGTGATGTACAATGCAGTTGCTTGCCACTCTCTGACCAATGCCCAGTTCCTGAGCAGTGATCCACCCCTGCAGGTCAACTCCCCCCAGTTTATATACTGGGTATGATGTCACATGGTATGGAATACCCCTTTGGCCAGCTTGGGTCAGCTGTCCTGGCTGTGTCCCCTCCCAGCTTTCCTGTGCCCCTCCAGCCTTCTTGCTGGCTGGGCAGGAGAAGCTGAAAAGTCCTTGACTTAGTCTAAACACTACTTACCACACTGATGTTTTTAGTTGTTGCTATCAACATTCTTCTCATACTAAACCCAAAACATAACACTACACCAGCTACTAGGAAGAAAATTCACTATCCTAGCTGAAACCAGGACAGATGGGAATAGTTGTCATTGTCAAGGCTGGGTTTTAAAGAGAGATCTTACTTGGTATCTGGGAGTCTTGAGAATGAATTTCACTGTGTCTATAAATAGTTCAGTTCTGTCCCTCAAATTATCACAGAAACGAGGAACTGATGCCAGCCTTTGATTGGATGTATGTTGTGGACATAGACGATCTGCTTTTCTTCATACAGTGTCAGAACAGTAAAGGCCTAGAAGTGAATTTAAGTTTGTCTGCCAACTTTTGCTTTACTTCTGCGTAAAGATGAGTAGCTCAGCTTCGATAACAGTTTAAAAAAATTGGACAAATAATGTCTTTGTATGTTAAGGCTCTTTGGGTGTAGAATTGGTGTACTGACATAGACAATCATTAATATTTTTAATGATGGATTTGTAAATAGATTTAGTTAGAACACGTACATTTACTTCTGAAATTTGGGTAGGTTTTTGCTTAAGTTTGACGTACATATTTTAGTGGGTGGACTTGAGCACTGGCTAATATCCAGTCCACTTCTAAAAATTTACCTGAAAATTATGAACTGGGAACACTCTTGAGTCTGCCTGTTGGTTGTTGATCAGCTTCTCTGGTTAGCTGTGTTGTTTTCTATAATCAGGAACATCTATAACGAATCACAGCTTAAGAAGAAGAGGGAAGATTATTTATTTTCCTGTAGACTTTGATGTGTTTTAAACTTCAGGCAATCTAAAGCATATAAACTTAGAAAACACGATGACTAGAACTCTGAAATATCATATATTCCTGCTTCAGTCGCTCTTCTTTGTCTTTCTTTTTGTTCATTTTCTTTTCAAAAGATACGTGGTGAACATGTTTATATAAGGAGCACTTTTTGTCTTGGAACATTCAGTTTAAGCAGTTTCTATTAAAACTATTGACTTCTATATGGTTGGGCACTGTTGTGAGAGGGACAAGAGTGAAGTATGGTGAAAACTATTTGACATTTAAGTGGAGATTCTTCCAAACTCCACTACTTCCTCTTTTAACCTCTACACTTGTGAATTCAGGCTTCTGGGTGCATCTTTTTGAAAACTTCGACTTCCCACTTCAAATTACACTTAGTTTAAAGTAGGTAAAAGGCTCTTATGAAACTGCCTACAACACATTTATATAATCGTAGATAAGCATTTTAATTTTCATCAATGTAATTTTACAGATAAAGCACTGATGGCACCAAATCTTGAATCTTTTGGACGAGACAGAGTGATCTATCAAGAGCAAGTAAAGCGTCGGACTGCAGAAAGAGAGGCTAGAAGGTAGAGTACTGAGATTTCTTGTCCATTAGGAGTCTGCCTGCTTATAGAATACAGTTGTCGTGTGTGACATACTAACGTAAGTAGCAATGTTTACTCCTTTCCTGCAAAGGGAAGAAAACACTTAAGCTGGTATGCTGGGCAGGGGTAGGCTTATATATCCCAACTTAACATGCAAGTGTACAAAACAAGGGACCATTACATGATACTGATTTAGAATCTCTAAAAGAAAGCATAGTAGACCCATTCTGTATCTATACGGTCTCTGCTGGTTTCTCTTCCTTCCATTGTTTGAGGCAGCAACATAGCGGAATGTTTGAGGTGGTGATGTAGTAAAAGTTTTCAACCTGGATTTCCTTGCATTAAAAGTTATGACAAGCTTAGACAGTTTTATTCATAGTATAGGAGGGAAAGAAAAAGTAATAGCTGGTTTATGCTGATGATCCTTTTCAGAGCTCGTCGTAGACAAGCAAGAGAACAAACTGGGAAGATGGCAGATCACCTTGAAGGCCTTTCCAGCGATGATGAGGAGACTTCAACGGATATTACAAACTTCAACATGGAGCGAGGTTAGAAAAGCTACTGAAGCTTTATGTAACAAAATAGAGAAAATTTGGCAAAAAAAAGGGGGGGGGAAATTATCCAAGTGCAGCCCTGTCCATGTATTTCACCATATTTTGGAGAAAGTTTAGGAACTGTTCCTTGCTGGAACATCAATGCGACCAAAACAGTCTCTTTCACCAACCTGTTGTGCAGCTTGCAGCTAACTAAAGACCCCATCCTTAGTGAGATTCTTTTTATTTAACTCAAACTTTCTTTTGCTGGCAAGCAGTAAGCTTTTGTACCTTCAGTGGATACTAAGTCTTCCTTCTAATTTGTAACATGGTTTATCATTCTTCAAATATCTGTTTGTTTTACATGTGGAATTCTGAAAACCTCAGTGCTTCAGAAACTTTTTTTTTGCTTGATGGGAAATATTTTCTGGAGTTTTGTGTAAGCATCTAGAAATGCAATGACAAAAGCTTTGTAGACTCTTGTTACAGCCTGGCAAACTTTGCAGATGACAGAAAACAATGTTGAATGCAAACATTGCAGAAAGATCTTGTGGTACTGACTTGATTTGGAATTCATCTGCAGTTTTATGAAGGTTTGGTCAAAATAACCATTATTATGCATAACCCTAATTATGCAATAAATGGAGTTGTTAAGCTAATGCGTCTAACTGGGAGAACTGCAAGAAACCTGACATTTGGGGAAGTATGGTTAGTTTGATGGAACAGTCATCTTTTATAGCAGCAGATAAAAGGCAAACTGTTCAGTGATTACTGTGAAACTAGTAGCAAAGAAAGTAGAACATCACTGTAGTAATCCTGTCACCTTTTCATTTTGAACCTGAGTATAATTATCGTTCTCTCTGATTAAAGAGAATTTAATCAGATTAGAAGAAATTTGGAGAAGGGGAGCAGCAAGGATCACATATATAGAATTGCTTATGTTGTATGTGAGGAGGGATTAAACAGTTTTGGACTCTTCAGCTAGGAGAATGATGTTGACTTTTCACAGTATGAGAGCTAGTGGGCATGAAATGAAGTGATAGGATAGGTTTAAAGTAAACAAGTCACATCCCACAGAGAGTGTAATAAAAATGCCAAAGTCATTGCTGTAGGTGGTTGTGGAGACCCAAAGTATGAACAGATTAAAAAAGTAATTAGATGAACTGTCTAGCAGTTGGATCCTTCAGAATTGCAAACAGCTTCCACACCTTTAGTCGCTGGCTGATTTACCAAAATTGTGAATGTAGGGAGAGCTCTTTGATAAACAAAGTAACTGTTCAGGCTTGTTAGGTACTATAATTAACTTTGCTAAGTTAAATGATCTAGATTAAAAATTCAGTGTGACTGAATTGCTTTTTGTAACTTGGCACTTTTATGTGTACAAAAGCGTTTTGTAGGAGTTTCATCAGTTTCTGAGTAAGCATAGTATTTCTGAAACTTTTTTTAATCATTCATAGCTCTCATGTTAGTCTAGAATCAGCAGTGAGCTATATGGAACAGAGGGATGCATTTTGGACCTGCTGACTTTATTTGTAGCACCTCTTCTTGATCCCAGTGTGACAAGTGTTTTTTATGTGACATCATCTCTTGTCCCTCAGCCCTGTCTCTACCTGCTGTGTGTACTAGTTATGTTAGTTGTGTATAGGTTACTACTGTAAGTGAACATTTAAAACTGTGGCTGCAGCAAAAATGCCTGATGAAAATGAAACTAACCCTGGGAAGTAGAAAAGATGAAGGGAAAATAATATAGAGAGGAAAAAGTTTTGGACTGCGCAGAATACCGGTAGAGTAAATACAAAAAACTGTGAGGAAGGTGCTAAGGGGTTGTAATGGTTGCCCAGTGCTAACAGCCATGTTATGTTTGGCAGTTTTTAGCATGGTGTCTGCCAGGACCCACTCTGTCTGAAGTGCCAGTTCAGTTGGCTTACCTGAGATGCCCTCCTGTACTTGCACTTGGATGAGCGAAGTTGTAGAATAATTTGGGTTGGAAGGGACCTGCGGATCAGCTGTTCCAGATCCCCATGCAGAGGAAGGCCAGCTTTGAAGTTAGATCCACACTGAATACAGCCCAGTATATCACCAGTCCAGTGTCTGGTAACTGAAAATCATTGTATGAAATGTTTAAAGCAAGACCTGTGATAAAACAGTATGTCAGAGAGTACTTATGTTTTTATTGCTTTGTATATTTGAGGCAGAAGTAACAGAACTTTTAAAGGTGATTTTTTGTTTTGTTTATAGGAGTTAGTTTATGCCAGTGAGTATCAAAGTCCATCTTGAAAGAGGTATTACAGGGAATAGGTGATTAACTTACTACTCTTTTTCTCCCCCACCAGATCGTATATTGAAAGAATCCAGCAAAGTTTTCGAAGATGTTCTGGAAAGCTTTTACTCAATTGATTGTATTAAGTCACAGTTTGAAGCTTGGCGCTCAAAGTACTTTGCTTCTTATAAGGATGCTTATATTGGTCTCTGTTTACCAAAGCTGTTTAACCCTTTAATCAGACTTCAGCTGCTTATCTGGACTCCTTTGGAGGTAAGGTCCTCTGCAAGCAACTTCTATGTAAGCTCCTATATAGTGGCTTTTTCACCCCTCTGCAGAGCAAAGTAAATTGCACTTTTGATGTGTGCTTCTCGTCAATGTGCGTTCTAGGCATGAAGTTTAAAATGGGCACCTTTCTTGGGGTGAAGCTTTTCTGGGGAGTTTCTGGATTGTTGTGCTCTCTGTTCCCAGCAGGCCAGAGTTCAATTCAGCACATGCCAGTACCTTCTCAGTGAGTGGTGTAGACCAAAAAGCCAAACAGCTTCTTGAATGATACATTTAAGTTTTAAAATACTTAAGAGAAAATTATGATTCTAGAGATATTGTTTCTTCAGAAGTGGAACTAAGCAGCCTGTTGACTTACAACCTATGTCTCTGCACTATACATCTTTCTTTCTCTCTCTCACCTGCACCTTCATACCCTGTAGAACTCTGGCTGGCAATTTCTAAGTCTTCCTCATAGTACTTGTTGCCTAGTTATTAGGTAGGGAACATGAGAAAAGCAGGGCAGCATTGTTGCAGCCCAGTATCCCTGGCACATGTTCATTGTCCAGTCTGCATATGTATGCTGACATGAGTAGCCATCAAGACAAACAGTTCAGGTAGTTTTTGATTCCCACTCTATTCTTCCTACCAGTGAAAGCTCTTGTAAGGTATTTCTGCTGCAGTCAGGTGTTTATTTTCACAGTACTGGTAGGAACTTACTTTTTTCTGCCATGATGGCTTTTACTGGGGAATGGGAGTGGGTCAAGGCACAGAGTGAGTGCAGTTGCATAAGCTTGGCTTGGTTTTGGTTTTTTGGGTTATTTTTAGGAAACTAGGCTAATAAGGCTTCCCTTTCAAAGCTTAGCTCATCTATGGCACTGTCTGCAGATGTGTCAGCCTATCTCACAAATGGCTCAGTCTCTCATTTTATCAGAAGTGGGTTTTTTCTTAACTACTAAGAGAATATTTGTAGAAGGGGATCTTCTGTCACCTCTGCTCTGATTGCAGAGGAAGAGAGGCACAAGTCTTCAGAGAGCATTCACAGTATTTCATTTGAATAAACAAGGGAAAAATCTATGAAAGGTGTCCTCATTAAATTTAAAACTGTTTTTGTACATTCTCCCTTCCCCCATGCTATTTCTATGTGAGTTCTCAGGCTGGCAAAACAAAGCTCAGGTTAGTTGAACACATGGTACAGAATTCTCAAATCTAATCGTTTTCACTACTCTGTGTTACTGGTCCTGTTAAGCATTTTGTTAAGTTAGAAGAATTACAAGGCATCCATAAAAAGAGGTTTTTAATCCAGAAAGCATAATTTTATAATGCTTCACAAATGAACTGTACTTCTCACTTTTACCCTAATCTGTGGGCTTCTATTTGGCTCAGGTGTAATTAGAAGTTAAAATCTGTAGGGCAACAGCTGCCAAAAAAAGCAGTCTTACTTCCACCATTTTCAGTTTCATTAGATCTAGAGATTGCATGGTTGTAGAGTGAATTGGTTCATTTGGCTGATTTATGGGACATTGACCTTGCTCCCTGTCCTCTCTCAGGTTTTGGTTGGGTTGTCCGTATACAGTGATCTGACCTGTGATGGTATGTTTAGTAGTGTTCAGGCAAAGAGGTAGAACATTTTCTTCACTTCTCAGGAATCAGGCTAGCCTATGTTTCTGAAGGAAGTAGTATCACTGCTTCAGAAGTAGGGGAGCCAAAGCAGGTGAAGTAATTTGTCCATCCTTGTGCCAGATTAAGAGACTGTTTGGTCTTGAGACACTATATCTTTTTTTTTATTATTTCCAGTGCAGATGAGTACCTGACAGAGAAAAAGGACTAGATTTTTGAGTTGTTACTGTGCTCAGCTGCTGCTTACCCTGCCTGCTTAGCACACTTGGTAGACTATTTTAAAGTAGTTTTGTTCTGGTTTGTGAGGGTATCATACTTGCGTGTATAATACTTTTTTCTTCTTTTTTTTTTTTTTAATGTGTTGACTTCAAATCTCTGTTTAGGAATCTTAACTTCAGTTCTTTTTTTATTAGGGCAAGTGTCGAGATTTTGAGACTATGTTGTGGTTTGAATCGTTGCTGTTTTATGGCTGTGAAGAACAGGAGCAAGTGAAAGATGATGCTGATATTTCACTATTGCCTACCATTGTAGAGAGAGTTGTTCTTCCTAAATTAACAGGTATAGTCTTAGAAAGAAAATGGGGGCAAAGGGGTGTGTGTGGAAGCTGATGCTTGTTTGTGCTTTCAGATTTTACTATTTTGTAAATTCTTGCCAGACTGACTTAGTACCTGTATTTGAGTATTTGCAAAGTGGAGTAATTCTTTAATCTCTTACAGTGATTTCTGAAAATATATGGGATCCTTTTTCTACAACACAAACATCTAGAATGGTAGCAATTGTACAGAAACTAGTAGATGGATATCCTTCAGTGGTGAATGCAGAAAACAAAAATACACAAGTAAGCTGTTTTTTCTTAAATATCTTGCATAAGTTAAGGAATTTGAATATATTTTTAATACGCTATATTGGAGAACACAGCATGCTTAGTGAGGAGCAAGAAAGAGAATTTTGCAATTATTTGGTGCTCTGCAACCTAGTTGTGGAGAGTCAAGTAAGGTGATAAATTAGGAGGAGGAACTCAGTGAAGTCTCCCCAAAATAGATGCTAGAGATAGAGATACCAAATGTACTAAGGCTTGTTGGTCTGCAGTTTTGCTTTAAGAGTTAGCTACAAATAGTCAGGCTTTTCTTTTTTAGATCATTGTAACCTTTTCAAATGTATTACCTTGAAATTTGATTTGTTTTACTTATCTTCTATGAATACAAGAACCAATGTCATGAGTTCAGGTGCCATAGCTAATGCAATGTACACATTGCCATTAGAATAATGGGAGATAGGCCAAAGTGCATGTGTATGAGGAAGTTAGCAGAAGATTAAAAATGGCAAAAGCCCTGACTTCACAGAAGCTACTTGTGTAGCCAGGCTTAACCATGAAGTAATTCCATTGCCTTCAGTTTTTATTGAAAGTGTCAAATTTCAGTTCTGTTAATTATTATAGGCTGATCTAAGACTTTATTTATATGTGTGCTTAAGTATGTATGCCTTTTACTGTTAGGGTCACAAATGGTCTTTGTTGCTTTGAAAATCAATTTCTGAGTAGTTAACTACTAAGCAGTGGTTTGGACACTATAAAAAAAAATTATCTGTTTCAGATGCTTTTAAAGGCATTGTTGCTAAGAATGAGGAGAACACTAGATGATGACGTATTCATGCCCTTATATCCCAAAAAGTAAGTTTGCTTTCAACTATGGTGTTAGACTTTTATTGGCAAGTCGGTGTCTTCTGTCTGTAGTTAACAGGGTTTTTTTCCCAGTATGGTTCACTGGCTGAATAGAGGAGATCTTTCATTATCATGCTGTGAGGATTTAGCAAAGACAAGCAGGATGGAAGGGAATATTTATAGAACTGAACTGTGTGTGGGAAGGAGGAAGCCAGCAAATTCCAGACAGAGGTGGTCTTGGTTGCTCATTAAAGAAATCTCTTACTTTCCAGCATCTTAGAAAACAAGAACTCTGGTCCATATTTGTTTTTCCAACGTCAGTTTTGGTCCTCTGTTAAGGTAAGTCAGTAAATACATCCAGTAAATCTTTGGTCTAGACAGTGTAGCAATAAAATCCTCTTCAAATTTGTGGAAAGTAATAGATGGAAATTGCTTTAACTTTATCTAAAAGAACTCTAAATTATGCTTGTTAGTCTCTGATAATGCACTGTGCCCTCTTCAGAAGACTGCCAAGTGAAGGCACCGTCATTTTAACTTGTATGTTGTGGGTTTACTTACCATACTCAACCCAGTTTTTTTAATGTCATTGTGCTTGTCAGAATAAAACATGCTGATTTTATTACACTTACATGGGAATGAGAGAGCTTTGTTTGTATTTTTTTTATAGATATAGTGTGAGAATCTTCATGAAAATAACTTGGCCCCTTTTGGAAAGCTCACTGCTGTTTGTAAAGAATAAGAGCATTTGTAATCTTAGTTTAATTGAAACTATAAAGAGTGTGAAAGAAAAAAGTCTCTGTGTATGGAATGTGCAACATAGAGTTTGCAAAGGTCTGTAAGAAGCTATGACTGTTGTAGTTTATTTCCAATAAAAGGATGTGAAGAAAATTAACTCCCAACTAAACAGGGAAGTAAAGTGTGAGATCCATGTTGATTGAACTGCTGATCTCCATGATCATGCAAACAGAACTCTTATCTGGAATTTTCTATTTAAATTTTAGCAGTGAGAGAGACTGTATTCCAAATAGGTTTGCAGTCACTTCATTTACTTAAAATATTTGGCACTGAATTCTTTCACTTTGAAATGAAAGTCAACTTCTTAAATGCTGTCTAGAGCAAAAAATGCACAAAGCTCATTTATTAAAATGCTGTTGTTCAAAGTGAAACAGATAGCTTATTTAGGGCTTGTGTCTCTTTTAAGAGTGAAATTGCCTGCTTCTGGCAGTATCTGTCAGAGCCTGGGCAGTTTAGAAGCATATATGCTGTTACCACTGTTTTATTTTAGGGAAGCATTAAAAATACAGATCTTTTGTGCTAGCGAGTCAGTTGTAGCATCACAGATGAGCAGAAACAGAAGCTGGGAGGCAAGCACTCATTTACTGTTTCCTGATGATCTGCCCCAACAGAAAACTGCTGGCTGTGTTCATTTGTACAAGGCGGGCAGCCATTCTCTGCAGGCCATGTGCCAGTGAGGAGTAACAGCTGTTCAGTTGGCTTAGTCGGCACTCCCCTGTGACACTTTGTCTCTTGTGTCACCATGCCTTGGAAATAAGGGTATGCTGACAGCGTGGCTGGGGATATCATTGATAAGAGGGCTGTGAATTTGCGCCTGTTTGGTGTATGCTAGGCCTCACTTGGCTTGACAATGACATCAGATTTTGAGAACAAGCTGGCTTTAAACTTTAATTCCTTTTTTCTGATTTCTTGTGCAAAACGTGAGCAAAGTTGAGGAGGTAGTGGTGGTGGTTGTATGAGAATTCGTAACGCTCCAGGCTGGTACTTTATGGATTCTGAATAGTTTTGAAGCCAACAGAAGGCCAGTTTCCACTGCTTACCTTGGCCATGCTGTTGCATTTGAAGAAGCTTTAGAGTGTTTGATCAACCTCCTGGTTTCAGTACATTTTTAAATACTTATTTTCTCTGTGTTGTATTTGCAGTTATTAGGAAACTTTCTCCAGTGGTATGGAATCCTTTCAAACAAAACTCTCCAGGAACTGTCAATAGATGGTCTGCTAAATAGATATATTCTTATGGCTTTTCAAAACTCTGAGTATGGAGAGGACAGCATTAAGAAAGCTCAAAGTGTAAGTAAAATCAAACAATGTTTAAAATCCCTTGTAACTCACAAATTTCAGCTGAAGGAAAAAATATAGTTAAAACTTGAGGTTACCTATGAAGTCTTGGCTTTGATATACCAAAGTTGTAATGTCAGTGAAAATTTTATTTATTTGTTTATTTATTGTTTAATACACAAACTAAAGAAGGAACCTTCTCTGGCTCATACTTGTAGACAGCTTAGGTGTAGCATAGGTTTCAGTGTTTTACTACTAGAAATTACTGTTTGAATTTTGGATTTTTTTTTTTTTTTTGGTAGGTTCCTCACTGTTTCATTCAGTTGGGCCTTGTCACTGCAGTCTTACCTGGCAGACTTCACAAATCATGTTAGATAGCTTTTAAAATTTTGTTATGTTGTGTTTAACTTTCTTTTTCCTGTTACGTCTAGGTAATTGCTTGCTTTCCTAAACAGTGGTTTGCTAATCTAAAAGGAGACAAGACTATTTCTCAGCTAGAAAACTTCTGTAGATACCTTGTTCATCTGGCCGATACGATTTATAGAAACAGCATTGGTTGCTCTGATGTAGAGAAAAGAAATGCGAGGTAACTTATTTTGAGTTAGTGCAGTTCCTATTCTTGTGCTTTGTATTATTTTGCTGATGCATGCAAACATGGGTAAATATCTCCATACTGCTGCATGTCTTTTGAAACTTCTTTGAATTCAAACTTTAAAAATGTTAAGGTATAGTAAGTGGACAGATTTTTAAGGTGTCTGAAAACAGCAACTGCTGGAAATCTTTAAACATTCGTATTTTGCACTACTGCTAGGTGTCACTGATTCTGGCAGATTTTGTAGCTATTGGTTTTGGACTGTTCCACCTTGTGAGTCTCTTGCCTGTTCCTGCGTAATGGCTTCTAAATTACAAACTGTGCTTTTGTATACAGTACAAAAGTTCTGACTTTATTTACACAACCAACTAGATGAACCTGTTTTCCCCTACATCAAGGAGTCATTTTACTTCTGTCTGATAACCGGGATAATTAAAAGTTCAGATTAGATGCATAAATGTTACTGCTGGCCAAGTAACCTGAAATGCTATGGGTGTATCGTTTTAAGCAATGATAAACTTAAAAACCAAATTGTTGCACTGGTATGCAGGAATATAACAAGACCGGAAGACTGTTTATTCCTGTGCTGTTGCATGAGAAGGAGAGGTTTCAAGATCAATAGTTCTGTTGTTCCAGCAAACCTGAAACTTGGAAAGATGAACCCCCTTGCTACCTGCATTAGTCATTCTTGATAGCTGAACTTGCTTGACCCATTGTTGAGTTACTCTTCAATTATTGAGGCTCTCTGGAGGATTAGATCCTTCTCCCTTTTTGATCCGATGCATAGCACTGAAACAGAGACAGAAATTTCCCTTAAACCATAGCAGAAAAATCTTGGTTAAGAGGTTGGGTTTTTTCTGGTATCAGCTTTTTTTCCTGTTACCATGTTGGTTATTAGACACTTTTCTGTCTTTTGAGTCACTTTTGGCTGTGGCATGTGAATCATCTTGTTTTCAGAGAACACCGAGCTTTGTGCCACACTGGGTTGTGCTCAAACAACTTTTTATTGGCTCTCAGGTTATGCCTCAGAACTTTGTGTCCAAAGTATAATAATAGTGTCACATACCAATTTAAATTTCCCCATGATTCAAATTCAAAATAGACTTGTTAGTCCTTCCTTTCTAAAACCAAAATGCCTAGCCTAGACATTCCAATACTGGAATTGAAGTGAAGGAGTTGAGAGGGAGTCCAGTAGAGATTAAACTTCCTCTCTTTTGGTAGCCTGTTTCTAAATTTGACAGAACTTTCTTTAGAAGCTGAAAAGAGAACTTGGTAAAATTTTGTATTGGAAGAGAAACATCTGCTTAATCCTTTTTTTTCATAGTGAATTCTAATTTAATTTCTATCTTCTGTCCTCCTGCTTTTTCCCAGCATTTAACAAATCTGTTGCCATTGCCCCTGTTAAGCAGATAAAATAAGTCTGCAGCAGGAATACTGCTTTTTATAACTGAAGAATGTTATATCTTTTTGTATAAAACCTAGTACAGTTGTTTGAAACAAAACTGCATTAGTATTTGCCAAGAAGGAAGTGTGTATCTACCTATTTCTGTTGGTGGTAGTTTTCTAAATGTTGGATACTTTTTCACAGATCAGCTAGGTTCATTTTTAAGGTTAATTTTGAACTTCTATTATTTTTTGAGACTGGTCTAAATTTCATGTCCATCCTCCTAGCAAGATACCAAAATTGTTCTTGACAGCAAAGAAGTACAGTCTTCCTAGCAGTTTGTTCACTCTAAGCTTCCTAGATTGACCTGAATTGTAATGGCAAGCTTCATACCTTTTTAAGGCAGGCATGCATTAAAGCATACTTGCTTTTTGCAGGGCAGGGGGGGCTTAAACATTAGTTACCAAGAGAGCTGTACGAAGAGATTGCACAGTACCATAAGTAATCCAAGACTTTTTTCTTGAGATTATACTGCATCTGGTATTAAACCACATTGTATGATTAATTCCTATTCCCAAAATAAATTTTTCCGTTTCAGTACAAAGCTGATAAGCAACTTTATCAGACTAAGCAAGTGGAGGAGAAGACGACGTGAAGTTATCTGAAACTGATTTGCTATATGGATTCGTAATGTAGTCTTCTGTTGAAATATTAATACTTGTACATGATTGTTCCATTCCTGTATTGACTTCTCCTTCGTCTTTTTCAGGGAGCACATAAAGCAGATCATAAAGCTTCTGGCAAGTATCCGAGCACTAGATCATGCTGTGACAGTTGCAAATGATCACAACGTCAAAGAGTTAAAGATTTTAATAGAAGGAAAATAGACTTTTCTGGGAACTCATTTTGAGCTTTAAAACCATTCCTGATGTGTAATTTATGTACATATGTAAAGTTTCTTAAACTGTAAAGTATTGATCTTTGGTTTAATACAAAGTGCATTCTTATATACAGCATCGTTAAAAGCAAAAAAAAATTTGACGACTTTGAAAACAAAAATGGAATCCCAAGATTGTCATCTTTCCAGAAATCAGATTTTCCTTAAAGTTTCTCAAAATCTTGTTTACAAAAATACTTTGTACCCATGATTAGTAGTCATCTACTCCTGTTAATTGTTCCATGGTTAACTGGAATGTGTATAATATATTATGTGTAATACAATGTATGCATATATTTATACCACCATGTTGCTTTCACACTGGATATAGAGATCTTGTACTGTTGGAATAAGCTTTTCATTTGCTAAAAAATACTTATTTTGACAATAAAATGATCATATTATTGGTCAAAAGGGCTGGCAAAACATTGAAGTATGTGAAAATCGTTTGAGCTGAAGAGTAGAGACACTTTCAAATGGAACTTGACCTTTAAAAAGCAGCTGTGCTGCACTCAAAATTGGAATAGCTAAAAAATGATTTGCATTCAGAATGTGGAATTCTTAAGACTGTTCTTAGAAACAAAACAGAAAGGAAAACCCAAATCAATGCTTAATTATTTATTTCTTAATACAGGCATACAATGAGAACTTGTGATTATTGCGCAAGTGTACATGGCAGCACTTCCTAAGCCCCAAACACCTTTCATTTTGTAGGAGTAATAGTTTACCCATGAACTCTGGACCCTCGTTCCTTGTGCAAGTTGATTAAATTCACTGTTTGTGGGTTGTTTGGGTTTGGTTGGGTTTTATTGGGGGAGGGGGTGGGGGGGTGGGTGTTGTAACTTCATACATGGAACCTGCTTTCTCTGAAGATGTCAAGCAAAACAAAAGTGAAGAAAATTTTATATCCTATGATTTGAAGTATTTATATTGTATTAAATTTTCAAATGTTACACTTCCTTCTAAATACCATCTAAGAATAGTCTTGCAAAAAAAAAGCATTTAATTTAAATGTAAATTAAAAAGAAAACACTTGAAAAATCTGGTGATTTACATTGGAACGCTAGTGACTTGACCTTGGGGTCCAAGGCATGGGAACAGCTGTAATAGCCTTGGATTAAGAGCTGTTTCCAGGTGTGCCCTACTTTTTGGGGGGGGACCTGTAGCAATAAATTGGCATACTGAATAACATAAGAAATCATTGTATCTTATGCTCATGTCATGTGGTATAAATGAGTATATTAAAAATGTACAATTTGTAACATGCACACTTCATTTGGACACTGAACAACTGTTTTTCTGAAGTGTTGGGATTGATGGAGTACCTTCAGAAATACCTGCTTTTAAAAACTGTTTCAATAAACTTGTCTACCAAGGAGCTGTTGCAGTGCAACTTGGTAACCTTTATTCCTTTAGGAAGGTGGTAAAGGAAATGATACGCGTACTGGCTGACTCTGTTTCAGTATGTCAGACAGAAAATATTGTCCTTAGAAGGTGGATTTTTGGAGTGAACAAAAGTGTCTTTACTTTGAAAAAGAAATAGGATAAACACTGGAATTTGTATACCTACAGAAAGAGTAGTTCAGATATTTTGAACTATTATTGTGGTGGTAGTCACGTGATTTAATTGTGACAGATTTGACCTTTTCTGTGCTTAAAATTTTACTAATTTTAGTATTTTGTTAGCGTGAAGAGGACATAAATAATCCATGCTACCGATGTTTGTGAAAGAGTATTTACACTCAAGGGACTTAATCGTAAGAGAGATTCAAAGTTGTAGAATGTTGGAGGGAGGGAGGGGGAAGGGAGGGTGTAATCAAAAATACACAAAAGATTTCTTTTTTTTTAACTAGGAGGAGAAATACCATACAGAGATTTTTCTGCATCTTAACACATGCCTGCCTTCTAGTCACAGGATCTCCAGGGGTGAGGATGCATGGTTCAGACACCTTTTGCACAGTCTAGTTTGGCTACTCTTCCTAGTCTAGCCACTGCACTATAAAGCTCAGTGAAGGTTAACTTCCGGGCCTTAGGATAAAGTCCTTAACACAGGCTTTTATGGTACAACAAAACTACTGCTGGTATTCAGCACAGCTGCTACCCTTACACCTGGGATCACATGGGGGGGAGGCAGGGGGCAGGCAGCAGGTATATTTTGTGGACAGAATAATAAAAACTTCTCTTCTGGTGCCAGGTGCCTCTGTTGAAAAAGGCGGCCTATTCCCTAAAGGTGGTCAGCAGTGGCCCACCTGCTCTCAACGCCCTCTTCAGCCTTGCTCCGCTGTCCACCCGGTCTCCCTGTGGTGGTGGCGTGCTGGGCTGAGCTAATAAAACAACAGGAACTGGATTTGTTTGGGGCATCGTGTTTATTCATGCTCTGCTGTCTCTCAGGGAAGAACACTCGCTCTCTCCCTGGCTGTAGTTCAGGGAGGAGAAACGCTATAGGTTCAAGCCATCGGCCAGGACAATCTCAAACTTTACTTCTAATAGAGTATATTTATGTATTATAACTACAGAAATTAAATGCGGGTTTGTAACTGCGGTATCAGTAGATGTGCACACTACTAATGGATCTCCAGACTAGTGGAGCAGCAAAGCTCAAGACATTTATTATTAAAAATACAGGCGTTTTGCTCCAGTTTGGATTGTGACTAGGCCTGTAAGGGAGGGAATTAAGAGAATATCTTCCTTGTAACCTCATTGTAAATTATAGCTACAAAGAACCTTTTCTCAAGATAGCCTGTAGTCATTTTCCTAATTAACTGCTCCGAAGACCAGCTATTTGTATTATACTTGGCCCATCCTCCCTCTACTGCGATGAGACCATGTGGCTATGGTGTCTAAGCCCTTGCACACTCGAGGAGTTTCTCCTTCCTATCCCCATACAATGTCACATTTGGACAACAATAGTAACATGAAGAAACTTGCAGCAAAGTATACTTACGGGCAATAAGTAACCTAACTTCTCATTTTGGGCAATGTGGTGCCTTTCCTATGTATAAATGGTTGGAATTGTATAGGCACTTAGTGACTTTATGTAAATAATGTTACCAAATTTTATTTATAAACAAAATAACCACTTTCACTTCTATCACTTCACCTGTACCTCATTTATTGACGCAAATTAAATGCTAGCAGCAATGTGGTTATACTTTATGTAATGGTCTTTAAACAATGGTACACAACTGCTGCTTGGTTGAAGTATAATCCAAGGACAAGGGCTTTAACATTATTCTCCCACAGTTTACCACGTGTATCTCACTGTTCACTACCAAAATTAACAAATAATTATAATGTGTTAAGAGACTGGTGTCCTAGATGATGATGAAATCCCATGCAAGAAGGTACTAGCACATTAAATGACATGGCAATCTTATTTCTGCACAGAACTCTACAGGGACTCCTGAGAAAGTCTAATAACCTCTTTAGTAGTTAGCATTGTTTAGGAAAATGTAAGGAACGTGTAAGAAAAAATTGCATGTAAAATTGTCAGTCATTGCCATTTTTATGAACAGGATAATATATCACAATTATTACAGTTATTTAATTATTATAATTATTTTATTGTACAGTTATGTATGATTACAGTTACTACAGAATTACCTTTACCCTAAAGGTCACCAATAGCAAAAGGAAAACCTTGTCCTTTACTATAAAAGAAAACAAAATGAAATCTGAAAAGTGAAATGGAGAACTTTGAGGAAAAAGTGTGCAGATACAGGGAGCCACGTGATTCCTCTTTCTCCTCCTTTCAGATAACATCTCATTTTCCGCAAAAGTTTGCTAATTGGTGGTTCCGCTTTCAGTTCTCCCTAAGTTACTCTACAAAAAAGGCATTTTTTTAGAAAGAACCCTGAATATATATACTGGGGGAGGGGATATGCACCTGCAATTTTGATGTAGTGTACAGCTTTGGTAGCATGACGTGGTGAGGTTTGTTTTAACAGGCTGAACTGTCTTTTTATACATGGTGGTGCTTAAAAGCAGTATCCCTGTCATCTTCGCTTTATTAGCTGCCCAGTGAAAATTAAATGTCCTGTGCTCAGTGCTCTAAAAGGAAGTAACAATACCTGTGATCTGACCATTAGGCTTTACCTGTGAAGCCACAAGCAAACCATTCCTGCAAGAGTTAGTAGTGGCACATACAGGAAAGAGAACTCAGAGGAGGCTTCAAAAATGGCTGTTGCAAGGTTGTGGTTTTTTGAGAAACTTGCATGCAACCAACAGGATGGATCAGAGTTGAGCGGTTTTGCCCTGCGTGTGGTACTCCAAACATAAAACTTTGGCAGCCTTACAACTGTTAGTTGAATTAGTCTGTCTGCACCGTGAAACAACGTAGGATTTTTTGTCCAAGAGTACTTAATTTCTGTATGTAACTAAAACTTTTACCCTAAATATGCAGAAATAAATGAATGTGGATAAAATAATTGCATGGAGACAAACTTAATAATACAAGGGCCTGCAATTTAAGGCTCTGCTCCAAGCAATGACTTAAGCATACGGTTTTGTTCAAATATGTGAACCGTCCCATTGACTCCACTTACATTACTTTTGTGCTTTATGTGCAGTTAAATGTTTCCATAGAGCAGAGACTTGGAGTGAAGCACAGATATATCTCCAAGAGACAGAGTAGTATTTTTCTTACATGCTTAAGCCCAAATTCTCATAGCCTAGACTTCATACAAGTTCTTGAGTATTGTCTATTTACTGTCTTAAGACTGTTGTGATACCTAGCTAACAGAAAACATGAAGTGGGATGTAGGTTGCGTGACTATGGGCCTCACACATCCTGGGGACATGTGGCTTAAAATCATTGCATTGCACTTAAATTATATATTGCCATTTTACCCAAAAGCTCCAGTCAGGGTAAGACATTAAGTGAACTAAAGATACTAAAATTATAACGTACACACATGGTTACTACCTCAAGGAGCTAGCAGTTCAGAGAACCTGCATCTGCAAACAAGTGGTGGGTAGAACAAACTCAGCTTTAAAGGTTTAAGGAGAGGTAGGAGTTTGCAGGAGTAAGGCCTATGATAAGTGCTATGAAGGATAAGCAAACTAAATATGATTTCAAAACTTATTTATTTGCTGTCAATGTGCCAGTTTAGCAATGCGCAGCACCACAGATGTCTCTGAGAAAAAGGTGGTTTGAACACTTAGTGGAATGTGTAAAACGGTCGGCGGCCTCGCTGCCAGCGGTACACGTGCCAGAGCCTGGCAGCCCCGGGCCGCTGCTGCCGCCGCCGGGGGAGAGGTGGGGAGTGTGAAGCTGCTGGTGCTGCTGAGGCTGAGGCTTGAGCTCTCCCCCGTTTCTGCCATTGCTGGTTTATGCACTCCTCCTCCCAATTCTGCAGCAGGATCTGCAGGCCCAGAAACCCTCCTCTTCCCCTTTCAGGCATCCTAATTCTGCCTTTACATCTGTCTTCCCTGTGACATAAGCGGCATCGCCCTGGGCTTCCTCACCTTTTTGATACCAAAGGTAAATGTTGCTGAGGTTGCTGAGAAGTCTTGAGCCAACTCTGCTTTCAGACAGCAAAGAGGTTTTAAATTGGCTCTGCTCTGAAGCCCGGTGAAGCCATGGTGGGTTGACCTTGGACTGCAGCCAGATGCCCACCCAGATGCTCTCTCGCTTCCCTCCTCAACAGGACAGGGTGAGAGAACAGGATGAAAAAGCTTATGGGTCAAGACAAAAATGGGGAGATCACTTAACAATTACCATCAGGGGAAACAGACTTGACTTGGGGAATTAATTTAATTTATCGCCAACTAAAATAGATTTGGATACTGAGAAACAAAGACAATTAACACAACACCTTCCCCCTGCTGCCCCTTTATCCCAGGCTCTACTTCACTTCTTCATTCCCGACTCCTCTACCTCCTCCTTGCTCTCTGAGCTCCTGCAACAGAACTATGTCTGAACGTTTCCATACATTTAAGGTTGGTGAGATGCAGAAATTCAGTTGGCAGGTGGGGAAAAATTACCAAAACTTTTTATTACACAAAATTGAAGAACAAATTAAAGTTTGTTTGTAATACGCTTTGCTATATTATGCAGTATATTACATTGGCAATTAGTTAGAATCAAATATTCACTCTCATTTTCCATTAACTTATAAACAGCAGTATTTTCTGAAGGTAATAATAGCTTTATCAAAGCGCCCACTATTGGACAGCAATACATTTTTTACATTCTCAGCTGATGTAAACTGATACTGGTGGATGAAAAACTGGACATGAGGCAGCAGTGTGCACTTGCAGCCCAGAAAGCCAGTTGTATTAGGGGTTGCATAACAAGAAGTGTGGCCAGCAGGTCGAGGGCGGTGATTCTCCCACTCTGCTCCACTCCGTGAGACCCCACCTGCAGTCCTGCCTCCAGATCTGGGGCCTCCAGCACAAGAAAGACACAGACCTGTTAGAGTGGGTCCAGAGAATGGACACAAAAACAGGGGCCTCCCATTTGGGAGGACTGGAACACCTCTCCTATGAAGACAGGCTGAGAGAGTTGGGGGTGTTCAGCCTGCAGAAGGGAAGGCTCCGGGGAGATGTCATGGTTTAACCCCAGTCAGCAACTAGGTACCACGCAGTTGCTCACTCACTCCCCCCACTCACAGTGGGATGGCAAAGAGGATCGAAAAAAAAAAGTAACCTGTGGGTTGAGATAAGGACGATTCAGTAACGAAAGTAAAATAGAATATAATACTAACAATAATAATAATAAAAAGTAATAATAATAGTTGTAATGAAAAGGAATAAAATAATAATTAAAAAAAGAAATAAAACTCAAGAAAAGACAAATGATCATAGAATCATAGAATGGCTTGGGTTGGAAGGGACAATCAAAGGTCATCTAGTCCAACCCCCAATGATGCACAATGCGATTGCGCACCACCTGGTGACTGATGCCCGAGCAGCGATCCGCCCCTCCCGGCCAACTGCTCCCCGTTTATATACTGAGCATGGTGTTCTGTGGTACGGAATATCCCTTTGGCTAGTTTGGGTCAGCTGTCCCGGCCATGCTCCCTCCCAGCTTCTTCTGCACCTGCTTGCTGGCAGAGCATGGGAACTGGAAAATCCTTAACTTCGGAGAAGCACTACTTAGCAGCAACTAAAACATCAGTGTGTTATCAACATTATTCTCACACAAAATCCAAAACACACTATACCAGCTACTAAGAAGAAAATTAACT
The DNA here is from genome assembly GCA_034782735.1 of Sagittarius serpentarius. Taxonomy (NCBI): domain Eukaryota; kingdom Metazoa; phylum Chordata; class Aves; order Accipitriformes; family Sagittariidae; genus Sagittarius; species Sagittarius serpentarius. The sequence goes on along the minus strand of JAVKLA010000058.1, from coordinate 2,988,904 downwards.
CTATCCCAGCAAAAACCAGGACAGGAGACCTTATTATAAAAGGGTCTTACAATAAAGATGGAGACACAGACTTTTTACCAAAGCCTGTAGTGACAGGACAAGGGGCAACGCTTTTAAACTGAAAGAAGGTAGATTTAGATTAGATGTAACAAAGAAGTTCTTCACTGTGAGGGTGGTGAGGCACTGGCACAGGTTGCCCAGAGAGGCTGTGGATGCCCCATCCCTGGC
>JAVKLA010000058.1:2948634-2983744 GCA_034782735.1 Sagittarius serpentarius | reverse complement strand
CCCCCCCCCCCCCCCCCCCCCCCACTTTTTAAGTCATAGTTGAAGGAGGACACTAAAATGAGAAGTGCAGAAGAGATCTGTGAAGCCTATAGACGGGGTTTTAAAATGTAGTTTGGTTTGTATTCCTCAGAAAGTCTGAGCACCTGGTTGCACAGGGTTTATAAGCTTCTTTTTGACTCTTTTGTAGAAAGCTTTCATACCATGGAAGTATTTTTTTTTTTTTGTCAGTAACGTTTTTATTAATTCATTCTGATGCCTGTCTGTGGTTTTCTAGCCTAGCTATTCTGAGCACCCGATCAGAAAATGCGAGATGTGATTCACTGCCTGAAGTCTGAGTGGACTCAAAAACCTACCTTTTAGGAGGATGCTCTGGCTTTGAGACTGTGGAGTAGGCTGAATGGGGAGTGTGTTCTCTAACAAGACTCAGAGTTAGAAAAGCAGTTTCCAAAGAAGACTGGGACTTGAGATATGTGTCCTTTCTTTGGTATTTGCGATTGGCACTCCTGTACGTGAGTGTGCTCCTTGGCAGTAGCATGGTGTCTTTCTGAGGCACCTGACTGCCCCTTTGTAAGGTACTTAGAAGTCGAGCCATCGAGTCATCTGTATGAATACATGCTCTCTAGCATAGAGTTTAATCCGCATCTTTAATGAGAGATTAGAACAAGCTGCCATTAACTGTTAGAGGCCCAGCAATGGGACATGCCAGCATCACTGACATTATAGCCGCAATTATATGATGATCCACGTGAGAAACAGAGTGCTTTTCTCCTATTTTTGAGAATTGGTTTTTTTCTGATCAGTTTCTTCTTACTGTATATTTAAGTAATTTCATTGACTTTGCCAGCAGTGTTTGAAAGGCATATAATGTGGATTGGATTGGGAATAAATGTCGAGTCATAAAGCTAGTGAACAGGCTTAGTGAAATCCATAAAACAGGGAAAATGCTTTGAAGATTTGTGGAAAACTTTATTTTAGCATGTATTTAGTAATTAGTGAACATGCTTAAGCTACTTGAGGAGCAATGTATTAAAAATAATTTATTCCTGAAAGTTGCACTTAAAAAGGACAGTAAGTTAGTTGCTTTTTGTGCTGTGGTACACTGCAGGCACCTGAATAAACTTTCTTCTCTAAAAATTAAAAACCGTATCAAAGTTCCTGCCCTCTTCTATGCCTCTCGTTGTTACCAAACAGAGGAAGTGGAACCTGAAGGAAGTTCAGAAGCCTCTCTCCTCTTGCGTTCTGTACTTAGTAATAGCATGTTATTAGTTTGTCCTTGGTATTCTGATTGTTAGGTTTCAACATAGTAAACATTCATACGTTGCTATTAGTTACTCTGAATATTGTTTTCAGTAACCTTTACCAGTAAACTGCTTACTGTTTTTCTATCTGGTAAATGGGCATATTTTCCCAACGCATATTTAGCTGTGGCATTTTGTTTTAATTCCCTTTTTATACCTAAACTCTTTAGGTACTGAAACATGATTCTTTTGTTAATGTTTGAAAGATCACAATCATACCCTTGAACTTACAGTAGAAAAAGTGCTGAGTTCCCTAGCTCAGGATTTTGTTTTCTCTTTTTCTGCTTGCTGTTTGCTTCTGGTACCTATTCTTTTTAATACATATTTAAAGCAGTACAGTTATTAGTGCTTGGTGCAGATTTGTAAAGTACTACTTCTCTATCTCACTAGTTGTGCCACAGAAACCAATCAGAAGATTCTAGTCTGTAGTCTTACAAACTTCTGGATATTGGTACAAATCTAAAAGCCAAAGTCAATGAAAGACTGGCCATTGGGGGAGATTCCCCAGATGTTTGTAAAATCTGTGTGAATAGAAAAACAGTCAGATCAAGTATATATCAATTTAAATCCAGAACAGCATCACTTTGAGTTAAAAACTCAGATTTTTTTTGCTGATGGTGGTAACGCTTTTTAGACTCTGTTAAAATTGACAATATTGATCTCAAACTTAGACATTTTTCAAAAGATTTTAATAAATACTGAAAATAAGAAAAGATGTTCAGCCCTGTACCCCATCATAGTTCTTACCTGTATGTAGAATGTATAATACAGGCACAACCTGGTGAAACAAACTTCACCATTAAAAGTGATTCATGTGGTTCAGTTCTGAGAGCCTTAGTGAACTGCATCTTCTGGGGTATCCATGTAAAGAAATTTGGATTTGAAATGGGCTAAGAGAAAGGAATGAAAGTTTACTGATCCTTTAAATGTCGTCTTAAAGGAAGTACATCTGTCATTTTGCTGAGGGAAGGATAACAGTATTAACCTTCATCCGCTTTACATTCAACGAAACATGATGATTCAGAGGGTTTAGTTAGGCCTCTGTATGAAATGCTATACGACTCGTGTTGTGTGATTTTTCCGTGCGTGTTGTGTGTGCACTGAATCTGTTCTGCAAGTCAACAAAATAAGATGGAAGAAAGGAAGAGGGTCGAAGGGATGGTTCACAGAGGTGGTTGTTGCATAATCATTCAGTCTTAACATGGCAGCAGCCCAAGCCATGCTTCTGCTGGAAGTGTTCTATGTTCTGCTTGTAATGAGGATTACCTAATGTTACTGTGACCAAAACATCTGAGAGATACTTTACTTGCTTTTATATATTTAATACCTCTTTTATCGACTCACTCCTAGTATTGGCTTAGCCCGAGATACTGAAGTCTGAGGGGATCCTGCCAACTTGCTTCTCCAGGCCTTGTAAGAGCACTTACTTTTAAATGTCAGCAACTTCACTGGTGATTTGTTTAGAATTTAGTGGGGGGATGTCATAGATCTGTTTTTTTCGTATTTGACATATAAAATAGACAGTATATTTATTCTTTGAAATAGGACTCTTTAATGAGATATCTTACCTGTAAAGGTTTTATTGACTGAGCAGGAGGGTGTTCTCTCTCCCTGTTCCTCTCTGGTGAGTCATAACAAAATGAGTGGGAAGCTGTCTTTACTCCTGTCGCCTGCGATGAGTAAAGGAGAATGTTCTGTCGTCTGGGAAAATACTGAGCCCTGAGTGGAGAGAGCAGGACCTTCGTGCACATCCTTTGACTTCAGTCTTACGGTAAAGCTGAGAAGAGAGCAGATGTGAACAGGAAGAGGCACTATGCCCACCCTGAGCTTTCTGTAGAGCCACATAAAGAGCTGTAATAACCTGTGTGCAGCAGGCATGCTGCTATTCGTAGTCATGTTTAGCAATGCTACGCTATCACCCATTCACATTCCACTTTTTTTTAAAAAGAAAATTCTTCCACGCTGCATTCTTGGGGGGTGCGGGGAGTGGCGAGGAAGCAGATCTGCTATTATCTATCCACAGTAGCAGACGGGGTATAATTTTGCAGGAGATTTTAAGTTGATATGGTGCTTGAGGAAACTTAGACACCCAAAAAAGAAACATACTGACAGATGTATTTGATGACCACCTGCTATATGTACATAATTGTTAAGGAGGGTAACATTCTGTATGCTCACAACCAGGGTTCTTTTTTTCTTTGGTGTTTGCTGCCACCAGTAATAAACTGCCACTGTGTGATTCTGTGTGTGTCCCCCCCCCAATGTTTATACAGAGTTTTGAGTGGAACCATATCCCCTTAACTAAGGAAGGAGAGTATTTCAAAATAAATTACTATGTTCTGTTTTTCATGACGGGATCCTATAAAATAAGCTTAATATAAATATTTTCCTGTTTTATACACATATATAAAGGTATAATAAGAATTAAACTTCTTCAAGCAGTAATTTATCCTCTAGAGAGAGTGTCTTTATGTTAGAGAGGAAAGGACAAATACAGGCTGTGATAGAAACAATTTTTTAATGTGTTTAGATGTAATGTTATATTCATCTGAAGCCAATTTGAAGGGACCAATGTGAAGGGACTAGGATGCAAAGGCAAACAGCAATTTCACCTTCCTGTCTTTATTACTGTTTTGACTGTCATCTTCCAGACTATGCCTTCCCATTAAACAGTATCTCAAGACACTTAAGCTGCAGGGAAGCAACAGCTACAGTGGATGCCAAGGGCAGCTGTGCTGCTGGAGTTGACTGTAACCTGTCCTCCTGTCATCAGGTGCCTTTCCTACGATTCTGCCAGAATTCACTGTCCTTTCAAATCCACTGGCAGGATGTTCCGCTCATTGCTTTCCAGGCATTTCCAACAAAATCATGTGGTTTAACAAAACCCACATATGCTAGTCTAGCACACTTTGAAAAGTACAAGAAGTACAGTAAGAATCTTCCCAGGAGGTTGGTGGAAGCAGTAAGTCTTGCCTGAGAGGACTATGACCTCTTCGAATGCCATAATGGATCTGTAAGAATTTGATCCACAGTTCTGGAAATATAAAAAAGAAGTTACTTACAACAGAAGCTGAAGGCTATTTGCTGCTTAAGGTAGACTAGGTTTACACCAATATTAAGGACTATTCTGTATGTGTACCGCAGCCCTTTGCATGATTTTAACAAGGGATTTCACTGGCAACAAATAATTCTCTTTGTGAATGTTCCCTTTTCAATTCAGTAAATTTTCATTTCTGTGGTAGCACATGTGATAGTAAAAGTCTTGGTTTTGCCCTACTGGACATCCAATGAATGATAAGTCTTGCTAATTAAGTGTTTGTTAAGAAGCCTAGTTTGCATACTTCTGGAGGTACTCAGACATAATTTAGAAAAACTAATTAGCATTTCTACATTTCAGATAATTTGGTAGCTTTTTTTGCATGCTAGCACGTATTTAAGTTGAAAGCTTTGTAATTTTGTGCATTGACTTGTACAGGCAAAAATTGCAACCATTGGCTTTCATGTAAAATAACTATTTTAATCAAAGCATTCAGTATTAGAAGAAAATATTTGTAGATTATTGGTGCTATGAAGTTTTGTTTTCAATGGAGAACATGTAACTGGGTCAGAAAACCCAAATCTGATGGAAAGGAGGTATTGGTAGGCTGTTCCATAAGTCAGCTTTGTATTCACGCTTTTATTCTCAGTTTGTTTTTTTTACCCCATGTCAGTGGTGGTAGTTGAAATGATACATTTTGTGAAGTAAATTTGCATAGTATTGGAAAATAATGTTAAAGCAACCAGGTCTTCTATGTGCTTATCTGTTATAGTTATTTTGTTGTTGTTGTTGTTGTTTCAAACAGTGGTGTTTTTCTTTTTTTTCCTGGTATGTAGTATTTAAATATAATTGCTAACATCTAGGGATGTCTGGAGGTTTTTTTCATTGCTGGGTAGCGGTGATTTGTTATTTTGGGGGTTCTTCCCCATAGTCTTAAGATACGTGTTGATTATGGTAACATATAAATGTCTTTGTGAAGTGAATAATGGTACATCATAATTTGAACTAACAAATAGAGTGGGGAAAAATCATCCTATTAATTCAAAGCAAATATCATCTGAATTATGACAGATTTAAGTATCAACTGTTGTCCAGTTTTCTGTGCATCCATTTGTGTCGGCAAAGTATCAAAAGTAATAAAATGGTTCTTCAGTTGGTTGACTTATAAATGAAAATGGTGACTCCACTCTGATTTTAATGTTGCATGTATGGTAATATTAAAGTGTTAGCTTTAATTTAAATACCAGAACTTTAACTGTCCTAATTTGACAAAAAGCTTGAAAACCTCAATCTTAAAAGCTCAAAACCAAACTGTGTAAGAATAGTTTATAAATTTTTCAGATTTTAAACTTTTTAAAGGGACAGTAGCATGACCTTTTTCTCGTCTAACTTAAATGAAAAGTCTTGTTTCTGAAGGAACTGCACATAATTTCAGGGGTTTGTCTTTGTTCCCAGCTCAGTGTCCCATGTTCTAGCTGTGAATTGTAACCACTAACTTACAGTGTGTCGTCATGGCACCTTATGAACCCACCAAGAAGAGAACATACCTGTAGAAAGCCTAAATAAGAACTTTTAACGCAGTCTTAGCTTTGTAATTGTTAAAATTGCAAAACTAATTTCTAATCCGGAATTAAGCAGAATACGTGTTGAACCAAGTTGTTGTGAAGACAGGATTTCAAATGGGGTTCCATTTACACAACAGTAAGAGGGCTGACATAATCCCTTTAAAATAATTTAATCAGTCACCTTTCTTAAATGAGTCAGTGACTGCTAAGGTGTGATTATTGCAGATGCACACTTGTGATTTAACTTGGAACAAATGAGGTGTTAACATTTAAAAATACTCTAACCTATTCATTTTTAATAAAGATTGACTTAAAATTATTTTATTCTTTTTCTTTTGACACCGCAAATGAGGCTTGCTGGCTTTCTACTACAATGCATTACAACTTGACCTGAAAACCACATTAAAAGTGTTGCGTTTTTTTTTTTTTTTTTTGTACTGCTAAATAGCGAGTCATTACTTCTGTTTTAGAAATTAATCACCTTGAATCTAATTAATGCAGTGGATTAAGCAGAACCTGCTTTTGATTTCCTTTCTGCTTAACATCTGAACTGACACAAAGTAATAGAAGAAATACTCCCCCATAATGTTTTGTGTCCATCTTTATACACAGACATATGTATGCTTGCTTTGTCTACTGTTTAGTGTTCCTTTACAGTATAATTTAAAATCTGTTAAGTCCCATGTTACAGATGAAGGTTGTCATTCCAGTTGGTAATTTCTGTCTTTGGAAGTTGCATGTCTTAATTCGTTGTTCTTCACGAGTGACAACATTTTATATTTTTTTCAGCCTTAATTGTGTTTGTTTACGTCCAGCTATTTAAAGATGAATAAATAGAAAAGTCAGTTTCTCAGTGAGAAGTAGGTTCATTAATTTGTAGGACTTTATGTTTTTCTGCGTGCATATTTGTATTAGCTGCATTTTTTTTCAAGATATGGAGCTCATAAAGTCAAAAGGGTTCTCATGGCTGGAGGCCAACCTACCATTCTGAGAAGAGATGTTCTCATTCATTAAGAATGTTACAGAGGAAATGAGGAAATGCTCTTGGAAATGCTCTCTCCTTCTGTCAGGATTACCTTAGCCTTCCTGTGGTTTAACTTCTAAGCTGCAGTTCACGCAGTTGGTAATGTCAGCTATTCACAGAGGAAACTGAAGGTTGGCTTTGCATACACTGAAGATATTATAGTGATGGGGTCTTAGCCATTTTTGTAACTTCAGTGGCTCTTGCATATCCAGCTGTATCCGATGACTTTGCATGTTGAATGAAGTGAGAGAGTGTAGATCTTCATTAAGCTTACTGCTTTGGTGAAGAAGGAAGAGTTAAATGATACTTATGGGGAGAATCTGGATGGTTCCAGAGCACTTACGTTGTTACTCTCACTCTTTGGTATGGAGTGATATGAAAACCTGCAAATTTAATTTTAGTATCTTCAGAAATGGGAAATGCCATGTGCAGGGGCAGTCAGTAGTAGATGACATTCTGGCCTGGGCATTTGGATATTTTCTTTTAGCATCCATCAATGAAAGGCATCCTAGTGGCTAGCATTGGTGGAGGTGCTGGTTCAGGAAATTCTTGTACATGTTTGGAGGCTAAAAGGACTTTTGGTCTAAACCAGCTGTAAAACTATTTGTATGTTTTCATAGCATTACTGGTGGTTCATATTGGGGCCCTGAGGACACCACTAGCCCTGACTGTCCCTGTCCAGCCCCTCTGGGGCTTCCCCCACCCTGCCCACAGCCCAGGACCCTATTTCAGTCCCCTCAGAGCTGTCAGTCCCTGCCCCAGCCACGTTGCGGCAAAGTGCTCCACAGCCCTGCCCAACCTGGACATGGGCACTGCTGAGCTGGGCTGATGTCCCAGCCCAGCCTTGGCCTGTCCCTGTCCCCATGGCCTGCCTGGCCATCCTGGAACTGTATCTGGCCCTGGTTACTCTCACCAGGCCTGGTCCTTGCTCACAGACTGACATCTTGGCCTGGCCTCAGCCCATCCTCACGGAGGTGCCTGATGCTCTGGGCTGGGGCTGCCCCCTGCCTGGGGGAGCCCCCATGGCTACAAGTGCCCTGGCCCCCAGGGACATGCTGGTCCCCGCGGTGTCCCAACAGTTAAAATGGAAGAAAATGGAAAGGAGTGTGGTGTAGCTGTTTCTTGTTCCTGATTTCATCTTGGTTTTCAGAAAACTCGAGTGTCATTCCTTAATATTGTAGCAGTCCTGATCATGGGAAGTCCCTTACTGTGCATTACCCCGAAAGCAGCCTGAGCACTGCTGCAGTCAGCCATCCAAAATGCTGGAGGGAAGGGATGACATCCAGAGGGACCTTGACGGGCTTGAGAGGTGGGTCCGTGTGAACCTCATGAAGTTCAAGAAGGCCAAGTGCAAGATCGTGCACATGGGTCAGGGCGATCCCAAGCACAAATACAGGCTCGGCAATGAGTGGATTGAGAGCAGACCTGAGGAGAAGGACTTGGGCATGTTGGTTGACGAGAAGCTCAGTGTGACCTGGGAATGTGCACTTGCAGCCCAGAAGGTCAACCGTATCCTGAGCTGTATCAAAAGAAGTGTGACCAGCAGGTTGAGGGAGGTGATTCTCCCCCTCTGCTCTTGTGAGACCCCACCTGGGGTACTGTGTTCAGCTCTGGGGCCCTCCAGCACAAGAAGGACACGGACCTGTTGGAGAGAGCCCAGAGGAGGGCCACAAAGATGATCAGAGGGCTGGAGCCCCTCTCCTGTGAAGACAGGCTGAGAGAGTTGGGGTTGTTCAGCCTGGAGAAGAGAAGGCTCCAGGGAGACCTTATAGCAGCCTTCCAGTACCCAGAGGGGGCCTACAGGAAAGCTGGAGAGGGACTTTTTACAAGGGCACGTAGTGACAGGACAAGGGGTAATGGCTTTAAACTGGAAGAGGGTAGATTTAGATTACATGTAAGGAAGAAGTTCTTCACTATGAGGGTGAGGCACTGGAACAGGTTCTGTCCCTGGCAGTGTTCAAGGCCAGGCTGGATGGGGCTTTGAGCAACTTGATCTAGTGGAAGGTGTCCCTGCCCATGGCACGGGGGTGGGAACTAGATTATCTTTAAGGTCCTTTCCAACCCAAACCATTATATGATTCTATGATCCCTGCATAGCCTGCGTTGGTGCTGCTGTGGTAAGGAAGAGGCAGCAGAGCAGTGCTGTGGAGTTGCTCCCTTTTCTGCTATCAGTGCTCCTTTTGTGACTGCTTTATTTTTAGCTTGGTTTCTTAAGGAAAAGGAGGTTTATGTGATAACCATTTTTTATTCCTCTGTATTGGCTAATATCAGTCATCACCAAATCTCATCATTCTTTAGGTTTCGTGAACACTGATGGCCAGAGGTTCAAACAGGTCCCCTCAATGAAGGGGAATCTGCCTTATGAATTTATATTATACAGTTGTAACTCATAGCAGGCATGATGTGCCTTATGGGAGGGTGGTAGGAGCGTGTTGCAGGTAAGCTCTTCTGCGTCCCGGCTACCTGCTGTGGGGCCTGTTAAACGTACCATGCACCTAGACTCAGGTTCTGCGGAGGCAGTGGCTGAAACCTGGGCGTAGGTGAGGAAGGGCCAGGATGGAATGGATGAAGTGGACCTTCTGAGGTGTGCAGTCTTTGCCATTTTCGCATGTGAATTTTGGCCTTAACAAAAAAGATGAGAAAAGTGCAGGCAGCGTGAGATAGAAATACTTACACGCTCACTGTGGAAAAGCTTTGCTCAGAGTTCACACTGTATTAGATCTAATGTAACTGAAAAACATGGCATGAAATGCTTTTGGTTGGTGCTTGGGTGCTTTGTTAAGAAAATAATAATTGATTGGCCACTGTAAGTTTTTCTATTACCTTTTTTTGTTTGTTTTTGCAACTTTTTGCCGCTTTATTAGCAGTGGCCTTTTTGGTTGATCTGAATTTGCAAAGCCCATGTTACTTAATTTACTTTGGGCTTTTACTTATTAAGGCTTAGCAAGGATAATGGGCATTCTATGCAATGGAAAAAGAGAATAAATCCATAGAAGTTAGAAAAGTGATTGTTCTGAAATGTCATTAAATGCTGGCAGGCACCTTTAAGAAAAATCCTGCAAAAAGTTTGAAACTAAACCTCATGTTTTCATTAATAATCTGAAATATGAAACATGGCAGTTCTCTGATTACCGAAAGTTGAGTTTAGAAGAGTAAGATGACATTATTAAATGCTTGCTGGAAAAATGGATTGAAAGAACCAGGTTTTGAAGTTTAGAAGTTATTCTTTCCAGCCTGATGGTGATCTGGTTAAGAAAAACATGGTTTGGTGATGCTGACAAAATCACTGTCCCTAAACAATGTGTTTAGCTTGGCTGCGAGTCTCAACACTTACTATTGGTGAGGACTTTGGAAATAATCATGCTGCTATAACTCTCTTATCTTTAGCATCCGGATTACAGGAATACAGCGTATCAGTGCAAATAGTTAAAGAAGCTTTTTAAAAATGCACTTAAAACATTGAATGACCTTAGATTCAGGCTGAGGTTAAATTGTTTCATCTATATTGCCGTTTCTGATCTACTTTAATAATAGAGCTGGCGGACATTTGAACAGAAGGAATAGGCTTATGCACAGGCAGGGCTATGCTAAGTTTAGGGAATACTCATTCAAAAGATTCACAACAGCAATTCTAAAGAAAATATAGCTAATGTGAGAGAGCACAGCAGAATGCGAGGGCAATAGGCATTTCGATTTACGCTTTGCTTTATGTTAAATTCTGATTTTTTTAGTGTCAGGTGCTGATCCTTGGCAACCCAGAAATCTCTATTCCTGTGGACCCAGTGGCACAGCTGGAATTGGTCAGTCTTTGTGCTTCAGGTGCAGTCTCAGTCATGAGCAAAAGCTCAGGACAGGTGGGATCCAGTTTCTGCTCTGCAGCATCTGTCACCTGGCTCTGCAGTCAAGCTTGTGGGCCTGTTTTTTTAAGTGCTGATTAAAGTTCTAAAGTGTACACTAACATTAACTTCCAGGTGAATATTGGTAGATATACTTTAATTTCTTCTAAAATATTACAAATGTTTGTTGGGTTTTTTTTTTTAAATGTCTATGAAAATTATGTTTTCTGAATCTAAGACATGGTGTTTAAATACCGTTATCTTGTGGACCTACAAGACTTTTGATTTGCTTGGGATATATCTAAAACTAGTTAAAATGCACTTGTGATAATCTTGTTTACTTATCTGGAAATACTGCTGCCACATCACGGTTTTATTCTTGGAGAAAAAGGATAATTTTTTTCATTTAAAAAAAAGCAGCATTTAGCACTACTCTAATTTTAACTAATTACAGGAGAGCATTCTCATGGAACTCATTTGCCTGTGTTTTAGTTGCTTTTTGTATTAGGAGATGATGTTAAAAATGTCAGCGTTCTCCTTTAATATCATTTGGAGTTTTTGCAAGTCCTTTTTTTGTTGCCTAAAAACATAGCGTGATCATACTCTGTCACAGAACCAAATACTCATTTTCCATTATAAAATGCCATATGCTCATACATATTGATTTCTTTCCAGAAGTTTCACGGAAGCGCTACTTTTGTACATCTCTTGGCTTTTCAGTTTAGAGTGGACTCGTTCTCCCTGCTATAGTGTATGGTCTTTTACATCGTAATATCTTGTTTTCTTCCATAGCTTCTGCAGAAAAAGACACAATCAAGAATACCTACTCTAAAGTAATGGATGCATATGGGCTCTTGGGTGTGTTAAGATTAAACCTTGGTGAGTAAAATGTGTAAAACCTTAATTTTTCATTTGGGAAAGAAAATTGTGCTGCTTCCGAAAAACTGCATAGCACAGGATCTTCACGACAGGAACTGGGCTCTTTTTTTCTTTTTATTTTTTGTCTTTGTAGAGTAACTTGAAAGTTTGGAGCACTCCCAGAAATGAGGGAGTGGGCAAAAATAACTTCCGTTTTCACAGTCCCTGTTACTTGCAGCATAGTTTCTCCTGTTTGTTTTCCTTTTCTTCTGTAGAACTTTAGAATGAGTTCTTGATGGTGGTTCTTTTTGTACTTTTTTCAGGCAAACTGAGGTCAGTCAGATTGTGTGCATTTAAGCATATAAATACATCAACATCAGGTCCACTGAGATTCATTCTGTTACCTGTGCCTTTTCTTGTCTTACAGGAGACACGTTGTTACATTATCTGGTTCTAGTAACAGGATGCATGTCTGTGGGAAAGATTCAAGACTCCGAAGTTTTTCGAGTTACTTCCACTGAATTTGTATCATTACGAATTGATTCAACAGATGAGGATCGTATTTCAGAAGTGCGCAAAGTTTTGAACTCGGGAAACTTTTATTTTGCGTGGTCTGCAACTGGTGTCAGTTTAGATCTTAGTCTCAGTGCTCACCGCAGCATGCAGGAGCACACCACTGACAATAGGTTTTTCTGGTGAGTTCATAATGCATTTTATCAGACATTATATAGAATAATGCATGTCTGTACAAACTAATCTGTGGCAAGTTTTTATCCTTGTGTTTATCAGCTCTTCAGTCTATGCCTTTGTCCCACAAATGTTGATGAGATAGAATAGCATGATTTTAACTCTAATAACATACTTATGTCCTTAATGATAGAACGTTTCCATGGCCACTTGAAGTTTCTTAATTGGAAGACATGATTTTCACTGCTTATGGTATTATACTTTGATCTGAACAGTTGTCATGATGTTGGGTTTAAGCTTTGATGTCTCTTAATTCTTCATCAGTTGTGTCAGTTTTTTAAAATGGGTGTCTACAGTGCACATTGTTTGACTGCTGAACTCACTATCTTTTTACAGAATATTTTTGAATAAAGTATAGGTTTTCACAGAGAATTCTTGGTAAAAGGAATACTGCTGTTTCTGCCCATAAGCAGCTTGAATAATGCCAGTGATGCATACTGTCATGTAAGAAATTTTACTCCCACATTTTCAGCCTTTGTTAAACATGTTGTATGTGTCCATGAACCTTGGAAGGGTCCTGAAGACTTGGCAGTATGCTGTTAGAACAGGTGAAAAGCTACATCTTCCCCCGTCTTCTGTCCAATATACAAGACACCAAACCAGCTCTGTCATATGTGCCAGTGCTACTCCACTCTTTGCCACTGTTTTTGTCAGATAGAGGAATATGATCAGATTGCTGTTTAAGACAAAATATGTGTATTAAGACAGAAAATAAGCTCTAGTCTTCAGAAACACATCTACCTTGATGTAGGTTTACAGGAGTTATAGGAACCTAGTTGTCTGTGTCTGGAAAAAGACTGGGCTCTCTGTTGATAAGTCAGTATTTCAGGGCTTGAGAAATGATGATGCCTGTTGACTCTATCCAAATAAGCTTGGCTGATTTTGACCCCTGTCGTAAAACTTCTTGTTACCTGGCTTTTTTTTTCAGTAAGAGTCAGTCCTTGCAGGAAGTAGATGGAATGTCTGAAATTCTAAGATCTAGAAATGTAAACACTAAAAGTCAATAACAGAAAGTATTCTGCTTATGCACTTCAGTAAGCTTTCTTGGACTTTTTCTGTTCAAAAGTACCAGTCTGTCGTGGTTTAACCCCAGCCAGCAACTCAGCACTACGCAGCCACTCACTCGCTCCGGCGCCTGGAGCACCTCCTTCCCCTCCTTCTTCACTGACCTTGATGTCTCCAGAGATGTTTTTCTTACATACCCTGGTGAGGCAGGCTGTGCCCCTGCAGCCCATGGAGGCCCACGCTGGAGCAGAGATTCCCCTGCGGCCCGTGGGGAAGACCCCAAAAAAAAAAAAAATCAAATTGCTCAGGGAAAGAATATTGTTTCCTTTTTCCATCTTCTATTGTAATGCATCTGTATATTTTTCTGTAAAGTGAATGCATACTTGATTCACGGGATTTGAATCTTCACAAATGATTGAACGAGGTGTTTGATAAATTGCAGAATTTTATTTTTTTTTTACATTGGAAGTTTAGAATGAAAAGGCTAAAATTAAAGTGGGTAGTTTCAACCTTTATACCAAATATGTTATATGCAATTACGGTAGAATTTTCTGGGTGGTGACAAAACCAGCCATCTTACTGGAGTTTACTTTTCTTTGCTATGCAGAAAACTTTACTTCCTTTTTATACAAGTGAATGTTTCCAAAGAAGATCAAAAGCCAAGCCCCACTAGAGTGAGGTAAAACAAAAAACCACACAAACCCCAAACTTCAATCTTTGACAACATCTCAGTGTTGATTGGTACTACTTAATACCTGAGTATATCCAAACTGTGGATCTTTTGTTCATTTGAGCAGTAATTGGTATTAGAGAACTGTATTTGCAGTATATAATGTACCAACACATAACCCTGAAATTGACATTTAAAGAAATTTGAAAATCAGTTGGCTATGAATGTATTCCTGGAAGCTTGTCTAGGCAAGTGATGTGTTATGGTGACCTATAATAGAAATAATCATTGTATGTTGTCAAGAATTTCTTTCTAGCTTTATTTTGTGGTGGTTTGGAATTGAATGGTGCTTTAACCATCACAAAAAGTAGCCCCGTAATTGCAATTCTGGCTTGTTTTTCCCACAGTCTGTAATCTTTGGCTTCTCAAGTCTGAGTGGAGAAATATAAACAAGCTTGGAGTGGTTGGTTTTGTTAGGTTTTTTTTTTTTCCCTGAGTGAAAAGCAGAGGCTATAAGGGTTATTTTTTTTAAGGTTATTAAAATCCATGGCTTCACCCCATATTCTTACTGTGCAAACATTTAAGCTGTTCTCTTGTAAACTTTGCTATTTCAAGTATGTTTAAATAAGAGTTATATCATAAAACTATAACATGTATATTTTCCTTATCTGTAGTAGTCGGCGTAAAATATGAGAAGACAGTAGCTGGCTTAACAATTTAAGCTGTATTTTATTTCCTTCCAGTTATTTTTTTTTTTTTTTTCCTGATAGGAACCAGTCACTGCATTTACATTTGAAGCACTATGGTGTGAACTGTGATGACTGGTTGTTACGGCTCATGTGTGGAGGAGTAGAGATAAGGACAATTTATGCGGCTCACAAGCAAGCAAAGGCTTGTCTCATTTCACGACTAAGCTGTGAACGGGCTGGCACCAGATTCAATGTCCGGGGAACAAACGATGATGGTCATGTTGCTAATTTTGTTGAAACAGAGCAGGTATGTTACGCTACAGTGCACATTGCTTGGCTGATGAACTCAAGATAAACAAGTGTGTGGATAGTTTTTTGCCCTAAACCAACAGATCACAAGTCAAGTCTTTAACCAACAGATACTGGATGGTTCCTTTGCTGCTAAATAAGGAATTTAAGTAGGTTACATAATTTGATGATCTTGGTTTTTAGTGTAGCTTAGGGTAAGGATGTGCATGGGTCTGAGTTTCAATAGCTTAAGAAGCTGAACTGTTGTAGGTGGCTGTACTTCCTTTTAGCCTCACGAGCTGTAGGTGAGTGTGTACTTCTTTTGGCCTGAGCTAATAATAAAGTAAAAGACCTTAGAAACAAGCAAAAGACATTTTTGGCAAACACATGGTACCTTGTGGCTCAGGAAAGGTAAAAGCATTCCTATGGTTACTTAACACAGCTCCTCCGAAAGGTAGTTTTCAAAGCCACAGTAATTCTATTGGATTTGATTGCATATATTTGCCCATATTATACAGAAATGCAAGAACCTATTAAATCATTCTTTGCTGGCCTTTCTTTGCTCACTTCTTATGCTAACCTAGTTGTCAAGATGTTGCCCCTGCAACTGTATTCATGTGAGTAGGTACCTGTGGTTGACTCACTGACTCTTTGCAAAGCCTAGGTGACTTCAGTAGGATTTTATCCAGGAAGGGCTCTGCTTGTACACATCCAATTTCAGTTTAGTCAGAATGCTGCTGTTACAGTTTCTCTGTCCAAGTTTCCTGGCAGGCTAATGTCACTAGATGACTGTGGCATGTCATTCCACTTAGTTTTCTTCCCTGTATACTTCATAGACCATTGTATTTTTGGATTCTGATGCACAAAATCTGTGCAGGTGTTCTGAGTAGGCTGCATTGTTATTTTCTGTACATTGGTGTACATTTTAACTGTTTCTACAGGAATGTCTTACGAGTTACACTTAGCACAGAAGTCATTCAGGCCCAAATAATAAAAGCTTGCTGTATTTTCTTAAACATTGTGAATCATGATTCTGCAAGGAAGCATGAGCATGCTAGAACTTCTTTTATGAATTATTCAGAGGGGATAGAGAGAAGAGTCTAGGGAACACAGTATTTTAGCTTATAGTGTGGAATACTTCATATGTAAATATATTTTATTTACTTTATGTTTAGCTAAGGCTAAGAAACCTAAAACCTTACACTCTGTAAGACCTATTAATACTATGCTTTTTTTTCTTAACAGGTGATATTTTTAGATGACTCTGTGTCATCTTTCATACAGATTCGGGGATCTGTTCCATTATTTTGGGAACAGCCAGGCCTGCAGGTAAGCGGCAGATAGATTTAATTATATAGATAATTTTTATTCAAGGCTTTCTAAACATCTTACAGTAGAGTTTAGACTCCTCTGCACAGTTACCTGTCAGGGTGAGGTTATCCTTTGGGAACAAGTTGGAGCTATTTAATTCACCGAGCCTGCTACTCTTGAGTCTCTGAATGCTGTTTTGCACAAGATTTGAATGTCCATTGCTTTTTAGAGGTTTTCTCTTTGAAGTTCTGAGTCTATTTTAAAATAGGTTATCTAAGGGCACCCAAAGAGAGTGTTTTCTTCTGAATTGCTCGAGGATAAGTCTTTTCAAGAAGTCAGTATGGATCAGGAGTTATTGTAATATTATTTCATCCCAGTTTTCTTGAAAGAGGGATTGTATCAGCAACGACTACAGGGAAGATTAAAAAAAATTCATGCCTTACGGTGATTCTAGGTTCTTAAAGTAGACATATAAGCATTTTGCGATAGAACTGCTGAAACATTTACATGCCTTTTACTGAAAACAAGAAGTAATTAGATGATATGACTAAGTCTATTAAAGAAAAAAAGTGTTTTTTAGAAAAAAGAAGAATTCAAGAAAAGCTTATAAAAAGAATGCACACCATAGCAAGCAGAATAAATTTGGGAGAACTCATTTAGAAATAGAAATTAATTTTTAGACCATATTTAGGATCAAAAGAGGTCTTTGATGAATGATTACTCAAATGTGTAAAGACAAATAATGTAATCTTCATGTCATAGGTGGGATCCCATCGTGTCAGAATGTCGAGGGGTTTTGAGGCGAATGCACCAGCTTTTGACAGGTGAAAGAATGTCTTAAATTTTTGTTAATGAACTACAAACCTCCGAAAAGTGATGTGTCAGAGGGATGGGATATGTTACTCCAAAGGGGAGGCTTTGTCTATACAAATGTGTGATTCAGCAAAGCAGCAAACTGGGCAGCTTTTTCAAACTTCTGCAGGATTGCTTGTGCCTTTGAGTACTTTGTTGAAAAGTTTGAAAGAAATTTAAAATAGTGAAATATTTTGTTAACTTGAAAACAAAAATTATAGCATGTTTACATTGAATAATCTATATTTGTCAGCTGCTGTATAAAAGTAAAATTTATATTTTGATTTTATTCCTACCATGACACTTAAGCTTCACAGCCTTATGGTTTTAACTAAATGTATGTTGTTATATTGATTTGTTTGAGCATGACATAATAAAAGGCTTGTGGCATTTATTAGAATATCCAGTACATTTCTGCAGCATCTCAGTGTTGCGGGTGTTCGTGTTAATTTTCTTCATGCCAGATGATGTGTGGAATTTTTCTTCTGTTAACAGGCATTTCCAAACTCTTAAAAATTTATATGGCAAGCAAATTATTGTAAATTTACTTGGGGCGAAAGAAGGGGAACACATGCTCAGCAAAGCTTTTCAGGTGAGTATGACAATTCTCTCACTGTGCTATCCTTGGAATTTGCCTGTTTGGGATGAAGCTTTTATATAGCTTTTGAAAAATGAAACAGGTGTGCTATGCTCTGGAGCAACTACCATTTGTGGTTAAAATTGTATTTTTCATAAAAGCACTGCTTAAGATGCATAACGTGAAGTGAATTTTTAAAAGCTCTATATACAATTAGTGTTTGATTATGTTCAGATTGGTTACTTTACTGAAAAATTATAACAGCAACATAAACAATTTTTAGGGATTTTCAGTTATTTTCATATTTCATGCTTACTAGTGGCTTATTTTAAAAATAAATCTTTTTTGCATTATAAAATTGATGAATAAATGAATTAGACTTTGTGATATTTAATACTTTGATGTTTCTTTTAAAAATCTTTCCCTTGGAATTCCTGGTTATATTCCTTAATATTTTTTAAAAAATCACAAATTAATTTATCAATTTAAACATAAAAGCTGCTTCATGATTAAATAGAAATGTTAGTTCAGAAGATAACTATAAGTGGCCATTTTTATGAATTCCCAGTAGTTAGGCTAAAAATAACTGTCACATTGTAGTCCATAAATACAGACAATTTGAGAAGTTCTGTCTGAAGCCAGAGAACATGTCAATAGCCATCTGTTATTTCCCCTTCCTTTTTTCCTTTTCCCTTTGTATTACAATGATTGACTATCTTAAGCCACTCACTAGTACCTTTTCTGTACCCAGCTATCCTGGTAGGAGACGTTAGTGCTCCCAGATGCATATCAATGCCCAGTGCAGATCATAGCTTTACCAACTAAGATTGAGCACTTTAAGATTTTTCAGGGAATATCAGGGAAAATTTTGCTCAAGCCACCCTCCACAGCAACCTAAATAATTTGTCTGGTTTTTTCAGTAGTAGCTTATGGAGTGCTTACTCGGCTCCCATTGTTGGCAGGTACGTCTAAAATGGTGACTGTTGGTGAAAGGGGTTTGCACTAAAATAGCTCTTTGCAAATCGAAGCATTTTAACAGTAGAAGAGGCTGTAGACTGTCTTGGTGACCCCTAGTATAGTAAGGAAAAAACTGACTTTGATAGTGACAAGAAAAAGAAAAAACACAGGCAAAATACTAATCAGTTCTGAGTGATTTGTTGAACAATAGTGATAAAAATGGTTTCATTTTATCTAAGAGAAAGCATGTAATAAACAAGATAGCTAATAAAGCCGCTTTAAAAATATTTGTAGCCTCTTGTTTAGCTTATGCTACTATATGTTCAGATATTCTTTTCTCTTCTCTTTTTACAATGTCAGAGCCATTTGAAAGCATCTGAACATTCAGCTGATATCAAAATGGTGAACTTCGACTATCATCAAATGGTTAAAGGTGGAAAGGCAGAAAAACTACACAGTGTCCTTAAACCTCAAGTACAGAAATTCTTAGAGTGTGGATTTTTTTATTTTGATGGAAAGGAAGTTAAAAGGTTTGTGTGTATAACTTCCATAAATTTCTTCAAATTAAATTCTGATTCCAGGATGCTTTTCACCGCTTAGTGAGAAGATAAGAGAAAAAGTGTTACCTCTGTTATTGTGGTTTTTATTGTATCCAAGGTGATGCTCAGCAACTGAAATATGAGTCACTTTATTAAAATTTTGTCGCGTTCTGAATATACTCTAAAAATCTTAATGGAAAATATCTCTGAGACATTGATGGGGCATGACTTAATTTCAGGCCTTTGATCCCATGATTTTAGCGAAAATGGGCAATTGTCCTTTTTCTTGGGTGCACCCACATGGGATTAAAGAATGACTATTTTTCCATCTTCCTGTATAATGTTATTCATATTTTCCTTAGCAGTGGAGCATACCATTTTCTGTTTGTTGTAAATGCTGATGTTCGGTGCAGTCTTTTTCTAAATCTGCTTGCACCTGGATTCCCCATTTGAGAGATTCAGTTCTCTGCAAATTATGAACAGGGTGCGTATTTTCTGCCCTGCTCTGTACTTCCCAGTCCTGCTGTACTTGTACTTCTGTCCCTATTTTTCCACCCCTCTTCCTAGAGCAAAGGCTGTGCTTATCTCAGCAGGAAAAGACAGGCAGGACTAGAAATAGGCAACATTCCTGTTCTTCTCCCTTCCACACCCTTCCTCCTTTTAATTAATACCAGAGCAAACTGCTGAGTGAGGTTCTCCATGAGAAAGAGAATTGTTGAGTGAGGGGATTGTGCCCACATGCATTGGGGTTTCATCTTCTAGTGCAGTGGTAGAGGAGAAGAGGGTTCCAGTGCCCTCTGTGCTCTAACCTGGCTGTGGGATTAAATCCCCACAGACAAGTTTTAGTAGGCCTGAATAAAATTAGATTTAGTGGGAGGGTGCTTAGGTCCCATCTCCACCTCAAAATGTCAGACAGCTTTAAAAGTGGTGCGACACTTTGTGTTGGGAAAACACCATTTGGTCTTGATGGAGATTCAAATAATATTATCACCCATCAAAAAGTCTGACAACAGAACAAAAGCAAAATAGGCTGTGGCTTGTGATAGCTTGAAGAATTGCATTAATAAAAGATACAGTGATTATTTTTATAAGTTCATGGACCATTTCCTTTGGAGAATGTTTTTTCTAACACAGGTAGCAAGTTGCTTTGTATTTCAAATCAAACACAGAGACAGTAATGAAAAAAATAATCTTGGAGAAAGTTCTTCAAAACTTTCTACAACTTACAGTTAGATCTCCAAGTAAATGTGATGAAGCTTTACTGGCTTAATTGGACAAAGTGTGTAGTGGGAATGATGAAGGTAAGGGATAAGTGTGTATCACTGAGAGAGCTATCAGAATTTTGTACTTGAAGCCAGGCAGGAAGAACATGGATGTTGCCTAATATGATCCTTCTGAGAGCTTTATAGCATGAGTGAATGAGCGTCTCTCAAAGAAAGGGGAGCAGTTCAGAGTGCCTGAGGGCCTCAAGCATCTGTCAAGCTAAGGGGGAGAGGCTTATTTTTCATTTTTATTTGGGGAGGAAAGAGAAAGTAATGAGGGGTTGAAATTGGCTTTAGTTTTATCACAAATTCTTGTTACTTTTAGTTTAGTTAAGCAAATCCAAGAACTGTTCTAATTTTTTTTCATTTTTGTTTTAACTGAAAGTTATTACTTCCCTCTGAGATTCTTGGGAAGTGTGTTAGTTGGATAGTTTGAAAAGAAAACTTAATCCTGCGTAACACTTTAACCAAGCAAGCAAGGAGAATTGAGAAAAACTGAAGAAGAAAGACTCAGGTTATGTGCAGAAAATTAATTAGTTTTGTATAGTGAACACTGCTGCAAAATTCATTGCTGTTACTGGAGCTAACCCTCTGTTGCTGAGGCATTTATAAACATACTTGCAATGACAGTAACATTGCACTAACAATACCCTGATTTACTGTTCTGGTTCAGATCTTGATGTCCCTGTCTTTGTTGATGATATGTGTGTTAAATGAGTTATTTCAGTTGTTTTCTCTCTCTGTCTCTCGTTGTCCTTGGCACAGATCTCAAAGTGGTACTGTCAGAACAAACTGCTTGGACTGTCTGGATAGAACAAACAGCGTGCAGGCTTTCTTTGGCTTAGAGGTAGGAAAAACAGTGTTCAGATACACAACTGCTCCTGATGCTTCTGTAGCAATTAGGCTGTAAATGTAGCGCTACCTTCCCTATGAAAGATGAATTAAAATGTTCTGTAGGTGGCTGTTTGGTTTGTAGCATGATACTTTTCTTGTTCAGGGGCAACCAGATCTTAGTAGTTACAGAAGCAGTAGTTGTGTAGTAGTTGTAAATAAACAGTAGTCATGCAGCATTATGAAAAATGTTCATTCTTTTTTAGGTGTCAGTTTCTTATGTCTGTTAAGGTTCAGGCTTGCAATTCTAGAAGAGGTACTAGTGTTTTAGTCCTTCACAAAAACACTTGCATTCACAGTTCTATTAGATGAAGTTCTTCAGCATATAGCATTACTGTTCTTAGCATCTGCCAGCACCGTGCTGTGAATTCTTCATGGGACGATACCATGGTTGAGGCTTTGGCCGCACTCAAATTGAGTAGTTGGAAATTAACTGTGGGATTCAGTCCTCCTGCAGGGTTGTGCTTCAGCGTATCGGCTTGCTATTGAAACAAAGGTTCTAGCCCACAGGCTTATACAGTAGAGCTTGAACATGTGAACCTGACAGGAATTGATGGAGTAAAATAGTACTGATTGGGCTAAAAGAGTAGCTCTGAAAAACTTTTGACAGCTCCACTCATCTTAATAGACTAAGTTTGACTTCTAAAGATAAAATCCTTAGCATGTTTCAAAATCAAAAATTGTGGGTGCTGTAACATCAAACTAAGTAAAAGGATTATTCTTTTGTTTTCTGAATTTTATTTAATTAAATGCTCTTGTTTTAGTGTCTATAGGAGGAATTTCTATGAGAACTGCAAAACCTATTGGCTGTAGAACAAACATTTCTGATTGTGAAATATGTAGTGCTTTGCTTCTGCATTTACCAAGTGAACACTGTTGCCGGTTCATTGCTGCTTTTGTCAAATGGAATAGTGAACTGTTTACCCTCATGCAAATACTCTGAAAATGTTTCTTTTAACATTCAGCATCAGTACATACTGTAGCAGATACAATACGGTTTGAGAGATCTAATGCCTTTTTTCTACATTGTTTCAGCTCTGCATGTACCATAGGGGGTCACACCTTTTAATTACTAAAATTAAGAAAAATAATTCTTTTCTTTAGTTCACTGTGTCTTGAAAAGAGTGGCAGAATGCTTTGAAAATTTCATAGCATTGTATTGCATTATGTAGCTTGTATTTCTGTCCATCCTCTATTGACTTTGCCATGGGAGAGACAACTGATTACCTTAAAGTCTTTCCTTGTCCTAAATCTATTTGCTGGAGTTTAACCATTCACTGTAGATAGAAATGCAAACTTGAAGTAAGCAATTAGATTATCTTAAATGAGCCATGAGAAACATTGCCTCTTGTATTTTACTGATAATACAGTAGTTTTCTATGGCATAAGAACAAATCTTTGTACATTCTTAATGTGTATAGTACTTACGGCAAACTTAGCTTTGCAGCTCCGTTTTTTCCTTTCTTACCCTTTTAAGAACTGGATTAAATATTGTCTTTTTTTTAGACCAGGTGTGCCAAATTTTTCCTTGATGAGAGCTAAATTATGATTTCAGCTAAAATATGAGAGCTAAAGGTATAAAACTAATTAATAAGAAGGAAAACGGTAAATCCTCATGAGCTGCTTACTTAATTTTGGAATTCTATTTAAATGAGATATTTGAATTCTTACTTTTTTTAACATGATAGATACTTTATATAACAAGTACTGAGCTCTGGATGACCACCTAAAATTACAAGATGAAGCACCCAATTTCTGAAGCTTCTTGTTTATTTCCACTTAATTTTGTCTGCGAGTTTCCTTTTGTAACTTTTGTTAATTCCTGCCCAACCTTCAGAATTCTGCCTTTGTCATTTTCTGTTCATCATCTTAGACTCCTCCTTCTTGCCGTTAGACACCTCAAGGTTTTAAAGATCTTTAAAAGCTCTTGAAAATAGCGTTTTTATTTAGTTTTAATTTTTTATATTTATTTTCAGTATTACGTTGGTAGCCACAAACACTAGAAACTTACTTGACTTTTTTTAAATAATCAGGATTCCATAAACCAGGATTTCAAACAAGCTACCATGTCCCATTCTACATCCATGAGCATAATGCTACATTTAAGTTACATATTTAAATGGAAAGTAATACACTTATATGTATTATATGTAGACAATTTAAAGGCATTTAATGTAGACTGTGCATCATGGAAAATTAATTCAGGTGTATTGATTGTAAAGGTAAAGATTGCAGTGTGTTACTCATGAAAACAGAGCGAATGACAGAAGCCATTGCGATTTCACTGACCACAGAGTTCTGTTGCTGCTGCATTTGGTAATAGAGGTCAGTGTGTTTGGTATTACGCTTTTTTGGGGAAGAACGTTAATTGCTCCAATTCTAAATTATGTAAGTAGAAAGACTTGGGAACCAAAAATAGCTTACCTTGTAACTAGTAAATTTTTAGATGAAAATATTTACAAATCAACTACATAATTATTTTCCTATATTACTGCCTATCTTTAAAAGAAAATTAAATGCTGGTGCTGAAGTTACATGTGTGATGTAGCCTTTCAAACGTGACATGGTGTCAGTTTGTTCAGAATGATACATGTGAACGAAAGATTTTTTTTTTTTGTACATACATGCTGAAAAAAGATGATATACCTTTTAATAACTACATTTAAAGATTTTTCTTTTGCGTTGTCTTCAACTGTTGCAGATGCTACCAAAACAGTTGGAGGTATTAGGATTAGCTGAGAAGCCTCAGCTGGTTACTCGCTTTCAGGAAGTTTTCCGATCCATGTGGTCTGTGAATGGTGATTCTGTCAGTAAAATTTATGCTGGAACTGGAGCCCTTGAAGGAAAAGCTAAGGTAAAGTACATGTTATTAAAAACTTCAGCAGTATTCAGTATGGGTTTTAAAAAATTCTGTCATTAATATAACAACTATGAGACTTTCTTTTTTAAAACGTGCTTTTGTTGTAATCCTAATAAACCCAACCAAAGGAAAAAAAATTAACACAAAAAGGTTAGTTATGTTGATAACCAGATCTTGTTTCAGTGCATCCTTTCTCAGCCATGCCCATGCCTCCCATATAACACCATTCTGTAGGAAAGGATGAGGCTCAAAACTTCTGTTTCTTTAGATCATAGTTCAGAAAAATCTATATTCAAATCAGCTTTAGTTTCTTTGAATATTTTAATTTTTCTGTCTGTACCTCTGCCTCCTGTTGTTTGTTTCATTCACTGTATCTCCTTTCTTTTAAAATGTGTTTCACTGGACATTGTTGTTCATGCTTTTAGTGTTTATTAACAGTGTTAAAATTAAACAGGTTGCAGCTGGGTGTTATTGGTTTGCATGTTCCTCCAGCTATTTCTTTTTAGTTTTGCAGTTACTGAAAAAAACCCCAAATATTGTTTCTACATTGCTTTCTAATGTTGTGATAACAATTCCGTACTACATGACAGTGTAATGCTGTTTCTCTTCAACTTGTTTTGTCTTTGATGCCTGAGTTGTTCAGCTTTCTAATGCTTTTATTTTTCTTCTAACAATGTTGCTTTTTTTGTTTCCATAATTCTCTCTCTTATCAGGTGATACCTGTCAAGACAAACAAATGTTGAACCATAGCAATTTTTGCCCTTAATTCCTTCAAGAATTTCTTTTCATGCCGTTCTTTTTATTCAAGAATGCGCTGCTTCTCATTCCATATTATATACTATGTGCTCATAGTCGACTGTTTTATTTTTCCATCACTTGTTCAGTCAAACCATATCAGAGTCCTCCTCTGCACATGTACAAGGCATTGCAGTAGGCTACATAAAAAGAAAAATAGACTTGTTGCTTATTCTACCCTTAATTGGTGCATACAAGACTTTTTCTTCTGGGAATAGCTTGTATTTTAGTATAGAGTGGAATTTGGTTAAAGATGTTTAGTTTTATTTTCTTACAAAAATGTCACCCAGACCGTCAGGAAAACTACAGTAAGTATTTTATGGGGTATCTCCCCTTCTCCTGACTTTCTCATTCAACTGTACTTGTTTCTTTTCCTACATTAATAGTTTTCTGCCATTCATTTGGCTACTTAGATTTTTTTACTTTGTAAAATGCATTTACTGTATTTACATTTCCATTTTTAATGTTTAAAACACAGAGTACATTTACTCTGCTTTGTTACTTTGTAATAACACACGATCCCTGCCCTGGTACAACTGTTGATGAGTACCACATCTCATAAATCAAGCACAGCGTCCCTGACAGAAGTTCATATATTTGAAGTGGATCTTTAATACTTGCAAGGCCATACAATAGTTGCCATTGTTTCAGTGAAACCTGACCAGGTCACTACTCAGTATCTTCTTGCGTACTCTGATAATATATTTTAAAATGTAGTTTTTAGGTTGTTAGTTGTTTTCTTATTTCTCAAATGAAAAGTTTGATGGTTGAAATTCTTCCATTTCTTGCCTGTCAGTTTGATTCTTCAAAGTCCAAGAGTACTTAGAAGTAAAAATACCGAAATGTAGGATAGGAGAAAAAATATTTTAACCTTAAATGCATTAATATACATTTCTATACTGAAAAACAGTCCTTTTTAAAGTATTATAATACTTGTTACATCTAACTCCTTACCTACTCTTTCTTTTGCTTTCTCTGGGTTCCTTTCAATTAATTGCCTGAAATGTGAATGGTGAGTGTGTTTTTTTGGATCATGTCATTAAGTTATACATTGTCTGACAGGCAGGGAGCAGCATCCTGTTAAAATCCTGTTGCAGTAGTATGCTCCGCAACACCTCATCCACATTGTCTTCCAAAAATCATGGTGCCAATTTATTACTACTTATCCTTGACAGAAGAGTAGTTTCTTTCTTGATGTCTAGTACAATTCATAAAACTAAATAATGTTTTGTAGTTTTCTTAAGGTTTTGTCTTTTTTCCTTACGCATTTAAGAGACCTTCATGAACAATGCAAGCTGTAAACTTGGAGTATTTTTTATAATCATATAATACCATGCAGCATCCCTGATGGATTACGGTCTATATTTCATATACACGCAGTAGCATGTGTTTACATACACCTCACAGGCAAAATACACTTATGTGCCTAAGACACAATAAACCATGTAATCAAGAAAATGTCTTTGTGCCTGTCGTCGTCAGTGCTGTGTACACAGATTAACACTGCTGGTTTTTGAATCAAGTATGAGACTGCATGACCTATTGGTTACATTATCCTCTAGGTGTCTGATCCACAGGGAGTATCTGTAGTTAGCAGTACATCTCTTGGAGATTCTTGTTTAGTTCAGGTAGTCGGGCATTGTTCTTTTGGAGCACTGTTCAGTCGTGCAGTGTGTGCAGTGACAGTGTCTTCATCTGTATGTATTAGTGTATGTGTTCCTTCTGGGATACTGCATGAGACTTGCATGTTGTTTTGAAAAGTTAAGGGGTCTTAGTAAGTTGAAGCTATCTCATTTTTTTAACATGGATATTTCAGAATGCGAATTCTGAACTAATTTGCTCATATGTGCATATACATATGTATTCATGTATCATGACATTTGGACTCAAGTGCTTGCTCATCTCTCACTATTTGGGGAAAAGCTCAAAATCCTCTATCATGGTCTAAACATGATACTATATCAATTTAATTTTTGAAGATCAAGGGTTTAGGGAAAAAAAACATTCCCCTCCCTGCAGTATTTTGTTTAAATAATTTAAACTGGAATAATCTGGTTGTTAGCTATGCCTTGGAGGTGTTACTGTGTTGTTTAGCATTTTGGGGACGGGGGAAGCACACATAGTACAGGAGGCTCAGAAGACTTTATTTAGCACTTTAAGAAGGAAATTGCTTTATATTTTAAAAATCATTAATGCAGTTTACAAATATGTTATTGAATATTGCCGATGTTTTTGTGAGCAGTGTCCAACATAAAATATTTTATACGTGTTCCTCCCTAACAGGCTGGAAAGCTGAAGGATGGTGCTCGTTCTGTGACCAGAACGATTCAAAATAACTTTTTTGATAGCTCCAAGCAGGAGGCCATTGATGTTTTGTTATTGGGAAATACCCTAAATAGTGATTTAGCAGATAAAGCACGGGCTCTCTTAACCACCAGCAGTTTACGCGGTATGTGTCTTTCAGGATTTTAATGTCTCTGATAACTATTTGGTGTAAGAAAGCTGTATGGAGTCTGTTTTCAAAGCAGTATTGGAAAGTATAAATGCTATTTCATGTTCTTTGGGCTTATTAAAAGATGAAAGTTTCTTCTGCTTTACTAATATTACCAAACTAACATGCTGCAGTAATTTCTTTACTGTTTGTATTTTGTTGATGTCTGGTGGTGTAATAGGTAAATATTTGTGGAGCATATTTGTCAGAACTTTACTGTAGATGTATGTTAGTTATGTTTTGTTCAGTTCTTCAAATCTATTTATAGCAAGTGTTAATCATGACAATTGCATGCTGAATTTGGGGAAAAAAATAATCCTGATCTATTAAAATATTAGAGTTTTTTGTTGTTTGCTAAATGTCTTCCTTAATTTGATCTGTCATGTCAGTGAAGAAATTCTCACCATCATATTAAACTAGATAGAAAGCATTTATTTTTTTCTTAAGCTTAAGAATGCTGGTATTTATCTTCATTTTGGTTTCTAAGGTACTGAGGAACAAAAGGGGTTTTGGTAATGGAAGAAAAGTTAAGATAACAGGAGCTATCAGAAAATTCCCGATGAATGATTTTCCATCACAAAACGTTTTTTTTGTGAGAAGTCTTTCCCAGGAACATGTGCACCACAAAAGCTTGTCAGGCTGTGGGTGAAATTCTACATCAAAATCAGAGAGATTTCAGTAAGAAACTCTGCTTAGGCCAAATAGCCATGTGGGACTTGGGTGGTCTGGTTAGAGGGAGGTGGTTCACCTAATGAGAACAGGGAGCTGAACCACAGCACCCTGCATCCCCAAACAGAGGTGTAGCATACATGGTCCCCGGGACTAGTCATGTCCCATCCTTTTGCAGGTCTGATGGGCAGGGAAATACCAAGTGGGCCAGGTGTAGGGCTGTGTTTAGAGTACTTTCCTGGGATATAAAAAATAGAGGAGCTAATTCTTGGGCAAAGGAGGAACTTAAATTTGAGTCTTCTTCCCAAGATCCCAGGTAATAGTGTCCTTAAATGGTAGGTTATTGCTGTTCTTAGGGATTAATATCATTCTTAATTTTTCCTTTTCTCTTTTTTTTCCCTTTTTCCTGGACACTTCTCAACCTAGAAAGAGAAAATTGTGTCAAAGGTTCAGTGCAAATCTGTGGCACAAGAAAATTCTTGCCCAGTTGTAATCTTCATCTTGTGGGTATTTATATATTTCCTATGTGCAGCCTGAAAGACTGTTTCCTCTAATTTCTTTACCACAAGGTTTTGTGTTATTGTAACTTTTCCTGTATCTGAAACCTGCTAAATCAGCCTCACCTCAAGATTAGTTGAAAGTCATTTTCATTTCTTCTTTCTTTGTGAATGCAAGCTGTCCTTTCAATATTTGCAGCTCCTGTCAGCTGAGGAACATTAATACCTCTTCAGTGAACATAATGTCTTTGCATTGTCTGCTAGGTGGTGAATTAACTAGAGAGGTACTTCATCATACGTAAAACCATTATTAATAAAGCAAGAAAAGAGAATTTGTTAGTACTGTTGTGGAACTTTTTAGATTTTGCAGCATAAAAGATGTGCTTTTTTAACTAATGCAAATGGCTATGTGTAATAAATTGTATATTACAGCATGTTCTCTCACATATTGCTGGAAAATTTTAAAAAACAATGACTTGACTAATTTGTTTCTTGTTTCCTTCTTACTGCATCCGTAGTTTCAGAGCAATCATTACAATCAGGTATAGTAAATTAAGCTGTAAATATCTGAGCAGCTGCTGTTCTCTGGCTTTTTTCTTGTGCCTATATGCATAATATTTGGTTGTGGGCTCACATTTTCCTAGTAGTGTTTGGATCTGGCATTTCTGTGCCCCAAAATCCCTTAATCCAAGAAAAGCTCTTTAATACAAGCAAGGTGAAAATACAAGGGGTGAAAAATGTTGCAGTTGTGCTTGGGTGTGAGTTACGAAAAAGGCAACCAATTCTTTGGAGTTTATTTTTGCAAATGCTTTATTCTAGCTGTAGAGGTATTTGCTTTTTTATCTGGTTTGGGAGCTTCTGTGTTTTTGTTTTGTCTAAATGTTTTGTTTAGGATAAGAGGAGAAACTCTTCAGTACAATTTGTAACTTCATCTTACTTGCTGTTAGAAGGCTCTGCCTGCTTGTGTTCTTGCATGAGACGGACTGATTTTGTAGTATCTCCAAGCAAAGGTTAACGTTGTACTGGAATGATCTGAAATAACATGCTGACACTTGTGTTTTGTGGAGCAAAAGTATGTTCAAAACCACCGAGATATGGTTACATCTGCATGTGACACAAAATGAAAGTATTAGAGCAGCTATTTAGGTAAAACTCTTGGTGAAGAGAAGGCCTGAAGAGGGAACTTTGTAATTAACTCCTAATCTTCTGCTTTGAGGCATTGCACTAATATCTTGACCAATGTCTTTGATGTTGGGCTTAAAATATGAGAGAGTGGCTTCAGAGGATTCAGCAATACTGTGAACATGAAGAAGTGGTATGTAATAGTAAGAATGTGTAGGGATGAGCCAGACAGAGGAAAATGATGTGAAAGATCTCTTCAATTTAAGAAGCTTCTGAAAACTCTTAGTTATTATTGTTGTAAGTTAGCAACATAATGCCTTTGAACTTTGTTTTCAAAATTTTCTAATTCTTAGTGGAAATTTGTTTTGTTGTAACTTCAGCTGTTTACGTGAAGCTGTTCCATTTGAGGAGATGTGATATATGCATAGTCCATATTTTTAAAGCGAGAGCTGCGAGTACTTGTCAGCTGTGCAACATCTCCTTGTTCCCAGAAACTACTATTTAAAATAAAATATTTCTAATGCTCATATGTTCAAATTTTACTATGTGTTGAGAAAATTTAAATGGCAATTTCTGAGTTACTGCCTTAACAGGGTTCATTGTGCTACCTCTTGGAAGTAGGTTCAGTAAAACCAGATCAGATGCTTAGTTTCTGGGTGAGAGGAAAAAAGTATGTTTTTAGTACCAGGGAAGACAAAGGGAGAAGAGGAGGGAGAGCAACAAGGAAGTTCTTAATAATTGTTCAGACAAGTCTCCTATTTCAAAAGAATAGCGAAGTTGTGCACAGTATCCCCTGAACCTGTGTGCTTGGGTAGTAGCTACTAGACCCAGGTACTGAAGATTGTGAGGGAAGGATCCTTGGAAGAAAGCATGAGGATTTGTTTTTGGCTAGATTGTGCTCAGATGCATCTGAAGTGTTTAAAGCATTTTTTTCCCCCCCCCCCCCCCCCCCCTTGGAAAACCACTTCAACCGTAGTCTGTATTTTTGAACTTTAAATATTTTTTCCCTTTACATTTGTCTCAGCTTTGCTTTTTCTATTTGTGTTTTACTGTATCTACTTAACTCTTAGTGAGTACTTAAATAATGAAATCTGATTCACAGGTAGTATACACCTGAAATTAACTGATTCACTGGCATTTTGTCAGTTTTAAAAACTTTATTGGAATAAACAGTCACATTGTCATTTATGGTGTTACCATCTAGATGATATCAGTCTAGCTTATAACTAACTCATGAAGAGTCATACATGTGAACTACTTTTAACTTCCTGATGTAACATTTCACTCTGGGTTTCATCTAGATACAAATTGCATATATTGAAACATATCTACAGTAATTTGGATGTTGTAGTAAAACGGTTCAGTCAAGTTCAGTTGCACAGAATATCCCACCAAGAATTTTAAATTGATACTCCCTTTGTAGAACTGATTTCCAAATGTGTGCCTGCCTAGTATGAACAGCAGTTAAAGTATTTTTGCAGTAAAATAACAGAAAATGTAATTGATGGGATTTTTAACATTGTAGAGTGAGACACGATTTTGTTGAAAAGATAAATAGCTAGAAATGTGTAGGAAAATAATGTATGCGGGAGGCTCAGGAGCTCTGAAAAACAATTGGCTCACTCAGCATTTTGGAAAATATGGAAATTTCTTTTTTTTTCTTGTTTTATTTATTCTAATTTAGAAAAAGAGCCATTCTACAATTTAGAAAGCTTGCTAGTTTAAAGGTATGAGTTTCATGTTTGTAATAAGCATGTTGTCAGTTTACTTCTAAAGTTAGATTCTATCCTGGTAAGATTTTTCACATTAGGGTTTCATGACAATGTTAGGAGTTAAATAGGCAATGATTCAATTTTGCAGCTCTTCTTAAAAGCTGCTTCATAGAAAATATGAACGATTTGGAGTAACTATTTAAAATTAAACTAAATATTGCTAAATTTG
This sequence comes from Sagittarius serpentarius, assembly GCA_034782735.1. Classification (NCBI taxonomy): domain Eukaryota; kingdom Metazoa; phylum Chordata; class Aves; order Accipitriformes; family Sagittariidae; genus Sagittarius; species Sagittarius serpentarius. The sequence continues at coordinate 2,951,963 of JAVKLA010000058.1, read as the reverse complement.
GAAAAGAAAAAGAAGGCACTGAAGTGGAGAGAATAAGTCCAAACCCTGCTTTTAAACTTGCTCAGACTACTACGAAGGCTAATCTGTGCAGATCTTCAAAGCTGCCTGTGATGCTATTTTGGGTTCCTCGGGTTCAGCTAATCCTTTGGAATGATTTGGGTACTTGTATGTATCGTGGCTATGACATTTCTTGGGTTGGTTTCTCTTCAGTGGTCAGGTGCTTGTGTAGCTTCTGTCCTTGACCCTCGGAGGCTTTTTGGGCATTTGGTGGGTTTCTTGACTGTTACCTAGTGTGTAGATACATTCAGAAGTAGACTCAGTATTTGGCTCTCACCTGAAGGTGTAAATTATTCTGTTGGCTCCTTGCTGTTTTCTTGACGTCATTTACCTGGATTGTGATATGGAAAGCATGATCCCAAGCATGATCTGCTTGTTGTACCCCAAAGAGACACCGGTCAGTTCATTGTCTTTTATATGTGATTAGCCCATATATGGATATATGACTGGTTCAGCAGTGAAGGAGTTCACAAACAACAAATACAATATATTATTTTCTTCTATTGCTTCCAGTTTGTTTTAAAACTATGAGGGCTAGAGGATCCCTGATTTTTGTTTTAACTGGGTAGCCAAGATGCTGTAGCAAATTTAAAGGTGGTAAACTCAAAAAGAGTAACTAAAAAGACAACAATAGCTCACTAATCATCGTATTCTGGGGATTTGAATGAAAATATTGTGCCTGGTAGTTGACCATTTTGCAAGACAGCACACAGTGAAGGGAAGAATTCCATCTAATATTGTTTATACAATTCTCACAGAGTCTTATAACCATGAGAGTATTCAAAATAGGTAAATTAATATCACGTAGGTGAAGTACAATGCAAACAGTACTGTTTACATGTGATGCAACTTTTATTCCACTGAGATTAAAGAAAAAAAGGAGCGTAATTTTAAAAAATATTCAGATCTGTTTGTTTGCATTAGGAAATACATGTATTTGTATATTATGCAGCCGATTTATGAAGGGATTTTTAAAATCTCTAAGTCTAGTGTCTGACCATTAAATAATCTTGTTTGTTTGCTGTTTCTCACAATGCCCTTTACAGATGGGTCATTACTCTCTCTCCCATCTGACAGATAGAAACAAGGCACAGAGAAAGACTGGTGTGACAGAGAAATTATTTTAATTGTTTTGAATCCTAGCCTACTTTCCTCACTAAAGCAGAATTTTAGGAATTCAGCTGACCTAAAAAATAATTCAGAATTGTGGCTTAAATAGACATACTCTAATGTGATAGAATAATGTACCTTATCTATTTTAATAAATGTGGTATATCTGTCATTTTTTGCACTTCTAGAAATTAACATATCTGTAAGTTGTTTTTGTAATGGAGATTGAATTTCATAAATGTAATCTGTGAAAACAGGGTAGATATCTGTTGGCATGTATGAAAAATAATGGTTTCCATAAAGAATCCCAGAGTGAAAGAATGACAGATATTTATAAAACATAGAAGTTATGTTTATTTTGCATATTATTTTTATATATATTACTTTGAACAAATTACTACTCTTTCATTCATTCAGTGTCTACCCAGACAAGTAATGTGTCTGCAAATGTACTTTCCCTTGTGAAAAGCTGCATTCATCTCGCTTTCACAGTTTAACTTTACGTATGTCTGTGCATGGATTTGTTGCCAATTTTTTAAGGGAGAGATCTCATTGCCAAGTTTTCTGAAGAAACATTCTATATAAAAATAATGGTTTTTCAAATGTTTTTGCAGCATCTGTAAAAGTACTAAAGAGTATGTGTGAAAACTTTTATAAGTATGCAAAACCGAAAAAAATTAGAGTCTGCGTTGGAACGTGGAACGTCAATGGGGGGAAGCAGTTTCGAAGTATTGCCTTTAGAAATCAGACACTCACTGACTGGCTTCTAGATGCACCAAAGTTAGCTGGTATTCATGAATTCCAAGGTAGGATTTGTATTCTGTCAATTTTTTTCTTGAAAACTCTGATTTTCATAATTAGATTGTAAACATTAAAATAGATATATGATGTCTTGGTTCTTAAATTGATTATAAACAACAAATAGTTTTAAATATTTAAATGCAGATCGCAAAAGCAAGCCTGTAGACATATTTGCCATTGGATTTGAAGAAATGGTGGAGTTAAATGCAGGAAACATTGTGAATGCCAGGTAGGTGATACAATCTATACAGTGCTAGTTTAGTTGATAATCACATTTTTTGAGTAAAATGTTATTTATGTTTTTTTCTCCTGTTTTGTAATGGTTGGGATTAGTCTGGATTAATTTTTGACTGTATTCCAGTTCTCTCTGCCAGTGTCTGTGCCAGGGTTGCAGGCTTCATCTCAGCTTTCCCTAGCAAAACTGTGATCACTTAAATCATGTATAATGTAATCTCAAGGATCCAAACAGTCAGTACTGTTTATTTTGGAATGCACCTTCAGCAACCCCTCAACTTTTTCCTTCATTTAACGCTTTGAAGGAATTTACCTCCAATGCTCATAGTGTTCTGCAGTCTCTGTGCCTTCCTACTGCTGGGAACAGCGAGTCCTGTGAAATTCCTTCCAAAAGCATGTATTTTTGATATGCCTTTATATAGTGTCTTGCATCAGATTTTGATCTGTATAAAGAAAGATTTTCTAACATACTGTCAATTTTCACTGTCATTCCATGTATTACATGTATCATGGAGTTCGGACTTTTCACTCCTAGTGGAGTAGGTTATGAAGCTATATTTTTACCAGTGGTGGGTGATACCAGTGATGAAGTCTTTATCTGTAGTCCTAGGATCATACTCACTTTGTCCATTGTTTTGGCTGCCTGTTTTGCATGTTTTCTGGTGTTTAGCAAGCTTTAACTCATTCGAAAAAACATCTACATCATCTAATGCTGTTAGCCTTTGCACAGGCTTTTGTCCTGAGAACAAAGTGGCAGTTTGTCATCCGCTAATTTGACGCTATGTCTAGTTAACGCTGTTTCCAGGTCTGATACTTTTCATTTCTATCCAGTGCTAGCTCTGAAAACCATAGTCTGTTAGGTCTCCAAGGAAGTTTCTTCTTAATCTAAGACCATGGACATCTCTGTTTTGCAATATTGACTGAGCTCTAGGCGAGGAAGTAACTCCCTAGAAAAATTCTTAGGTTTTGCTCCTCTAGTCTAACCTCAGAAATACAGGAAAGATAGCCCTGGCTCCTAACATTGTCTGTAGTGTTGAGAAAAGTGAGGCAGCATTATACGAGGCTGAATTTGAAATGATGGTGTCATGACAGTCTATAGCCTGTGTCTCTGCTAGGAGGCATTTGCC
>JAVKLA010000058.1:2927996-2948534 GCA_034782735.1 Sagittarius serpentarius | reverse complement strand
ATGCTAGGAGGCATTTGAGCACCATTCACAACTTGGCTTTGGCTTACGACCCCAACGTTTAGTTAATGTTATTGTATGAAGTTTATTTACCTAGATCAACAGTTTAGATACCTGCTTAATTTGATTTATTTTAAAACTGGCATTTTTAATCTCATTGCTAGCACAACCAATCAGAAGCTCTGGGCTGTTGAACTGCAGAAGACTATATCAAGAGATTACAAGTATGTGCTGCTGGCTTCTGAGCAGTTGGTGGGCGTCTGCCTTTTTGTGTTCATCAGGCCCCAGCATGCTCCTTTTATCAGGTCAGTGAACACACAGCTGTGCCCAAGGTGGGTCACCTTCAGTTTGCTTTGTGTTGCAGACTAACATAGAAGCGTACTAAGAAGCATATGGGGCTCTAAAAGAGTTGCTCCATCTTCTGGGGAACTGGTTGCTTAAATTCTTTTATCTTAGTTTTTAAATGCCTCATCTGTTGCCAAGAAAGCTTGAAAAGCGAAAGTGTTATATTGTTACCTGCTCAATAGCTGTTGGCACTTTTATAAAATAGCCCAGTGGCCTTACCGCTGAAAGAACAATGTGAAAATGTTCTCTTATCAAAATAATGTCATACTCAGACATACTTAAAGCTATTGACTTGTGTCATTGTACTTGAAGGTTTAATAGTTGTTTAACTCTTTTAGGGATGTTGCTGTTGATACTGTAAAGACTGGCATGGGAGGAGCCACTGGTAATAAAGGCGCAGTAGCAATTCGGATGTTGTTTCATACATCCAGTCTTTGCTTTGTCTGCAGTCATTTTGCTGCAGGGCAATCACAAGTTAAAGAGAGGAATGAAGACTTCGTAGAAATAGCTCGCAAGCTCAGTTTTCCAATGGTAAGCAACACTGTTCAAATTCCATAATGAATGAGAGGTTAAACCCTTTGAGCTCCAGCAGTGTCATCCAAAAGCTCTATTTGTTTTTTTCCCCTCCCCAGATTCCTGTGGAAATCAAATTTCCTTGGGTTAGAGGTCTCAGTTCCCACAATTTTTATTAGAATAGATGACTGCAGAAAGAATAGACCTTTCCAGTGCAATGACTGTTAGAGATGAGGAAGCATGAATTCCCTTGCATTAGGCATCAAGAATTTAGCATAGGAAAGAGACCTTATAGATTCCTGACATGCAGTAGAATTTTTGTAGGCACCAGAGTTAATCAGCTATGAGAAAAAAAATCCATGGGAAACAGCACTATTTTCAGTACACAAGAATGATTTTTTTTTTTTTGCTAACTCATTTTAACTTCTTGTTTACTCATTTTTGTCAGGTTGGATTGTACAGTTCGGTACCATATTCTCATAAAGGATTATCAGACACCAAGTAAATACTTAATAATTTTATTAGTGCAACAAAATGCTTCCTTGAGACTTAAAGCTGTCTTAAATTTTGTAGTCAAACTGTCCTTTGTTAGTTTCTGTGGCACTGTGCAGGAATCTGACATGTTATTTTACAGGGTTTTTAAATTTCTAAATTTGTCCCCATGGTCATGTTTCAGTTTTTCTTGAAAGTACTGTATTCTTATGGTCCCCAGAAACAGTTTCCTAAATGCTGCTGTTTTAATCTACCAGTGTATCTGCTTTGATTTACTTAAGGGCAATGGAAAAATCAAAACAAAGAGGTAAGTAAAAGTTCTGACTTTAAACCCTAGGCTTTGTTTAAACTAAGAGAGCCCTTCTTTCTCTCCCTAGCTATGAAAATTGTATGTAACTGAAAAGTCTTCAATTAAATCTGAATAAGAAAGCCCTTGATTTGCAGTTTGTCAGGATATTGTGCCACAAGATCCCTGAGTAGTGTTTTGTTCTTCTTTGTAACCTTTTTGTGACGCAGGTAGCAGTCATCATCTTAGAGCAGTCTTCTAAAACAGGAGTAGAAAGATGAAGAATTTTAGAACCCAATTCGGATGATTCATGTTTCTTTAGAAATGCAAACTACATAAGAAATGTTACTTCTTTCATATTCTCTATGTGTGAATACCATACAGTTGGCTATGTTGTTCTAACCATATGAACGCTAAATGCTAACATATATTTCAGTTGTTCTCATCGGCTAGAAATGATGCATATTTTAGAGATAAATACAGAACTTCTACACCTGGAAGTAGTAAATTTGTCACTTGGTTGTTTCTAACTTCACTGTGTACTTCTGTCTTACAGGGAAGGATGCTCTTTTCCCATGACTATATCTTTTGGTGTGGTGACTTTAATTATAGAATAGATATTCCAAATGAGGAGGTTAAGGACCTAATACGACAACAGAACTGGGATCCCCTTATAGCAGGAGACCAACTTATCAATCAGAAAAATTCTGGACAGGTATCTTAAAAATATTACCACGCTTAAGAATACTTCATTTTTCTTTTCGGCTTTAGCAATTTTCTGTGGTGCTTCTGTAAATCTATATCCTCAGCATATTTTACTTGCCACTTTTGTCCAGGTAGTGGTATGGAAGGGTGGGACACGGCAACATTTAGTAACTTGCTTATAGTAACTGACCTGAAGAGGCAGTGATACAAATACAGTGACTAGCTGTAGGAGTGAGGTTTTTCTTTCTCACCTGAAAAAACAGGAAACTCTATCATCTTTTTAGAACTTTGTGTTGGAGTTTACTAATTATAATATTTTCCTTTTTATCAGGTGCAACTATTTAAAAAAATATTTATAGAAATTCTTTTGGTAATGTTACTGTTTACTTTAAATTGCTGCAGTAATAGGTCTAATGCTGTTACTGTCATTCTGTTGGAAAATGGCATAGTCCAAACAGTAGCCTTTTTACTTGCAAAGAAAAAGAGCATGGAATAACAGTCTGAAGAAAGCTTCAGATTTTAGAATTTTAGGGTTTCTTGGGAGGCAGCACCTAGCAATTAAAGGAATATTTGTAGTGAATCAAATTTTGTGTGAAAGTGTGTGTTCTTTCTTTTCAGCTTTATGTGGGAATGCTGTAGATGGTAAAATGAGAGACAATCCTCTGTTGTTAGTTTTGTCTGCTTGCCAGCATTTTGATCTTAAGCAGGGCTTCTTCGTACGAGTTCTTTTCTTACGAGTTATGAGTTCTCTTCCATTTGTGCTGGTGTCTTGTGCACCAGAACAGGAGGAAGAATACTTGATAATTTTTGATTTATTTTTTTAATAGCTTAGTTCCTAGAGAAGGACATGTATGTTCAGATGGGCAGGCAGCATGATTGTTAATTCAACTAAAACAAGAGAGATGTAGAGGTCTTGGGGACACACAGCAGTCAAAGCTGGAAAGATCTACGGAAACTACTGGAATATGAAAAAGACTCAAAATAGCTTTCTGTCTGGGGAGAAGAAGGTGTAGTATTGCACTATTGGGGTAATATTCCATTATTTGGAAGTGGCTGGCTGGGCAGCCGGGGCTATCAGCTGGCTAGCAAGGGTAGCTAGCTCCATGGTTGTTGCTTGTGGCTGTTAACAGGTATATCTGCTGTTCAGGAAAGGTGTTTACATAGCAACTTTCTTTGTAAGAGTAGGTTAAGAAATAATTACTGAAGGCAAAGAAATTAATAAATTGTCTCAGAAGTTGCAGATCTTCTGACATTCTGACATTGATCTTGTGACATTGATTTTTAAATTGACTGGATTCCAATTTTTATTTCCAACAAGAAAAGCATGCTAACCTGTCATTTGATGCAGACTTAACTATAAGATCTAAGTTAGATTTATATTTTACAGATCTCTGATGTGAAGTAAAACTACCCATACAAGACTAAACTCAAGACTGGAGCTGGTTAACTAAGGGGTTTTAGCTTATGACTAGTTTAAACACTGAAGGAGTGAGCAAATCTCCTGGCCTTCTGGGGTCTTGTGTCAGCTGACTGTATCTGTTTCTGTTGCAAAGTACCTAAGGGGTTTTTTTTTTTTTTTTTGATTCCTTTCCATTGGCTCTGTATCTGTAAATACCATACATACTCTTTGCATATAATTTCACATAATATCTCTTTTTATTCTTTTTTCCTGTTTGCTTGAGAAGAAATGGTGATACTCTCTAATCTCTCAGTTCATATTGAATGTATTGAGGACTCTTTCCCTGTACGCCGTCCACCCCTCCCTTTTTTTTTTCCTTCCCTTGACTCATATTTATTAGTGGGGCATCTTGTGTCAAGTTGGGTCAATGCTTTGCATGTTCAGATCAGTACATAAAATATAAACCTTAATTCCCAACTTTTGCTGACAAATGACCATCTAATCAACTAATTAAAGTGCTGTGGACAGCATCTCTGTTTTGGACGACCTCAAGTTCTGAACGACATTGGAGGAACAGTAGGTTGCTCATGAGCCTGGGTTTAAAGATAAAAATGTTGGCATAGTTCTGTTTAATGATGATCTGTCTGGGTCAATGGGTCAATATTTAGTCTTAGTGGCAAATGTAGAATGTTTTCAGCAGATAAAATTTGGAGAAGGATTCATATTATCAAATTCCTTTTTTTTCCTTTTTTTTTTTTTTTTGAGATGTATATACACGTTTTCACTGTTAGAAAAGGGTATTCTGATTAGTTTCAAGCTGTTTCCTATCTGTTTATGTCTTCTGGCACAACACATAACTGCTTTGTTTCTTACAGATTTTTAGGGGATTTTTGGAAGGGAAAATAAATTTTGCTCCTACATACAAATATGATCTGTTTTCTGATGACTATGACACCAGTGAAAAATGTCGCACACCGGCATGGACAGATCGTATTCTTTGGAGAAGAAGAAAATGGCCTTTTGACCGATCAGGTTTGGGGTGCTTCCTTAAATTGTTTAAAATATTCTTTTAACTGGCTTATAGAATCCATTTAGTGACAGTCACAGTGCCAGTGATTCTGAGCTTCCCTGACTTTGTATGAGACACAAAGCTTGTAATAGCATCTGCAATAAATACAGTGACACTGAACAGGAGGATCAAGAATCAGATACCAGTTACTGATATTTTGGTAATTCAAAAGGGACTTAAGTTTTTTTCTGTAAAACTTTGTTTTGGTTTACTTTCTTTTTTCTCTCTTTACAAATAGCTTATTTTTTAAAGCATATTCTTGCAATCACTGTGTTCTTCCTCTTTTGTTTTCATTAATACTGAATGTAGCTGAAGACCTGGATCTTCTGAATGCTAGTTTTCACGGTGACAGTAACGTTCCTTATACATGGAATCCTGGTACTTTGTTGCACTATGGAAGAGCAGAGCTGAAAACATCTGATCATAGGTTTCAATTTTATTTTATACATTATTTCCTAATCATTGAAGTTTGTTATTGTTATATTTTTTTTGCTCAGATACTCTGCTTACAGGTTTTTCATGTGTATTTTTTTCTAAGGCCTGTGGTTGCATTGATTGATATTGACATATTTGAAATTGAAGCAGAAGAGAGACAAAAAGTTTATAAGGAGGTGATTGCAATGCAAGGACCACCTGATGGTACTGTAATGGTCTCCATTAGAAGTTCTTCAGCAGAAGAAAATTACTTTGATGATAACTTGATTGATGATCTTCTTCAAAAATTTGCAAGCTATGGTGAAGTTATACTTATAAGGTTAAAAAGACTTTTTACTTTTAATGTCTATTCCTCTTCATTGTTCTCACCTATTTACTGAATTAAGTTAGTTTCTTAGTGGGCATTTCAGTTATAACCAGCTTTGTTTTTAAAATTTAGATTTCGATTTTAATGTCTTCACAGTTGAAAATTAGTTTTACATACCTGTATGTGTCTCAGTTTTCAGACTTAATTTTTCCAGATACTCTTTATTTTTGAGATGGAGTATCATACTGACTTTGTTAGAAATCCATCAGAATTAAAATCTGCTATTTATGTAATTTTATACAAATTTTGTATTCTAAAACTAGGTTAGTAGTTTTAAATGAACTGAAGATGAGAGGATCCCTGTGAATGTTAGATTTTTCACTAAGCTGTTTATTGAACTATAAGTGTTGTGGTATTTTGCTTGGGTTTTGAGGGGTGGGTGTTTTGTTTTGTTTGGTTTTCTTTTCAGAAGTCTAGGAGCATAATCCCAGTTGCATAGTGTGATATAACGTGGAACACCTAATACAAGTATCTGACCTGTAGCCACACTATTGCTATTGAACGTGTAACTGTAGTCACATAATTTTTAAGAGGATGGTGCTTTTGCTGTGTGATATTTACCCAGTACTCATTTGCTTTATTTTTTTTGTTCCAAGCATACATTCAGTTAAAGCTTATTAGCCAATTACATATATTTTAATGAACTTAAAAAAATAATTCTTCTCCATCAAGTGAAACATTGGAAAACCTTTAAAATAAGGGGCTTTAAAAGTTAGTAGGGAGGATAAAGTACTTTAATTATTGTTTTGAATGGACTTTGCAGGTTCGTGGAAGACAAGATGTGGGTAACATTCTTGGAAGGAAGCTCTGCTTTGAATGTTATGAATTTGAATGGTACTGAGGTAATGTGAAAATTACTGAACTTTCGTATAGCAAGAGAAAATCCAACTTTTAAAAAAATATTTATGTGGGTTGGGTTGTTTGTTTTTATGTTTTTAAGAATTAAAAGTTTTTCATGTTCCATACTAGACTGTTGCATCTCATCTTTTTTTTTTTTTTTTTTTACTTTTGATAGCCACGTAGCATTATGTTGAGTTTCAAAAGCCAGCTGACAGAACTACCAAACTTAATTTATTTTTAGGAGGAGGACTGTTAGAGAAATGAAGATCCCATATTGAGGGGCATCTTCATCAAATGATGGATTTTAATTTATTTTTTTTTTAAAGATTTAAAAAGCCGAGTTTTTACCTTGAGTTTGTAGTATGAACCAGTTTATCATATTTATAGCCTGCAATTATTTAAAATTCAGCGTTCCTGTACTGCAGTCATAAAAAATGCTGAAATTCCAGCTCTCATGGACTTCTGTAGGGCCAGTATTTAATCTTTGTAAAAATTTTAATTTTCATGTTCAAATTTTTACTCATCTGTGTTCCTGTTAAGACTTAGATTCTGTACTGTGATGTTTGCAGGTGGATCCTTGCATCTGCTGGGAGTTTCACTGACAGTCCATGCAGGATAGGGGCTCAGTGTCATGTGTCAGTTTGCAGAATGAAGGCCTGCTGTTTTACCAGTCTCTAAAAATTACTTTATTAATGTAGTTTATAACAAGTCTGTTTTTCTTCAGAGTAGTGTTTCTGTCAGCATAAAGAAACCAGAAGCTTTTGTATTAACTGAAAAGAAGAATCTTATGAGACAAGTTGTTAATTTTTCTTTAGAAAAATATTAAATAGTTGTAACTAACAGTTTAAAGTACATAAATGTACTTACTTACCAAAAGGAAGTGAAAAAAGCTAATTATTTTTGTGACATGTCACTGTCATTGTTTAGTCCCAGAAATTCTGATAACCTTGTGATATTTTCAGTATTTTTTTTCCTTTTTTAAATCTAGAATGCTGAATTTTAATGTATACTCTTAATTTCTGTTCTGTGCATACCTTTTTGGCAATTCAGCTACTAGGAAAGATTATAAACATAAGCTTGAAAAATCCAGATTGGATCAGAAGTTTGGAAGATGAAATGAATCTAGAGAAGATTAATATTGGGCTGCCTTCATCAACAAGCTCCACTTTGCTTTGTGAAGATGCTGAGGTTACTGCAGACTACGATATGGAAGGTTTGTTGAAATAAAGTACTCCTCCTTTTGAAATGCTTACAGTCCAAAATAATGTGGTTAATTTAATGCATATATCAATACTTTAATTTAACAAGTTTATGCCCATATAGAACAGATAAATTAGAAATCCCGTTGTTTCCAACAGTGTCCTGACAACTTGTTGAGCATGTCAGTTTGCACTGTGTCTCTAGATTTTACTCATTTGCTGACATTCTTTATTCTTCTTACTTTATCCTTTGACCTACCCACTCAGGGTCATTTCATTCAGACAACTTTTACTGTTCATGGAGATACCCTATAAGCAGGATATGGACAGCTTCAGAGTGCAAAGAAATTATTTTTTTGCCAATATACATAATAGATTAATAGGACTAACGAGCTTCCATACTAAGTATTGATATGCTTACTACCCCCAAGAAGACACTTGGTGAGCCAGGCAGGCAAACATGAGTCAGGCAAGGAAACCTTCAACCTCTGTTGCTCCTTGGAACAGGCTGATCTTTGGCATTGATGAGTTGCTGTTTTCTGGTTCCCTGGTTTTTGTTGGTTTTGGTATTTCCCTGAAGGGTTTTTGCATCTTTTCATGTCATACTTTTCTAGCAGAATCCTCAAGTTGCTGAATATCACTGTTGCAGCAATTGTACCTCTGCGTTTTTGCTTTTCTTTACTTGCATGTTTCTAATCTATGTACTTTGTCACAGCTTATTTTTCAATCTATTAACTAATTTTTATGAAAGATCTGCTTCACTCTCTTTTCTACATTAAAATATGTTCTTTTATATCATTGGCAAGTAAAACAGCTGTTTTTCAAACAGCAGCAAAAAAAACCCCCACACCTTACCTGCTGACACTTCCTGTGTGTATTGCATTTGCATATGTATTTTACAGGGTTGGTTTTTTGTCAGTTCTTGAACAGATGTACTTTCTAGATGTAGTCACTGTATCTATATTGATTTATTCTAAGTTTGAGTAGTTCATTTGCTTTGAATTTCTGTCCAAGCTCATTAGTGGCAAACATTACGTTGCAAAAGTTTCAAGAAAAGAGATGGCAGCTACCTATACTGAAAAGAGTAGACTATGGTTTTCTGGTACAGGTATTTCATAAAGGAAGATATGTTTTGGTAAGTGTACAGATATGGGAAACCTGTATGAAAAGCTGGAGTTTGCGTTAGTCTCGGTGTGATAAGATACTGTCATGGTTTAAGCCCAGCCGGTAACGAAGCACCACGAAGCCGCTTGCTCAAACCCAAAACAGATACTTCAGGTGTTTTCCAATGCAGTAGGAACAGGACTTTCACAGTTTAGACACCTGTATGATTTGTTTATTTTATTAATAGTCTGTGTGAAATGGTATGATTCCCTTAAAATGTGACATCTGAAATCCCACAAGACTCTTAAATCAAGAGCTAATATCTAATTAGCAGCCTAGTTACTGTGTTACTGCTAAGAAGTGCAGAGTTGAAGCTGGAACTTCTGTAGAACATCCTGTGTTCATGTACCTGAAGAGAGAAAAGCCTAGAAGTTACGGAAGAAAGGATTACTATGGTCTTATTGGAGTGTGATGGGATAATTGTCTATTTTAGGCAGTTTGAATATCAAAATAAAAATATTCTAAATTGGCAGTTTATTTTTCAAAGGCATGTCCACGTTGAACCTTTTTTTTAAACATCATTCCACTTTTTCAAACAGAAGGTATTAAAAATAGCAGATCTTTAAATCCCGTGCCCAGCTTTCTGAAGAATGATGAATGAAGCTGACCATCTGTTGCAAACCGGGGAAATAATTTTTGCAGAGGTCTTCTTTGTAAAGCTAATTGTTTCTTAGATCAAACAACACTGCAGTTGCCACACTATTGTAATTACCTATAATACATATCTATAATCTATATTGTGCCTTTGGAATATTTTCAACTGGGTTGAATATATATGCATCCTTTATGTGTAATTTTATGGTACAAGAATTGTATTTTGGTTAAGCTAATTCCTTGGAACTTGAGGGCTTTTTGCAGAAAATCCCATGCCCAGAATCACTTTAAAATAAGTAACTATTTTTCCCTTTATTTTACATGCTTTTTCTTTTTTGGGGTGGGGTTTGTTATTTAGGAGACATTGATGACTATAGTGCTGAAGTAGAAGAAATCCTTCCTCAGCATCTACAGCCAACTTCTAGCTCTGGCCTTGGAACCTCTCCAAGCTCTTCACCACGTTCCAGTCCCTGTCAATCCCCTACGCTGTCCGATGGACCTATGCTCCCAGTGAGACCAAGCCGAGCACCAACAAAAACTCCTGGACCACCTGTTTCCACACACAGTGTGTATTACATGGCTCAACTGCCTCTATTACTACTATACAATCTGGCAGCTGTATGGCTCAGTGGTAGAAAGATAGCTTATAGATTATTTCTGATGGAGCTTTTATATTAATGTAAAAGGCTTTTGTTGTCATTATCTAGCATTTTACGCCTAAGTGGCCTTGGGCAAATCACCTCATTCTTTGTGTCTCGGTTTTCCTAATGGGCAGTGGAAGAGCTTTGTTTCCCGAGGCTTATTTAGTATACTGTCCACTGGTCTGCACTGCTGCAAACTACCTAACTTGCTGTAGTTTTTTAGCATTTCATGATGAAAGAGCCATCTCAGAAAATTATGTGATTAATAGGCTAAGCTGATTAGTTTGAAACCTCTGTTCAGAAATTCTGTTGCTATGTGTCAGTATAATCCTAGTTCACTTTACTCATACTCTTCAAATACAGCCCATTTCAATTAATGCCCCTGTCAGCTGTAGTGTGTAAATTGTAATCAGTAGATTTGTAAATTTGGTGTATAATACGAAAGCTTCTCTTCACACACAACTTTATTTTAGTGTCAAAGTGGACATTTAGAATTAGTGTTTGGAATGGTTTCTAGAACAGTTTATTTCAATGAAATTTAGAGTAACTTTACAAAGACTGCTAAAATGCCTTCAGAATTCCCCTTGTAACTTTTTTTTTCCAGAGCACTTAGTTCACAGATAAGGGTCAAAATGAAAATTTGGAACTCTGCAATTCATAAGAATGTTCAGGATTCCATGAATAGCATATACTGATCAAAGCATGTAAGACAAAAATCTTTGGGTTAGGAAATCTGCTTCTTTTCACCATTCCTCTTGCTTTCCCTCTCTCAGAAACTTATGTATCATTGTTTCCAGGGCTGGGGACTGACTGTCCTCTCTGTGAAAATAACTTGCTATTAGAAAAGCTTTACTGTGATTAGAATGTACCAGTGATTAATTTTTGCATTGTTTTCTCTCATGTTCTTCAGCTGAATTTCAGCTTAGTACCCAGCAGAAAGAGTCTTCTCAGAGCTTGGAGCCTAAGCGTCCTCCACCACCTCGCCCCATTGCTCCTCCTGCACGTCCTGCTCCACCACAGAGGCCACCTCCACCATCAGGTAATGTGGTGACATATATCAGGTGGTAGGAATATCTTGTTTCAAGTCTGAGAGATGAACTTTGAAGTCCACACCCAAACTACATATTATATTGTTGGTTTGGGGCTCAATGGAACATACCATTTTTTCACTAAAGTTTTTATTTGGTACATTTAATAGCAATAACAGCATGGGAATTCACAGCATATTTCAGGAACATTTAAATATTACTGTCTTTGATTAGTGAATAAGGTTAAAAATTTTTATAAATTTATTTTCATGGTTTAAAAATGTGGGCTTCCTATAGCAGTGTTTACGCAGCATTTTCATTTTTATAGCATCTTCATTTTTAAAATAAAAGATAAATAATCTTGTGCATTCATTGATTTATATTCCTTTAACTTTGGCATCTGTATGTATGCGTTTTATCATGTCCAAGTTTTTAATGTAGAGTTCATATGAATCATCTGAAAATGTAAACAATTGAACTCTAAGAGAAACTGGATGTTCAGAAGCATATGGGCAACATAGTTAATAACAAACTGACCCTTGTCATTTTTAACTTTCTCATTCTTTTTCTTCCCTCTTACTGTACTGATATTTTTTATTATTGCTGCATTCATTTCTTAAATACTGTAAGGCGGTAGGAGTCCTGCACCTGCTAGAAAAGAATTTGGAGGTAATGATTTTAATTGTTTTCGAATATGACTATGTAGCAAAACTACTACGATGGTCTGTTGTGACAATACTTAATACGATGATGTCCAAAGGTATAAAAATGGTAATTCTTGAATGTCAGTGTAATTTCTTTCTCAGGGTTTGTATCCCCTCTGAATTACATTTGACTTTTTAGTGAAACAATATTTCTCCAGAAGTTGGTACATTATAGTCAGAGAGATTGAAGTTGTTCTCGGTTTTTATTACTTTATCCTGGTCAAAATATACCCAGCTAACTTTTCTGTGAAAGCAGAAATTTGTCTTTAGTTGTGAAAAGGCAAGGTTTTTCCTTCACAGTCCATTACAAGGAGCATTGTAAAATGGATTGTGATTGTAGCTACTTGCAGTGATTATCCATTAATTAATTGTTCAAGTTGAAACTACTGCTGGTCTGGGCCAGTTTCCCCTGGATTATCACCAGTTAACAGAGAGCTCCAAATCACTGAGCCGTATTTGTCTCTAAGCTGAACACTGACATATGGGCAGTTTATTTTCTGTTTCCAAGTCTGAAATGTGCTTCTAAGCCCTTCCTAGACACATGAAACATCCTCCACAGTTCTTGGAACTAGCGTGTACTTCAGAAACACAAACTTAGCAAAGGAGTTTATTCAGTTACTTTGAAGGCACTCGACAGCTACAGGTCTTTAGAAAGTAACAAAACCCTGAAATAATTCTACCCTGATTCCTTCCCTTTTGATAATGCTGAGGGCTTCATCAACCCTTTAGGCTAGTTTGGGTTTTTTTCCAGCTTGATCTGGTTTTGTATGTAATAATGACTCACATGTTCTCAGAAGTGCTTCTTCTAGAAACTAATCTTTGTCCTTCTTTGTCACATGCTTCATAGTTGAGCTGTCCTGCTTGGACTTAAATCAGCTCATTAATACATGGGATAGAGTGAGAATAGTGAGTGGCTCTGAAATACTTCGTTAATGGCTTTTCAGACACTGCCACTCAGCTGGTAGGAAAGAGAGTTTTCTGAGAAAATAATTGAGAAGTTTTGAGCAGTCTCAGAAAATAAGTAAACTATTGTACGTAGTATATAAATATCAGCTAATTTATTCTCATGTCAGGTGGAGATGTGAATGGCTTTTAGATACAGTTGAGGGAAGGAGGTTATTACGCCAAAGGCATAATATTTCGAATTAGTTAAAATGCTGAAGTTGTAGAAAATAACCAGTTTATAAATAATGCACAACATACGTGAGATTTAATTCATTGTATTACTTCAGTCCTATATAGTTTTATGTGCACTGACACAATCCTGTTTGCCTAGTTTGTCTCGACTGTGCAAAGACTAGCCTTCTTTTCCAACATACCTTTCCATGAAGAACCGTAACTTACGTAAAACTTGCTTTTTATGCAGTCTTTTAAAAGAGATTGTAGTGTATCTTTTTTTCATATATTATTCTGACCTAAAGCTCATCCCAGTTTTTCTCTCCATTTTCCGTTCATGGCATACATTTATAAGGCATAATGCTTTGCTTTTCAGTGGTACCTGAGCTTAGCTCTGAGCAAGCAAGCACAGGACTGGAAGCACTATAAATGTCATAGTGTGTTACTGTGCTTGGGGAAATGGCATCTGTTTCTCTTACCTAGAATGAAGGCTCCTAAAGCACTGTGAAAATACCCCTATGTACTGTATAAATGTATCAAACTTTGGTTTTAGACTTCTGTAGCACATGCAAAGTGACATTGATCATGTGTTTAAAGTGTTGTGCATTTTAAATGTTACTTCTTTTTTTTTTCTCATATGTTTTAACCTTTTTTCTGAGTGTTTCACTCCCTTCAATGCCCATAACATTTCTTCTCATGGCTCAGTATGCTTTGAAGATGGTAGCATAATTTGGGCATCTAAGGTTTTTTTTAGAGTTTGGGCTTACTTTACATGAGAAGTAACTCAGAATTCAAGGAAACAAGCTGATGTACTCATGGCAGGCGTTTGCAAAGTGTAGACTTTTTGCCTGACAATATGAAAAATTTCCACTGAGGATTTTATAAGCTCTCAGTTGTTTACAGCTAAAAATTAAACTGTTGCACTTGTTTACCCAAAATTTTTTTTAAAACATTACTGAGTAAATTCTTACAGAATTAAAAATTATAAAGGCTACTAACTGTCAATTACTTGAAGTTAAAAAATAACATCTGTTTTGGGTTTTTTTCCTTTAATAATTTTAGTCAGACTTTTCCTAACTCATGCAGGAAGGGCTTATAGTTGTCTTTTATCATTGGTTTAAACTGTTAAAATGGGGTTAAGATTGAGAGAATGCACAGTGTTTTCAGTATATGCAATAACTTGGGTAAAATGCATTACATTTTCACTGTGATTATCCTCCAAATACATCAAATAAGCCTAGAAAATACAGTAATAAAGTTGACACTAAAAGAAATTCAAGTATGTTAAACTATGAAAATACATGCACCCAAACAGCAAGTACTCATTAGTGTACACTGATATTTGTAGCCACAAATTAAACGTAGCCTTGCAAGAACCATTCAACATCTTTATTTTTCCCCTGTAGCATTTTTGCGGGGGGGCAGGGGGTTGTTGTTTGTTTTGTTTTTTTTTTTCCAGAGCAGAGTTCAGGTTGTTTGGGTGCATTAGGATATAGTAGTCATTTTGGAAAAGCTGCTTTTGTTGTGGTTTGTTTTGGTTTTGTTTTGTTTTTTTAAATATGGGGAAGAGCACCGTCTGTCCTTCCTTGCTGAAGAAGGAATGTTCAGTAATGGAGGAAACGAGAAGCCTGAATGCTAAAACAGTAAATGCATTGTTCAAATGTAGGCAGACAGCCTAGATTTCATTATATATATATATATACACACACACATATACACACACATGCACATGTGTGCATATATGCACATCTTACATTATGAGAACTTGGGGTTGCTTTCTTTTCCATTAAGCTAATGTGTAAATGTAATCTTTGCAAAACATGCAGTTCTGTCCAAAAGATGTCACGGCATAAGTTACAGGTTGTTTCTGTGTAAATCTAACCTCTTTCCTTAAAATACTATTTAAAACAAGTATGTGATATCTTTACTTGCAAAATACTGTTTCAAACTGCAATAGAGATTTCAAGCTATATACAGACTACAGTAACAAGTTTAAAATTATACCCAAAAATGTGTTTCAGGTTCAGATGTACATTTTTCACTGTCCTTAAGATTAAAATCTTCCTATAATGCCAATTGTAATAGCATTATCACAGTGCCATAATTTTGCTTTATCACTATTGAAGAGTATTGTTAGTAAGTGACATTTGGGGTATTTGACCTTTATGCCCTTTTTCTCCCATATAATGAATATTTTTAAATTTACAAAACCTTTTAAAATCCTCATGCACAGAAGTCTTCCTCTGTATGGTGCACCAACACAGGAACATGTCTATGTGCCATGGTCAAAGAGGTTCTCTGCCTTCCTTCTGCTGAAAAGAGTTGACTTTATTCATCATGTTGAATAAAACAAGATTTGCTTAAGGAGAGCATCCTGAAAATACCTATTCAAAGTATAGGCTGAGTTGAGCTTTGGGAGGGGAAAGTGCAGAAGATCTGTGAAATGAACAGGCTAGTTCCCTGCTCTTGGAGAGGTTTTACTGTGTCCATTTCCATTAATATTCTGAGATGAACAGTTAGCTTTATGTCCCTGTAACCACAGAGGGTTCAGAGGAGTGTCCTGTACTCTGTTGGGCTGCTCCCCGCCTCTGTTTATTTTCCTCCAGTTAGCAGGTAGGCTTCTCATAGCCTATGGGTTACCACTTTCTTTTCTCCCCCAGGGTTCCTCTGGGTTGCATGGGAGAAGGGCAGAGCTAGTACCTGAAAACAATGAAATGTTCTCAGGCAGTGCTCTCCTCCGGTGCACCTTCCTTACAAACACTCTCTGTTCATCCCTCCTCAGTGCTGCTTCTCTCACAGAGAAGTTCACTGTCAGAAACTTTTGCGATGGAAATCTAACGTTAATTGGCAGAGCCTGGAACTCACCCAGAATATATAACATATGCTAGTATTTAACATCTTTGAACCAGATGTTCAGCAAAACCAGAGATCTGATATCTCTGGAGATAATCACATACCAGCCTCATCTGCAACCTTCACTCCTCCTACTCTGAGTGACACGTCCACCCATATCTGACAAAATTCACAGCACTCTTTCCAGATCATAGAGAGCTCCTGAGCAGATACCACACATTGGCACATGATGAGAAAGCATGAGGCTGTGTCATCATCGCTAAGGCAAAAGTTGCTTTTAAGGTAGGCTTCTTGAACACTGGCTCCCTTTCTTTCCTCTATACTTGAGCCACTCCAGATATTGCCAGATATTACTGTTACTTTTTCCCATGCGCATGCCTTAAGGATTTCTCCTTGCATACCATCTAGTGTTATCTATGTCCTGCCATGTTTTTACCGTGCAATTTTATGGACCCAGTATATGCTTGATCATATTGCAGAAATAATTCAGCATGGTTATGCATGATTGAAAATCTTCTTTCTCTCAATCTGAACTGTAACATCTACTGCGCACCAGTCGATACAGCTTTCCCAAGTACAGAGTGCTGCTTGGAGATAACTTAATGATACAATTCTGTAGGATACAATACATTATATAAAGCGGGAAACTTATTTCTTCCATAAAATTGCTTATTCAATTGTAGTCTTGGCAGAAACATACTACATGGTATTCTCCTAAATTACAGGAAGCAGACGTTGCAGGGTATAACTGATGTACCTGTTTATTTTCAAGTGTTTGAGTATAGGTATGTGCTCGACTTTAGAAGAGTTTCAAGGCTGCCATTTAATATCATTCTGAATTTACAAAAGTTTGTGGAGAGTGAATACTGAAGAAATGAAATTCACTTTTGACTGTTAATGTAAAATTGAAATAATAGCATGTTTCTAAACATGATCATACTTGCTGATCTCTAATTCCTGTCAGTCTGGTTTCCCTGTGCTGCTACAAACAGTTATCTCCTACAAGTAACTATAATCTAGTTAGGCCATTTAAAAATTATGTAAAGCTGTCTTGTGGCAGTGTTCTTTCTGGTTTTACTTTCTCAATCTACTGCTTTTCTTATGCAATGTACAGCTTCTCTTCTTTCTCTGAAAAGGTCTTGGAGCTCCTCCCAGTCCTGGGGTAGCTAGGAGAGAAGTAGAAGGTAACATAACAATTTTTGTATTCTAGAAATGGATTTCTGATTTAATACCAGAGTAATATTATTGCCTTTGTGATACTAAAGGTGGTTTCATGAAGGTGTTTATTGTGTAGGATCTTTCTTCTTTTATTTAACATCGTTTTCAGACAGCCAAGTTGCTTCCTGTTTTTCAGTGATGGTATGAATGTTATAGAAGGCAGTCTTCATTTATGAAAAACAAAAATTTAGTCTGTAGTAATCAAGAAGAATGCTTTCAAGGCTGACTCTCAGAGGAAGCTGTAGCTAATTGATTGCTAGAGTAAATACTACACCTGTAACTAAATCAGGAATCTAGGAAGCCTAATTTTTCATAAAGAACTACATATGCTCGTATATTTTGGGGAGATAAACTTCCATTTAAATAATTTAGCCCCCTTTGTCTCTTTCTAAAGAGCACAGTGTATTTCAATTCTGATACCTATATGTATGTGATATACATTTATGAGAAGCATTTCTCTTGCATTATTCTAGTTGCAGTATGTGTGTATAATGCTAAATGGGTCCTGTTTTAGCCAAGACAGCAGAGTCATATTTTTGGGTTTCTTCCTATCCCCTCAGGAATGCGTCCTTTTGTAGCAAATACAGGTACAGCAATAAAGGTCCTAATATAGTCACAGTCAAGATGTCCTCCTGTATCCTACAGTTAATTTTGGCTATATTGCTGGTTCATTTTTCTAAATTGGCAAAATCACTGTATGCATAGAATAGATCAGGTTGGAAGGGACCTCTGGTGGTTATCTAGTCCAACCTCCTGCTCAAAGTAGGGCAAACTGGCACCACGTTGCTCAGGGTACGAGTTGCATTACTGAGAACTGTACCCAGAAACCCATTCTAACCGGTTCTAAGAAAGCAGGGTTGTCTGACAACTGGAAGTCGATTTGATAAACTGTCTTACATACCACAGAGTATTCCTTCCAGTTACTGTAACTGACATGGTGATTTTACCTTCTTGGGAAACAGGCAACAGAAACACAAGCCAGAATCCTAAACCTCTTTGCCTGTTAGAAATTGTGCACTTGTCTGAGGTAAAGGTAATTTTTTCATATCTTGCACTTCACAACTTGGATGTTGCATACAAGGTTGTCATTAGCATCAGCATGTAAATGTTGAGGTTGGTGCTGTAATATATTTATCCCATAAAACAAAGAGAGTAGGTTCAGGAACTTTGGTGTAGACCCTGTAGACTGCTGAACCGTGTATAATTACAGATGTACTCTTCTGATCGCATGATTTTTTGAATCGGCATGTTACGTAAGTTCTTTTTGTTATAAACACTGCTGTTAGAATGTTTGCAGAATATACTACAAAAGAAAAGAACTTCTAGCACGATTGAGAACATGGGGTACCTGTATAAGTGGGCATCTTTAGCTTGCAACAAATAGGAGGTGATTTGACTTAATTTGTAATTAGAAGGGTCAAATTACTTCACGTGTGCCATGGGATAAGAGTGTGCTAGAGTAACAGCTTAGCTGATGGATAGACTTTAATATGTAGCAACTTCAAAAGGAATCACTAATGTCGTTTTGCTCCCATTTCCATTAGTGATTATGTACCATTGCCATATAATACCCATTTGTAACTTACCTAACAAAGATAATCTGATTTTTTTTTTTCCATGCTTCAAAGCACAAAAAAGTCCTGGAACACAAAGAAAAGATAACTTAGGTAATACAGAGACATGCTTTGTACTAATTATAATACAGAAAGAAGTTGGTTTTGAAATATGTTCTAAGTCAGCAATCTCTAATATCTGTTCCAGTTCGTAATCAGCCTCCACCTTCAACTGGAATTCCAAGCACAGGAACTGCTGGATATGGTACCACCAGACCAGTAGGTATTCTGTCTTAAAATAATTTTCCTCCTAAGTTTCTACACTTTATTATGCTGGTGGTGGGTTTTTGTAAGTCATAACAGATGTAACGAAACTGCAAAATTGAATAGTCATTTTACAGGTTATATGAGTTAATTCCCTCAGCAATTCGTGTCTGTTCACTAAAAATACTCCAGAATATATATTGTTTTGCACTCCATGCAGTCACTTCATAGGCTCCCAAATAATACCACATTTTACATCCACTTTCAAGTAACTGCAAAGTGCAAAGTTATTCTTTGTATTATATATTCCTGTTGACTACATTGCTGATTTGGTATTATAAAACGTATTATCTTCTGTGCTGAAATATGTATCTTGATGGCAGTTAGTTGCTTGCAGGCAGTTAACGTATAGGCATTTGATGTATTATATTGCTGATTACTTGATGTGTAATAGATTTTTGTACCTTGTTTCAAAAATTAATTTGGATAAAAATCTTCTTGTAAAAATTAAACATTCAACTATTTCAACAACACATTCAGCAGACATTAGTTCTGCATTTCATTCTTTTCTTTGTGGAACTGAACTGAAGGAAGTTAGTGAAGGATTTATGGGCACTTGAATGCTTCACTGCAAGCAAGAAATCAAGAGATGGAAGACATCTGCCTTATTTCTCTTAACAGCACCAAGTAGGAGCCTTAGCCTTGCATTAGGGAAGGAGAAAGTGTTTTAATAGCTGTAGGTCTTCTTGAAGAATTACTAAGAAATCGTATTGTTTATTGATAATTCCTTAGACTTTGCAGCATATTTCAGAGAGAATTTCTGCAGCAGCACAAAGGACTTTTCTTTCTGTATCTACATCAACCACAGTATTTGTGCTTACTTTGTTCCCCCTGTTGTGGCAGTTCCAGGCTCTTTGACTTAGATCACACCTCTTTATACCTGGATGTTTTATAGACTAAAAAGCAGCAAAAGTTGGCTCTCTCTTATCAGTTCCTCGGTCACTAGAGAACTTTGTTTTCCTTCTCTGAGGCATTTTGCTCTTCTCATTGGGTAATGTTCACAACAACACTGACAGGATGGAGAGCACACATACGAGTCTTTAGTAAGGCTAAAAAGCATTCTGCTCGCATGTCAG
The DNA here is from genome assembly GCA_034782735.1 of Sagittarius serpentarius. Classification (NCBI taxonomy): domain Eukaryota; kingdom Metazoa; phylum Chordata; class Aves; order Accipitriformes; family Sagittariidae; genus Sagittarius; species Sagittarius serpentarius. The sequence goes on along the minus strand of JAVKLA010000058.1, from coordinate 2,928,616 downwards.
TGGGATAGATACTGATGAGGGTTTTGACCTACCTACAAATACAGCACCTCTTCTTTAATTCCATCTTTCTTTCAGGTAAAGTGATAAAGCAGTTGTTGCAAATGAGAGAGACTGTGAAGAAGCCATTAAAATAAAGATGATGCTAACCACAAGAGTTAAAGTTAAATCAACATAAATTTGTTGTATAAAAGGTTGTAGAGTCCTTTTCCACCTTTTAAATGAGAAAGAAACAAAAGAAGGCTGCCAGCTGTGCAGAAATACCGGAACTCTTGTAGAGCTTAAAGGAGTTGTACCTTACTGGTATTGCCATTTCTGTTGTACTGTTGTACAGTATTGAAACCACTGAAAACTACTATTGAAAGCCACCATTGAATCATAGAATCATAGAATTGCCTAGATTGGAAAAGACCTGTAAGATCATCTAGTCCCATCGTTAACCTAGCACTGACAAGTCCCCCGCTAAACCACGTCTCTAAGCACTACATCTACATGACTTTTAAAAACATCCAGGGATGCGGTCTCCACCACTGCCCTGGGCAACCTGTTCCAATGCCTAGTGACCCTTTCAGTAAAGAAATTCTTCCTAATATCCAATCTAAATCTCACCTGGAGCAACTTGA
>JAVKLA010000058.1:2917036-2927896 GCA_034782735.1 Sagittarius serpentarius | reverse complement strand
GCTGTGGGAAACGGTGTCAAAGGCTTTACTAAAGTCCAGATAGACAACATCCACAGCCTTTCCCTCATCCACTAAGCAGGATCACTTGAAATCACTTTTTGCAGATTCATTTTTCTCAAGAGATTTGATTCTCACAGTGAACAATTCTTGATCTTTGCACTTTTTTGGTTCTTTTCCCAGAAATGTAAAATGCCCTCCTCTAAAATTTGGATAAAGAAACCTAGTGTACACCAGGTGAATGTATTCATTTATCACCGTGTACCTTACTTTTTTTTAATTTATTTGGTAATCTGGAGCCAGCACAGGATTTATCATTTCTAAATCAAAATAATTCAATAAAAAAATCTGGTGTATAGAAGAGACTCCACCAGTATCTTGGAACTGGCATAAGCGCAAGAATTTTTGTTCATATTGTTAAGACAGGAAAAAAAGTAGTACTGTTCTCTTGTGCTGTGCTTCTCAACACAGAGGCTGGACTACAGTTAGAGCTGCTTGCCAGTTTCCAGAAGGAGCCACAGTGCTGCAATTGCCAGCATAATTTGATAAGGCAAAGCTGACTGTATCTCTTCCTTTGCAGACATTGAGATTTTCTTTAAGAAAACTCCAGGCAAACCAAAACAAACCAAAAAAAACCCACAACAAACCAACCAAACAAATGTTATAGAAGTTCTGAAAAAACATCTGCTAAGATCTGCTTGGCTTTTCAAGCCTTAGCTCAACCCTTGTTTGGATTTCCTGACTGACATTGCTTCTTTCCGTTTCATCTGGTTGGGTTTTGGGCAGCATTTTCAAGGGTTTCAGGACCAGAGACAGCAGCCACGGCGGGCGCTGCTTCCCGCCCAGGGGTCCTGGGGATTATTTTCGGCTTCCTTTCTGTTTCTTTTCTGTTCCTTTTTGATATTTGGTTTTGTTGGGTTGGTTTTTTTTTTCCCTAATACATTTTGACATTTCATCCAATCATCCTTCTGCCTACTTTCAGAATATTCAAAGAAATGACAAAATGCATCTTTGCAATTAAAGGCAAAACAGATGTTTCAGAGGTTAGGTGGTTTAAAGCATTTAGAATGATGCTAAATGGACTCAGCCAAGCATCATGAATCAGATGTTATACAAAGTCTTCTAAGTAGAGTACATACATCTAGTAAAAGTAAGATCAAGGATGATACTTGTTTTGTAGTGGTGAAGTTTCTTGCTTGTTTGTATAGAGAGTTGTGTAATAGGGTTTGCTCTGAAAACCATTTCTAGAATGTCCACTGTTACTAAGATTTTGTCAGAATATACCAAGTACACAAAATTTTAGAGGCAACAAATCTTACAAACTATCTTGCCTCATGATCTTTATTTTTTCCCCACTGAAATCTAGCATTTTTATTCTAATTCTTTACATTCATCTTTCAAGTGTGGTGTTTGTAATTCACTCGGCTTCAGTTGTAATCTGCAATAGTTTCCTATTTCTTTTTAAATATTGATGTAGACTTTAATTTTGTTTTATGAGAGCAATTCCATTCCCAGCATATTAACTTCTATTCCCACAAGTCTGGGAAGACTCCAGCCTTCAGATGAGGCAGAATGTATGTTGCATTAATACAGTTTGCTGAGAAACAGGAGTAACTGCCTTACAGTCAGCAAACATAAGTTTCAGAGAAGAGAACTAACAATGGTCTTTTATGCATATCTTGGACTTTCACTATATAAAACTGACTGTAGCTTCTGTTTGCAAATGGCAGGCTATAAAGATAGCCTAAAAGGTAGATGGTGTCTTTGGTCTGCATTGACGGTGAGTTATCAATATGTCCTTACAAGATCTCCAAATAAAGTAGTTGCTGTTGTTGTTTTTGTTGCTTTCAACAATTCACAGACTTAGGTAAAATTAACTTATTAATACTAACAAAACAATAAGTGTTTCTAACATTGTTGCACAGGTAAATACTTATATAAAGTTGAAGACTTGTAAAAATCCTTTGCTTTGAATTGAACCCTCATAATGTTTTGAGAATATATTCTTTGCTTTTGTATGTGCATAAAAATTTAGTTTAGGAACTGTTATCATAGAATTTATTCTTCACGGAGTCCCAATTATCCTAAATCATTTAGCAGTAGATGACTACAGATCCAAAGTAGAACTAAAACACTTTCTTCTTACCAATTATTATGTCAGACTGTTCCACCTCGAGCAGGAGTTATTAGTGCACCACAAAGCCATGTCCGTCCCTCTGGGGGAAGACCAGCACCTGAAACTCAGACCAAACCAGCTGAACCACCAAGAGGTAAGTTTACTTTAGAAGTTAAATATAAATATCACTATTCAGTCAAGAGATACTGGCTTGAATGCTCTGTTTTCAACAGATTTCTTTGTTTTTCACTAGAAATTAAGACTCTCGAATGTAGTAACATTTGGCAGTTTCTGTTAATCATCCACAAGTATTGTAAACCCTTATCAGATAATATGCAACAGTCAGATGAGGTCTAGACCCATAGATTTCATGCTGTCAAGAGAAACTTTGATCAGATTGCTGTATTTTGGTCTGCGCGTATTGGTGTGTTCTATCATGTATTGATCACTGAACCATTCTCTGCACTGGTTGCTCTGTAATCATAATATTTGGAATAGTGTTTATGTTTGACTCTCAAAGCCACTTCTTAGACTTAAAGATAAAGGGTTTTTTTAATTGTATTAATATAAAAATATGCATTTTACAATAGTGACTTCCAAAACACTTTTACATTCAACTGAAGTACGTTTAAGTATGACGTGGTTTCTGGTTCTCTATTTTCTATCTATAGTAATGCTGAGCTTTTGATGACTTCTAATCTAGTTGCCATGATCACCTGCTGTTCTTACAGCCCCTTCTGCAGTTCTCTCTGGTGCTTCCACAGCCACACATTCTCATTCACGCCATTCTTAAGATTTCTATTACAATTCTTTACAATGAAAACCACCGCAAATACACTTGCAGGCTCACCATTGCTTCCTGAGCCACTGAAGCCTCAGGCTGCTGGACCTGCTCAGTCCACCACTCAGCCACCACCTGTGCTGAGGATGCAGGAGCCTCTGATACCTGTGGCATCGCATCTATCTCAGACAAGTGCCCCACAAAGTCTGGAACCTCCACAACCACCTCCTCGTAGCCGATCATCTCACAGTTTGCCTTCTGAATCTGCTCCTTCACAGCAGCAAGTAAGTAAAAAAACCTTGTATCTAAGTTTTTTCATTATGTAAATTAACACAGCTTGTACTGAATGCTGTAGATTTGTGAGAAACTCCTAAAGCAAGCAAACAAAACAAACATAAAGGTCAAAAGATTGGATTCAAAGATCAGGCTCTAGTAGGATAATCCTTAATTGCTTATGTATTGTCCATGAATAACTAATATCTTAAATACTAAACATTTAACTTAAGACTTCTTATGACAGACTTACAACTTACAGACAGCTTGTTCTTAAAAATATGTTGTCATTTGACAACTTTGTATGGAAAAATACTCAGTCTAAGAAATATAATTTTATAATGACCCATGCACAACAAACTGTATGGTAACTAGCTAACACAAGTTTTGATTATAAAGTAAGCTTTATAGATTGCATGATGTGGTACTTTATGTTGATGATAATTAATTGCAGGAAGAAGATACTGATAGATACTTAATAGAAATACATTTCTTCCCATTCCCCAGTGTCAATTAAAATATAGCAACATAACAAAATAATCTGAAAATTTAATACAGAAACATTAATATTCTGTTCTGTGGGACCATTTAGAGTGTTAAAAAAAACCCAACTTTTTCTAGGAAAAGCCATAATTTCTTACTACTGTTTAGAAAATACAGAAGTAGTTTTCAGTTTTGTTTATATATACATAAGGCTAAATTTCTTCACTAAAGGCCAGTGCCGTTAGATTTTACAGTATCAGGTGCTAGGCCAGATAATACGCTACTTGAATAAAAGCACAAATTTATCGAAGATGATGGATTTCTGCCCACTTCTTACCAAGAGTAAATTTGTGATTTTGTTTTCTGCTGTTTGTTTTTTTTTTTTTTTAAAACAAACACAGCTGTGGTTATTTATGACTATGTAAGTTTTCATCAGTATTTGAGATTTTACCATATCTCTACATCTGAAGGCCTCTTTCACTGAAGCGGTTACTTAATACCTATTTTGTACCACAATGAGGCAGCCAAATTCAGTCCTCAGTGAGTTGATTTTGAATTGTAATTGAAAATTCTTTAAAGGTTCTTCCTTTCTTTCTGCTGAGCCTCTCTCTCTTCCTGTTAACTTTTTTCAATTTTGGAAACTTAGGCCAAAAAATGGAGGATATTTTTGAACATACAGGTAGAAGGTCAGGACTTTTTGTAGTTTGTTAGAAAGTATGACGTGTTGCCAGCAGAGAAAATACATGGAGGCATAAGGTACTTGAGAATGTATCAATTTTTTGAACAGAAATAGATTGTATTGTGTCACTTTTGAAAGCTTCACACCTAAATGTAGTTTTGCCACTGATCATTTTATGAAAGAGGTGCAAGTGGTTCTTTCAAAATTATTATGAAAATCACATTTATCTGTGTGTATACACAGCAATCAAAAATATGCTTAAGAATGCTGTAAACACGTTTTTGAGCTGTGCGATGCTGTGGCTATATTGTTAACAATATCCAAACTAGATAGTTTAAGACTAGTTCAGGGAGCTATAATTTTCTCTGCAATCAGATTTCTCTGATTAATGCAGGCTATGCAATCACGAGGAAGGCCCGCTTTGAGCTTCATTTATTGTCTCCAACTTAGCTTTTTTCTTTTCTTTTTTTTTTTTTTAGTTTAGTTAAATTATGTTTATTTCATTTCTTGATTATCAATTGTAATTTATGAAGTTTTCTGAGAAAGGGTCTTTACATAAATATGAAGTCTGTATACAGTGTGAATATTCAGGACTCTATGGATTACCAAGAAATACATTAAAAAAGAAAAGTAGTTATTGTAAATAGACTTTATTTATTGTAAGTTAAGGAGATTTTGGTTTTTGATTGAATGATAAGTCTTACTTTTTTTTCAGCTTAAAAACCTATTGCGATAGGTGAGTTGAGTATACCAACACAGTTCCCAGAATGAGGGCTACAGTGCTTTTCATGTTAATAGACGGTTAGAATTAGACCATCAATAGTCAAATTCTTATAATCAGTCTTCAAAAAATAGTGCAGTCAGGTGCACAATGAATGTCTGTATGGAAACAACATTAGAATTAGAAATTTAAAATTTAGTATAGTATGTAATATTTTTGGTTTGTATTCGTATCTCAAAAAACAGCTTTATGAAAAAAGTATTTTTAACATGAGGTTGCTTTGTTACTTGGATTTTCTTCCTAATTTTCTTTCCTTTGATGTCTGTTTCTCTTTCGCAAGCAGGAGCAACCATCAGGGTAACAGGTATCTGACTATTTACCAATCTTGTATGTGGTCTCCATCTATTCAAACACAAAAGATGTATGAATCTTGTTTTCATACATCTGCAGTCTCATCCACGTTAAAAATCACCTGTCCACATTAATGACTTGACTCTCATACCACAGTTTGCTTATTCCTTTCATAATGCAATTAAAATTGATACTGTTATCTGTATTTATTAGTGCCATAGCAAATATTTTGCTTCATCATCTTTTATGAAACAATTGGAACCTCACATCTGTTGCTTAGTCACTGCTGAATCTCCTGGTCTCAGTCTATTTGGAAAAAAATGAGTAGGTGTTGGAGATCTCTTTAATACAAATAAATTCTGATGCAATTGCACTGCCAAAGCTTTTTCAAAATAAAACCCGTATTTCACATTTCTCAAAGAACAAAGAACTTACTATTACCCCAAGTAAAATATAGTGTTTGTTACAATTTTAAAAGCATTTGGTTCCAGAATTATTCAGAGGAAATTTTTACTTACAATAAAAAGCATTTGGGATTCATCGTTTCTTTGGGATCTTGTACTTTTTGATTACTTGGTTAATGAATACAGGACTTAACCAGCTGGTGCCAAGCTGCATTTGATTTATATTCTTTCTACAGTTCAGTTTTTCACATTTCCCCCTTCAGTTACTTGATGCCTTTGTTTTAATGTTATTTTCCAAAACACTTACTATATATGTATAAAAGTACCAATATTGAACTACTGTATTTATGGTTTGGTAACATGAGGTGTCATCCATTTTAGAAACTCTCTGATGCAGTAGTACCAGGGATGCATGTAATCGACATAATTGTTTCAAAAGAAACACCAGAACAAATGCAGTGTTGCCAGCATACTTCATTTCTCCCGCCAACCAATTCAAGCTACAACTGCAAGTTTTAAAAAGAAATTGCTATGCTGGATACATTGGGAAAAACTTACAATATTCTTCTTATTCCTGAGAGTCTCTAAAGCCTGTAGACTAATTTTGGGTAGCTGCTTAGGCAGTGGATATGTGGAGACATGCTTCAAACCATTCATAATAAATGCAGTAAAAACAATGTTTAAAGATTGAGGTTAGGCTGTAATTGTATTTTCGTTGATAGTTTTAGCTAGCATCCTAGTTCAACAAAACATTAGTTAACAGAATTTCCACGCTAAATATCCGAAGTATGTGGGTATATTAAGGTGATGTGTTAAAATGACAAATTTGTTTGTGAAATTTGAATTCTCAGAAGCTGTTTTAACTGAAGCTTAATTCTTTGCATTCGTTTAATAAGGGGAAACTCCAAACTCTGTTCTGTCAGTGTGATGACTTGAACAAAGGTAGATATTGTACCTTTTTGGACAGTTGTTACAAGGTATAAAAGTTGCATTGCTGTTTGGAGAAATATATAAAAACAGGAATATTTTGTTTTTAAAAGATGAGAAGTTCTGTGCAGAAAACTCTGTCTTCTCCACTTGGTATTATTCTAAACAATGATAACTTACCATTTTAAAATATTACAAACTGGTGATTGTAACTTCACATGCCAAGAAGCACTGGAGATGCCTACAGATGCATACGTCTACGTACAAATGTCTGAAATGCATATACTAATAACACTAATTTTTCCTTTCATTGTGATGCTTACATATGGCTTGTAACATCAGTGTTATAAACTCTCAAACACTGAAACCTAGAGCTTCTTACTTCATACTTGTGCTGGGTTATCACTTGTTTAGAATACAGCATCATTTGCCATGTTTCTTAAAAGATTTTCTTATACAATGTCCACTACTAGTGCTTTTGGCTAGGATTCTGACCTGCATGTAGATTCAAGCTGCATCAACCAACAAGGGGGAAAATTGTGTTTAATGACTAGTAGGCTTTTCTTCAGAGAAGGAGTTAAGGGTTATTGTTTTCCAGAAAAGCAGCAACCGTTCTACTAGAAGTATGTTGTGCAAGTTACAACCAAGTTGTATTGAAGTTTCAGTTTAAGCCCAAGAGCTTCTTTTCTTCTCATAGAAGAGTGAGAAATGGGGAGTTAGTAATAATCTTAAAACAGCCAGCCATGTGATTACTAAGCACCTTGTTTTCTTTCCAGATTAAAACAAATGGAACGTATGGCACTAAACTTGAAACACAGTTAAACAGTGACCCTTTTGAAGATTTGTCATTTAAGCTGCTTGTGTCAAAGATGCAGACGTCTGTTCAAACATCACCTGTTCCAACTTTAAACCAAAAGGAGTTGATACAGTTGCCTTCAGCAACACAAAGAAATGCTGATATTTTGAACACTGTAAATTGCATGCCAGCAATGCCTCCTATTCCAACCTTTAACACATCCCAGGAACATAAGCGCAGCTCTCCAAATCCATTTGTTACTGGACTGAACTGCACAAATCCATTCACTGAAAGAACTCCTAATGCTGGAAACCCATTTAGAATGGAAATGCAAGAGTCTGAAATAACTTCACATTTACTAGAAGGACGTGCCGCTTGCAGTCCTTTCCCTTCTCTGAATCCCCCCAGTTGTAATACAAGCAAGCCTGTATTCTCTGCTGATGCATCTGAAAACACTTTTTGCTTGCGAAGTAAATCTCTCATGGTAAAAAATGTACAGCCAAAAGGATGGGTAACGTTTGATGATGATGATGATAATTTCAACATAAAGCTAAAGCCATCTAAAAGTGTTCCAGATTTTAAGCGAATCAGTTCCAGGAAGTCAGCTGGATCTCCAGATTTGCCAGGCACTGGGCAAAATACCTTTCTTGGTTCAGACTTTAACTTTGATAATGACTGGAATAAAAGTTCTACTGATTGCTTCTATACAATGCCAGCAAGAAGACCACCTGCACCTCCTATACCATCAAGAATAACCAGCAACAGATCCCCCACAGATCCTTTCACTTCTTTGGCACCTAAGGTGTCACCAACACAAGATTTTACAGAAAGATAGATGTTAAAAAAATATAAGAGGTTATATTTGTTGCTACATTTATCCAGTAGAATAATTGGGCATTTGAGATTATTCTGTGTGCAATAATTAATTGTCAAATGCACTGAAACTTAACTCTACTCATAAACAGCCACTATTGTTTGTGTATAAATTTTGAATATGTATATATAGTAGAGCACAAAAAATTGTCTGAAATTTATTAAAATCCCAATGTAATAGTATTTGAATAGACAGAGGAAAGAAGGATGAGCTACTAACCTCATTAAAATATACCAATCTTGGAAATAGTTTTTGCTTAGGGAGCGCTCTCATTCTTGTTCCCCTTCGTGGAATTTCAAAAAAAGAGGGTCCCCGCTGGTAGCCTCCCCACTCCCTTTGTACTGTTTTGTTAATTGATATTTATAAGTATTTACCAAAGAGCTGCCAAAGTTTATTGAGATTTGAATGTTAACAGGTATTGTTTAGAAGTTGCTTAATTTATAACAGAGGCTGTGGATATTTGTAAGGCTTATATTTGAATTTGAGGCACAACAAGAATAGTTTAATTTCAAAATACAAACAGAACTTTGTGTATTAATATATTCAATATTTGACTTAATTTTCTGTGTCAGTACATTTCAGCTATTAAATCTTACTGTGACATATACTCACTAGCATTACTTCAGAATAATTGTTCCATATCATCCATTTATTCATTACTTTTTAAAGATATTTTCCCCACAAATTGGAAACCACTGATAAAACAAGTTTTCCGTCAACCTCTGGAAAAAAATTGCCCTTGGGTTTTGAGATACAAAGCAGGCTTGACCAGTTGCAGACAACATATTGGAGTTGGCTTGTCCCACTCTCTCTTTTGCGCATTAGAAGGGCTTTCTTGTCCTATAGAAAGACCTGAGGGAGGGAGTCAGCAGCCATGTTACAACATCAGAGAAGGAGAAAGTCATCTTATGTGATTGGGTTCAGCATCCTCCCCATCTGCAACACTTACTGCTGTATTTTTAAAATCTTACTTTCAAAGACAACAGGAGAACAGTAATTCTCTGAGCTGAACAGTATCATTCTGTCACTTTTGCAGTTAAAACTAAATGAGTGACTCTTACTCGACCAGAGACAAGGACCAGCCTCTGTGCGGTCCTGCTTTGAGGCTAGAGAAGACTAAGTCACATTTCTACACTGTGCTATAAAAACACAACTCTTCGTGCTTTTATGATTTTCTAAAGCTCACATGAGATTAGATGAAATATGCCATGCTGTTATCTTGAGGCAAATTAAAATAACTCATTTCTTTAACTCCATTTACGTATGCTATAAAACCCTGCAGTTCTCCTTACAATTCGCACTTGTATACACAGCTGCATACTTTCATCCAAAGCTGAATGTGTCACAATGTTGTCATCTCTTGGGGGACTGCAAATACATGCCTGCACGCATTGGCTTACTTGCGAACAAACTGTACTGGTTCTGCAAAGCCAGGGACTGAAACACAATGTACTAGCATTATATTTATATCAAAATACATGGCGACAGTACTTTTTTTAAAATTCTCAGATGCTGTTGAGACATTATTTATAAAATAATCCACTCTTCCTTTAAACAGTAGATGGTTAGCCATGAGCTGCAGTTGGGTAGAGGAGTGACGATAGTCAGTTTTATATTGTGCTTTTTTCCGTTCAGGTCATTAAACAGTACTTGTACATTTTAAACAGCAGTGGTACTATACTCTTTGTGCTTCAGTATGTGAATTACCTTGTTTTAAACTGTAGCTATAAACATCTGTGTGATTGGTGTTTTGGTATATTCTTATGTTAGCAAAACAATTTTGGGGGGAAACTTTTTGCTAGTAGGAGTTACATGATAAAGATGTTCTTTGTTGAATATTTAAGTACAGTGATTAAAAACTACTGTCTAAACTGTACCTGGTATACAGCACCTCTACACTTTACAGGATTACCAAGATTGACAGCAAAGCACTGCAAAGATCACAAGAAATGCTCCAAAAATATAGTGTGTATGTGTGTATATATATATATAGCTAACTGCTGTAATGTGTATTAATAAAAATAATCACTAGCAGGAGTTTTGAGAATACTAAGAATTAAAATTAGAAATGCTCAACACGTTTTCATGAATTCTGTGTTCCCTGTGGTAAACTGCTCTGTTAAATGTAACGATTTTCTGGCTTGTGGCACACACATATTTATGGCTGTATCCTTTCCAGAGCTGCAGTACTGAAACTCAGTGGCGTACAACATTCCGTATCTACCCTGTGGAAGGCGGTGGTGTATTCATGAAATAAACATACCTGCCCTTAAGAAATTTTTTAGCTTTTTCCTCTCTTTGTGTCTCAGGTGCATCCCCGCGACCCTCTTCCCCACAGCACGTCTGTGCTCACGGTTATCGCCAGTGGGGCTGGCGCGGGGGCGGGGAGGTGGAATCCGGGGACCTGGCGCGGGCCCCGCTCCACTAGCTCGGGGAGGGGCCGGGGGGCGGCAGCCCT
>JAVKLA010000058.1:2901895-2916936 GCA_034782735.1 Sagittarius serpentarius | reverse complement strand
GCGGGCCCTTTAAGCGTCTCTGATGATGACGGACGGGGGGCCGGAAGCGGAAGCGGCCGGGGAGGAGGGGAGCGGGGGGCGGGGCCGGCGCCGGGTGGGAGTTGGCGGTTGCTCGCGGATACGGTCCGGTGGGCGCCTGGGCGGTGCCGCGCCCTCAGAGTGGCCAGGGAGCGCCGGGCGCGGCCCTTCCCGCCGCCGGTATCCAGGGACGCGGATCGGTTGCTGGGGCGGGGGGGGAAGACGGGCAGCGGCTGCTAGGGCACTGACGGCCGCCTCCTCTCCCCGTGCAGGCGCAGAGCGGCCCCGGCCCCGCCATGGTGCGGCTGCACGTGAAGCGCGGCGACGAGAGCCAGTTCCTGCTGGAGGCGGCCGTCAGCGCCCGCCTCGCCGACCTGGCGCCCCTCGTCGCCCGCATCTACAACGGGAGGCTGAAGGTGCACCGCCTCTGCTCAGGTACCGGCCCCTGCGCCGGAGCGGCCTCGGCGCCTGCCCGGGCCCGGCCGCAGCTCCGGCGGGTGCGGAGCTCTGAGGCGGGGCGGGGCGGGGGACTTGCCGCCTTCGGAGCGGCGGGAGCCCGGCTGCCCCGGGCTCGAACGCTGTTCAGTCTCCTGGGTATTTGTGCCCCGCCGGCGCACAGGCGGGGAGCTGAGGGGCGGCACCGGGAGGTGACTTGGCTGAGGCCTCGCGCCGTGCGGGCGCAAGTTAAGAAATGACCTCTCAACTCCCAGCTTAGCAGCAGGCAAAACATCCTTCCCTAAATTCAAGAGAACAGTGAGTACCCACCAAAAACGCCAAACCACGTGCAAATTCCCACCTTCTGCCATTTTAGTAGTCCTTGTTTTGGGGGCACCATACGGCTCTGAGCTGAAAATTCATCCCGTGCGTGACTGAACTGCAGCATGTCCTGTCCCGTAGTGGCTGCATAAACCCTTGGTGACCAGCCACGTACCCTACGTGTGAGCGCCGTTCTCGTGTTGCCTAGCGCGTGCTTGGTGCAAGGCATCCGCTTGCCATGCGACGGAGAGTCACTGGATGTGTCTAAACGAGTGCTTTAGTTCAGTTCAGGAGGCGCCTTTTGAAAAACGTTTACTCTTTGTCCGCGCTGACCCACTTTGGTTTGCGTTGCGGATCAGCCTGGGGACGCGTGAGCCGAGATTCCCTTCAGATGAGGCTGACCTGAAGGGTGCAGCCCCTCTACACCTGATGTGCTCCAGCCACAAATATGTACGTAGCGTATGAGACCATACTGAGGCTAATCTGAAATTTAAAAAATTCCAAAACCCAGACACCGTGGTTACCATGCTTTCAGCACTCACTCTTTCTACAGATCCGCTGCTGTTGCTCCACAGTACTTGCGAATTTAGTCTTAGCCTTTATATTTTCATGTGAGTGCCTGTGTTCCCAGCCATGGGAACAGACTTGCCATTTCTTGGGACTTGGGGTACTTCTGATGTGTCTGTTGTGGGATGGATATGCTTTAATTAATATGATGATGGTAAAGAGGCTGGAGGACCTTCAAGGAAAGGACTCTGTGAAATGGGCTGACAGCTGGATAAGTTGTTCTGAGGCCAAGTGAGTGCAGCTTGCAGGCCGTGGATCAGATGCTGTAGGCTAGGTAACAGGATTAGGAAAACGCATCCAAACAGTGTCTGTGCTCACTGCACAAGACTGTGCATTGGTAACCAGCATTTACACCTCTCTGTTGTCTCAGCTAGAATTATCCTGAACCATTGCTTCTTGATTAGACATAAATTACTATAAACTTTTGTTTATTTTGTATTTCCTACTGGGTGTGAATCTGACTCTTTGGGTTGGATTTAGTATGGACAAAGCTATAGGTAGTCCAGTTCAATATTTTCTCAGCTGCAAAGAAATTAATTACTGCATAACAATAAAATGTTTTTCCATTTTGAAAAAAGTTGCTTTCTCGAAAGTGCTTAGAAAAAGGAATATGCAGTCAGCTAAAGCTGACTAAGGAAATAACAAAAAGAAAAAGGTTAGGGTCAACAAGTATCACCTCAGTTTGCATACCTGCACTGTGTCATTTGTTACGTTGTTTCATGTATATGGGAAATACATGAATTGTAATGTAATTACAGCATATATATATGTGTGTTTATATACCTTATTATTTATTCCATATACTTAGCTCTTAAAAAACTGAAGGCTAGGAGTAAGGTTTGCCTGCATATACGTAATATGAAAGGCTTTTGTAAATGGTATGTTCTCAATAACACAGATTTTTTAATCTTGTTCTCTAAACGCTTTAAAGAGATGGAGGAGCTGGCAGAGCATGGTGTTTTCTTGCCTTATAATATGCAAGGACTGACAGATGAGCAAATTGAAGAACTGAAGTTAAAGGATGAATGGGCAGAAAAGTGTGTACCAAGCGGCGGAAGTGTCTTCAAGAAGGATGAAATTGGGCGAAGAAATGGACATGGTAAATCAAATATAAATGTTTGTTCCTTGCCCTGCAGACACAGATAATCTATAATATAATGAGGAACATAAAAACCATAATTCTGGACCTTTCCCTTTTACCTCACTGTCCTGGAAGAATTAAAAAATGAGTAGATAGTAAGTATACATTTGATTTCAGGCCAGCATGTTAGCCAGCTCATGTTTATTTGCTAATTATAAAAATCATCCTATAAAATAAACTATATTAAAGGCAGTCGTAGATTTGTTAAGTAGTAGCTATTTCGGGAGCCTGTTTTCACAGTAGATTAGCTAAACTATCAATTATGTGCATAAGTCTTCTGTCTTGAATTAGGACCTGGTGTAATGTTGATTTAAAAGCCTAAATAGTAGCGTATCTGTTCAGCACATCTGCTGTTTAACTTTGCAACTGTAGTACTTGGAAGTGAATTCTAAAGATAAGTAAACAGTTATCAGAAGCAAGTTTGACTGTTTCACTTAATTTATTCTCCCCTACTATGTTTGTCCAGAGACTCCAACGTACATTAACAGGTTGTTTTTCTAATATTTCTCCTTTTTTCTCATTCACTGTGACTGAGACTTACTGAACTCACTCCTGTCACTTTTTCTTTCTGCAACTCCTGCCAAGTGGTTTTGCCTTAGCACTTGGTATGTGTACCGAGCACCACTTTACAGTCGAGAGCATGAGGACTGATTGCACAGAAGAGACCATGGTTGGCTTCTTGCTGTCTGTCCCTGTACTCCCGACACCACAACAGCCCTTGTTGGGCCAACGGCCCTTTAGATGTTGATTGCAGGGCAGCTCAGTTAAAGAGGAATCTTTGATTAAGTCGGTCTTAACTTGTCAGGCACAAACAGCTTGCTCCAAGTGTCTTATTTTGGGGAAAATAATTCTTCTAACACAGCATATTGCCCAATCAAATTTAAGCCTTTGCTGAACTTGATTAAGAGCTTATATTACAGCTACATGTTTTCCTTCCTAACCATGTTCTCAGAAATAGCCGAGTGTCTCGTACGTGGGCACGCAGACAAAGCCTGTCTTGTTTGGCATGGTTGTTAGCAGCGTCAGGCCTTACAGTAAAAGTTTGCAAGCAACTTCAACGTAAGGACAGTACCACTGTTACTTGTAGTGGTACTCTGGCATTTATTTGTTAGTGGGAGGACAGCTTTGTAATAGTAACAAAGTTATAATATTGAACAGTGTGTAAACGCAGGCCAAACTAAATACCATGAAAAGATGCATTTAAGTGTTCAGCTGTGAATGAGTGTAATTTAATTGGATTTTTGTATTTGAGAGGCTTTTTTTAACAATTAAAATAGATAACTATGATATGAAATGCACATTGTATTTGCAAAACTGCATTTGATGTTAGATTGAGTTTTTAATTAGAAAAAAGTCAGAAAACTCCAAGCTGTTGTCCCTGCTTCAAGCACATCTGCCAGTACAGCCCACGATAGTCTTATGTACGGCATGGGAAAGAGAGTCTTGTTTTCAGTTGTGGCAAGTATGAGATGATGGCTGTTGCTTTCTACTCAGTGCTTTCATCCCACATGAAGTTCCAAATACCAGTCAAATGTCTTTGTGGGAAAGTAAGTTTGGCTCTCTCATGAGAAATACTGTTGTGTTTCTTAAGTTAGTAAGAAATACGGCAATGAACTATCAAACTGGTAAACAGACTGCAACTTAGTACTGTCGCTCGTGCTTTGTGATTTAACAATGTTTCATTTGCTTACATAGAGAATAACCTGGACAGGTCATTTGCTTGGTTTCTTTATAGTAAGTGTAGACTATTAAACATGTGTCTCTTATTTTTAGCTCCAAATGAAAAAATGCAGCAAGTTATAAAGAAGACAATAGAGGAAGCCAAGGCATTAATCTCTAGGGTAAGTCTCCTGAAGTAGCATGTGATATGTGGGACTTCCTTAATAGATGCTCTGTAGTTGGGCAGCTTAAGAAAAAACAGACTGGTTTTAGTACAATTTTTAAGTAATATCATGAAGTGATGTGAATTGTCTAATAAAAACAGACATTCTGTTGATGATTTTCTTGATGGCTTTTGGCAATGTGATTCAACAAGTTAAGGAATCAGATATTAAACTCCAAGTGAATGCTGGCAGCTGAGACCCTATTGAATGATTAAATCGCATTTAATTTTATCCACATGGTCTTAATTTGCGGTTGATGCATTCTTTAGGCGAATGCTTGTCGTGTTTTCTGGTGAAAAATTAACTGCATTCTGTGATGTTCCTGGAATAAAATACCTTTTGTTAACATAGTCTTCTGAGTTTTACGTATAATTAATTGAAAAATGTGTTCTAATCTCTTAGATTAGGCCTTGGTTTTACAAGCACTTGGGCTCATGCTCGGTCCCAGTAAGTTTGTGTGTTTAAAGATAAGCATGAGGGTATGGCCTGATGGTCTCAATTATTCCACTTCACTTTACCAAATCTGTAGATGCTCTGTGTTGTGTCTCAGCTTTTGTATGACTTTGAAATACAAATTAAGAAATATTTATTACCAGATTTCTTTTTTGTAAACATCTGCAAGTAATTTTCTTCTCCCCACCCTTACAGTTCTGGGAATTGGTATGTGTAGAACTTTAAAACAGCTTTAAACCAGTTATGCAAATAGATAATGTTACTGAATTTTTAGGGTTGTCTGTGCACTTAAATTGGCCTTCTTGGTTGTTTTGTTGCTGATAACAGTGTCATATCAGTTATTTAGAGTGAGCAGCTTAGCGTTTCCAAAGGCAAGCAGAGGAGCTGCCCTGTCGCCTGGCAGCGCTTCCAGTGTGCTGAGTTGCAGCAAACCTTTCCTGAACTGAGGCAGGGTTTCAGCCAAACTGTTCTGAGTCATAGCAAAATCTACGCAAAATGAGAGATGTTTCAGATTAAAGCTTCTGGACTGTAAGGATTTTCTCCAGATGGACTTTTTTATTCTCTTGGATTGCATCTCATCAGCTCTGTTTATGAACAGAGAGGAAATTAACAATGTGTAGTTTTACACCTTGAGTCAAAAATATCTGCAGATCTGGTCTCCACTTTGCAGGTCTTCCTGGCTAAAACTATATATCGTGTTGTCATTTACAATAAAAAGTCACAAAATTGCCACACTGCATGCTGACTTACTCCCAAAATTACTGCCATTCATGGGTGAATGAAGTTAAGGATAGTTTGGGAAGTGGTTTGTTAGGTTCATCACTTTATAATGATGAAAATGAAGAAATATGTTTGTGTATTTTAAAAACAAAAATTCATCATCTGAGATTGAGAAACCAATTGTACTTGCCAGTTAACTACTTTAAGAATGTCCACAAGGAGGCAACATTCTCTTACTTTCTTTTTAATAAACCTTGTTACTTAAAATATTGGAACTGTTAAATCCATAAGCAAAAACTTTATTTCTTCTCTTCCAGATGCATCTTGGTTTTTCTCTATCCGTTGCGGTAGGGTTTGTAATGATCTCAAGTATTTGATCTTACAGATCCCTGCATAAGCCGTGCAGTATGCCGAGCTTTACGCTTCTGCACACGTGCTCTATTTTTTTCCTCAAGTTTTAGGCCCCTTCTCTAGCTCTTACTTGAATTCTACTGTTTTGAGTCTTGTTCATGAATCACAAGTGCTTCGAACAAAAGACTCCCCGTCCAGTTTCTGTGGTCATATGCATATTTATTTGAATGCCTGTATCCCACAGACATTTGTTACTAAATGCTTCCTGCACAATTTAGTGAAGATCTCTTTCTTTTTTTAATTTTTTTTTTCCTTTTTTTCTCCTTCCTCCCACCCCCAGTGTAAGCAAGCTAAATGGAGGGGGTAAAAGTGTAGTCATGTATTTGGAAGTCAATATTCAAACAAGAAAATTTGCGCTCCTAATATCTTTGTGCAGCCAGTTAGCTTTGCTTATATATCCCACTGCTGAACCTTTGAACTGACTACAAAGCAAAGTCTTTCTGCATATTTTTTTGAATTACCAATGATCCCTGCCTGTGTTTCAGAAACAAGTTCAGGCCAATGTGTGTGTTAATATGGAGATGGTGAAAGATGCATTGGACCAGCTCCGAGGGGCTGTGATGATTGTGTATCCAATGGGATTGCCTCCACATGATCCAGTTAGGATGGAGTTTGAAGATAAAGAAGACTTGTCGGGAACTCATGTATGCAGTAATGTATTTGGATTATATGTAGTGCCTGGGTTAAATATGTGCAATGCTGTTTTCCATTTTATCAGTGAAGGTTGTTTTCATTTGCATGACAAGTTTTGTTTAATATTTTTGTCTGATAGTTTATGTAAAAGCACACCAATAGCTTAACTAGAAATAAGATGAATGAAGTTTATTTCAAATGTTACATACAAAGTTCTGGTAAGTCTTGGACTCATTTTAAATAGGGTGTCATTTCTTTTTAATGCCAGTATTCAGAATTTATTGCCCAAAGTGTTTATGTTAGATAAGATTGAATGGCATGTGAATGAAAATGCTGTAGAATAGTATGAGGAGAAAGATGTAGCAGAAGTATGGTGTAAAATTATGCTGGCCTTTCTGTTAGGAATTCCAGAAAGGTTTTCCCAGAAAACATTTCTGGTTTTGAAAAAAAGCTAAAAACCAACACCCCTCAACACTTCACCTTGTTTGTTTATTTGTCACAGGCTGGACTTGAAGTTATAGAAGAATCGGAAGCACAGTTATGGTGGGCGGGAAAGGAGTTGAAAGAAACAAAGTTGCTCTCTGACTATGTAGGCAAAAATGAGAAAACAACCATCATTGTCAAGATACAGAAAGTAGGTATCGCTGGGAGATTTCTTTACAAGTCATTCACCTTTGGCTGTCAAATTCTCTGGGGAAGAGAATTGTCTGTAGGTATATAAAATGGATTAGATTAGTTCTGGCTTGAGTGTCTTAAAACTGTAAATCTATTTTAAGGTTTTAATTTATTATATTATTCTAAGTTTTTCTTTAGTAATCCCTTGGCCTGTCAGTTAAATACTGTGGTTGTTATTACTTGCTCAATAGCACTTTTCTAAAGTACGGCAAAGAGGTATTTAAAAATAGATTAAATATAAACTGGGAAGTTTAAAAAACCTCAACTGGCTCTCAGTTCCATCTCAGTGCAGCACACTGAACAGACCCAGTCATTCAACCTACCCAGCTGGAGTAATGAGCTAAACCAAGGCAAAGATCTCCTGCTGCTCCTCAGTTTATAGACCTGATGCTTCAGCAAAAGCCAGTCTTTAAGTGTATACTGGTGTCTGACGCAATGGTCATGTTCTTGCAATATCAGAATTAGTACCAAGCTACTGGGACTGTTCATTATTTTTTGGAAAAAATGATTTTGTACTAACTGTGCAGTTGTGTTCATCTCTGGTGAGAATGCCACGCTGAAGGGAAGAATGTTTGGTGTTTCAGTTCATTTTCAGAGCTTTGTCAGAAGATGTTCACCCTGTTTGTGTGTGTATGTATCTATATAAAACCACATTCAAAGGGTGCTTTTGTGAATGTCAGATGTCTCAGAGTACTTACCTATAGCTCAGAATTATTCTGGAGCTGCATTTCACTTCCATGTGAGTGAGAGCTTCTCTGCCACAGAAAGCATTAATGTTTATGGCAGATCTTACTATCTGCAGGTGTCTGTAATAGAATTCCTTAAAGATAAGTCAAGTGATTTATGTGTCTGTCATTTAGAAGACCAGAATTGCTCCCTCTTTCCTATCAGGGTGACTGAAAAATTGTGTGACAACTCAACAGCCATTAAAGTGTAGGCCCCCAGGAAAGCTGTCTTACTGTTCAGTTAGTTGACGGACTTCTTCAGAGAATGCAAAGTAGTAACGGCGGTTTTCTGTGTGACAAGACATGCCTGCTTTCTTGGGTTGGAGAGCTAAATTAAACCTCCTCAGACCCTTTTTGTTCCAGAGAGGATTCACCATCTCCATTCAAACTGTTCTGTTTGCTATTGTTGACAATAGCTGTCATCAGCTGTTTTCTGCTGTGCGCATCATTTCTTCCATGAGGACAGTTGCCTGGAAAAAAATATCTTATTTTTGTAGTAACCAATAAAGTTTCTTTGATTTGTAGTGTTTTGTAACTACCTTCCTTCCCTGCTTTACTAAGTCATGTGCCATCTTGAGTCTGTATTAGCAGGGGAGCTAAAGATGGATGGTCCCATCCTGAGACATCTAGAATGACCTTAAACCGCATTTATTATGTCTTTTAGAGCCGAAGTTTAAGTAAAATAGACTCAACCCTGTTTGTGGCTTCCATTGATGTCCACAAAATTGACAGCATGATTCAGATGCTGAGATGAAAAAGTAATTCTCCCTTGAGTGCAGCAGAAGTTTCTCAACATCTATTTTCCTGTTCTGAGGGACCTTATTAAATCTGAGAAATCCTATTGTCTGAAGAAAGATTTTGCTATCTTTGCATAGCAGCTTCTCTTTTGTATCGCAAATGCCATCATAAATAAAATTTACGATTTCCCTTTCAGAAAGGACAAGGAGCTCCAGGGCGTGAACCTCTGATTAGTCATGAAGAGCAAAAACAGATGATGCTGTATTACTACAGAAAGCAGGAGGAACTTAAGGTAACAAGTGTCTTTTTACTGTATGTGAGCTGTGCTGTTACAGACGCTAACTGCAGGTTACGTTCCTTACTGCCGCCTTAACCTGTCCGTTCTGTTTACAGAAACTAGAAGAGGATGATGATGACTCGTTTCTAAATGCTGAGTGGGCAGACAACCATGCTTTGAAAAGGCAATTTCATGGTGTAAAAGATATCAAATGGGGGCCAAGATGAAGCTCTGCGAACACCTTTTTGCCTCGTTAAGCTGTTTGATTGATACACTTGTTTGCAAAGAGGAGTTGTGTTGTGTGCGGTGGATTCTTCTGACAAAAGCTGAAATGGTCACTTCTGTAGCAGATGCCTGTTTCAGCCTTAGGTTTTCAATAAATGTTTACATTTCTGTGTAACTGTAGCAGCACTTGTCTCTGCAAAGAATAGAATCAATCCTGTTGAAGTTTCTTACTTAATTAGAAACTTGTAATTTGAATATTGAAATATTAAACTATTTCATAGATAATATATCTAGCAAATATGTACTAGAATGTTTGGTATTGTTTTGAGTGGTCTTTATACTTTCTTCATGATTCTTGCATTTCTTTTAGATGGTATGGTCTGTAGAAGGTAATTTGTTTTAGAAGAGATCAGTTTTCCCAGGCTAATCTAGTGAAAGTTAGTGATTTTTTCTGTGATTGTTTGCATTTCAACACAGCTAATTCCAAACTATCATTTTTAAATGAGTTGACCTCTTAACAGTTGTTTAAAGGAAGTATTTTTATATAAACACAAATAACAGGAAAATCCTTGCGGAATGCTTCATTTTCTTTCTTTTGGTTTAGTTTTCACTGGCAAACTATTGATCTCATTCAGTTTAAGCTGTTAGCTGTCATGCTTTTATAGAGAGATTGGCAG
Organism: Sagittarius serpentarius; assembly: GCA_034782735.1. NCBI lineage: Eukaryota > Metazoa > Chordata > Aves > Accipitriformes > Sagittariidae > Sagittarius > Sagittarius serpentarius. The sequence continues at coordinate 2,907,037 of JAVKLA010000058.1, read as the reverse complement.
AAATCTGTTTACAAAAGTAAACATCATTTGCAAGTAGATTGGATACCATAAAACCAAGTTTAATAGGGCAAGATCTCTAACATGGAAGTACTCCTAAGACTATGACTGCATTAGAAGTGTTTAGTTTCTAACAAATCAGCGGTTTAAAATGAGAAATCATTAAATTTATGGGAGAGCGTTTCCACTATATGTTGATGTTTAGGATCCTGTTACTGTTTCTAAAATGTATCATCAGTCAGTTCTGGGTTCAAGACTAACAAAGGAAATGCTAGTAGACTTGAAGCAAATGTGGTGTCTGTTTTTGAAGGGAGGATTCTGATTTAGGATACTGTATGTATACACAGTATAATGAAATCTCTAGAATTATCTATGTAGATAATTAATGTTTAGAAACAAGCTGCTCAAATTTTACATGTTTAGACTTCTGTGTCCTTAGAGAAAATGCTTTTCTGTGGAGGCAGATGTGCATCCTCATCAGGTCACTGAGCAGAGGAAAGCCAGGGTGCCCTGAAAATTCTGTGCGAGGATCACCTAAGTGTTTTAAAAAGAGGTGAACCAATGTGAGCACTCGCAGCCAACAACTGAAATCATGTCTTTGTTCACACCCCAGAGCAGCTGTCCCGAGCGCAGCAGGGAGCCGGGAACATCCACCTTTTCAGTTCTGCAGTGCGGAAAGGCAAGTCGGCTAAGGATGTTGGGTTTGTAGTTTGCACTAGACTTCAGGATACCAAGTTGCCCCTGCACACAACTGCTTCCTTTCCACCTGAGCCAAACTAGATCGCGTTCACACACTACATCAGTCTTGAGAACAGGCAGTTGCTCATCAGCACGTAGTTTAAGTCAAATGTTAATGTGAAATATTTTTTGCAGGTGCCACGTTACGGCACGGTGGTGCTGGGGCTGCTTAGCAACTCTGGAAGTCAGATGGGTTATGTTTGCTGTCTGAACTTGCACCCGCATTTGTCATTTTTCATTGAAAGTTTTTTTGTCTTATTCATGCCCTAGTCCTCATGTCAGGAGGGCTTAGTGGCAGAGACACTTGAAAACACAAACATCTGAGATATTATCAACCAGAAGATTCCTGCCTTGACAGACCTGCCCAGGGCAGCAAGGTAGAAGTAAATTCTGTGGTTGTTGACTGTCCCCTGAAAATACTTGACTGTGGCTCTCCGGATTCAGAAAACTCAGTACTTCTGGCTTAAATCTCTCTGCTTGTTTGAGTCATTGTAAAATAACAAAGAGAAAGGGTTTTGCTAGTCATTTTTTGATGATGAAAAAAATCATCATTTTCTGTATTAGTATGGTTGAAGAGACACTGATCGAGTGTCTGCTGAAGTGTCTGCTGAACTCACAGCTGGAAGATGGAATACAGACAAGATAATTAATGCCATTCAGTGAACTATTAATGGTGTTTTTACTTCAATCACTGATTCATTTACTTTTAGGAAAGGTTGGTGTCTGGTAGTGTTTCTTGACAACTTTACAGTAACATGGTTTTTTACCAAAAAAAACCCCAGTACGTGGGATTTTTCTAAGTTACAAAAATTCAAATATTTTATATTTAAAAACTACTTGGAATTATTTCTATGTGGCAAGAAAATAGAGTGTGTTTTAACAGAACACTTTGTTCTACTGCTTTGTCAGATGAAAGTTGGTGTCCTGTACAGCCCTTTGGAGATTTTTAACCATTCCCATAGCTGAAGGCTTTTTTCCTAACGTGCTCCTTTGCCATCATCAAAAGGCGGAGTGAAGAAAACCTGCAAGTACTTAATTTCTTAATATCACCGGCATTGCAACCCACAGTGGTGTGGTGAATGTTCTTGATCCATGACTGGGATTGGGAGCACTTGGTGGAAATCATAGAAGTCATTGATTTATTATAAAGGTTGTTAGTCACGTAGCTCCAGCTCCTGATCAGTCCTCACGGTTGTAAGAGGCCGGGTTGCTGGAGGTGTTGCTGTGGCTTTTAAGGGGACTTCTACAGGTATAAAACCTCTCCCCTCTCCCCTGCAATGCTCTCCTTCGTGGTTTCACAGGGATGTGTAAGAGTGCTGTCTGAGGGCCCAAATTTCAAAACAGGTTCTGCCTTGAAAGTAATTATTTTGTTTGGGCAACTACGTATATATGCTTCCAAAAAAATCAAATGACTGTTTATAGATTAATGACTTAGGGTTGTTGCACATTTGTTTTCCTCTTCCAGCAATGTTCTAAAATACTTAGGTCCTTTTGGTAGCCAGAAAAAATGTAGCCCTGTTTATAAGCTTTTAAAGCAAGTTCTGTGGCAGCCTGGCACATTTTGTATCCGGGGGGAGTTACAGCCTGGCAGTTCCCAAACTTAATTCCTCCAGGGATCGCTTTTTATCCTCTGCTGCTTGTGACAACGCTTCCCCTCCCCAAAATCTCATCTTTTCTGTTTAACAAGCTGGCTGAGGACAGCCAGCCCTGCCATCTAGTTTTTGTCCTGCCGACCTGGGAGGGAGATTCCCAAAAGACGGACTGCCCATAAGCTACCTGAGGTGGAGATCCGCTCTGGGATCAGGGGTTGCAACGTGACCTCACCTGGCCATGCTTGTTTATTGGCATTTATGCACCCCGGAACAATTTCTTAGCGGGAGTACTTATTTGTCTGCGCCTCATCGTTTGAAAGTAGCTTTTTTTAGTTAGTTTGTCATAACTGCATTGAGCTTAGTGGCCTTGGCAGGAAGGTTCCCAGATGTTTTGGATCAGTTATAATGCATGCTTGAAAATATCCAACTGAATCCCTCTTACAAATAAAGCTTTCATCTTAGGTTAGTATTATTCCGAGGAGTTTGTTCTGTGGGCTCCCAGTCTTGTAAATAACTGAAGTCATCATTGGCTTTTGGCCATTTGATTTAATGTCCTCGATACCAGGAAAGTATTCAATAGCAGAGGAGGCAAAATGAAAATAACATAAGCAGTAAAGTATCTATACTCCCCGGATCTCGCTCGTTAAACCCTGCTGCACATCCACGACCGCAAGTAACTGGTTTTCCATGACAAAACCCTAACACGTTGCTAGCGCCTTCCTCCCAGCAGAGCTCTCTCTGCAGCTGGCGTACATGTCAAAGGAGCACAAGAAGTTTTATTATCTTTCCAAGACTTCTTGGGAGTTACTGTTTCAGTTAAAAAGAGACTTTTAAATTACTGCTGTAGAGAGGATTCTGAGGGGGGTGTTTGAACAGGACCTTTAATTATGATGCTTATAACATTGTCATTTCTTCTCTAAAAGCAAGGGAAAAGCAGGCGTAGGAAATAACACAGAAGCAGCTCCATTTTATTCTGCATCCTTTGACTCCTGTTCTCTGCTGTAATTGGTCCTGTTTTCTGCTTTAGCTGAGTAAAATGTCCATAGGATAAATGCTCTTCGAGTTCTCATGACAGCATCTGTGGATCTGCTGGATTCATTTATTATGGCTGAAATTGAATGAACTTACTGGAAAAAGATGAAAGAGTACAGGAACAAAGCAAAGCCTCTAGATATTTAAATATCTAAAGAATTTGAGAATTACGAGATAGGAACACCGCACGTAGGTTTGCAGATTTGCAAAAGTGTTTTATCTTTCTTCTAAACTGTTTCTTTCTGGAAGTTTGATAGCAGATGTGCCCTTCCAGAGGGAAAATCCCTTCTCTATCAAAGGGCACGCACGGTAGAACGTCGCTAAAATGTTTGTTTTGTGGCCATATCACCATCCCGATTAATGGAAATTTATACTATGTGTTGTGAGAGTTGCTGATGCCATTACTGCCCTTAACGTGCTATTGAGGTTTCCTTGAAAAGGAGCGTGAGAGGAAGCAAAGTGGTGGGCTGCCATCGCTACAGAGGTGACCCCGGCGGGGCAGTGAGCACCCAGTCCCCAACTCCATGCCCGAGGCGGGGGCCCAGTGGATGCAGGGAGCTGGAGCCGCTGCTTTCGGCAGTGCTGACGTCCCGCCGGGGTGCAGCTCTCGTTCCTGCTCAGCACTGACAACCATGGGAGCCTGCAAAGGTCTGACACGATGGGACCAGAAAGCAGAGGACACCCGCCACCACCTACGGCAAGTCTCCCTGCCAGCAGAATGGAGGAATTCCCAGCTGCCGGTGACCTCCCGAGCCCCTGCGCTCTGGCACGCCGGTGTTGGAGGAAGGTGCAATGAATTGCATCCCCCTGCCTGGCTGCCGTCGGTGTGCGAGTCAGGAGTCACCAGGCACACCAGCTCGGGCCTTTTCTCCAGACGTTCCCATCCTCACCCGCCATCTCAGGGTGCTGGGTGATGGGGCGGCGGCAGCCCAGGGCACCCGTGGGCTGCCCCCGCCTTGCCGCCCAGCCCCAGCTGCGGGCACGTGCTGGGGGCGAGACTGTGCCTCACCCAAACCCACCTGCCCGCCTGTGTCGAGGGCTGTGCGTGTCCCCGTCCCATCCCTTGCTCTGGTGAGTACGGGCTGTGCAGCAGCTACAACGGGATTGTGTTGAGAATGAGGAAGTTTATTGCAAAAATAGGAAATCTGGCACTTCCTCAAGGAGAAAGAAAAGGTAATTATTGTTTTATTCCAAAGGTTGTGTTTGTGAGAGCAGCTCTCAGCAAGCTGTCAGCAAAGGCCGAGTAATACAGCCAAGTACTTACGATGTTGCACTTAAAAATTTTGTGGGGAGTTTTTTGCCCTGATAATCTGCACACAGCTGCCGCTCATGTTACCGTGTAAGGGTCTGGGGGCATCGCTGTGTAAGTGCTGTAGTATTTCATACCACCTCTGCTTTGTCTCTCACCCAAGCAACAGCTCCTGCAGTTTAAGGATTCAACCCTGGGTTGAATGGGTTTACGTGGCAAGGTTTTGGTACTGGGGGGGCCACAGGGGCAGCTTCTTTAAAAGCTGCTAGAAGCTTCCCCTGTGTCCGATACAGCCACTGCCAGCCGGCTTTAAGACGGACCCGCCGCTGGCCAAGGCCGAGCCCATCAGTGACAGTGGTAGCGCCTCTGGGATAACAGATTTGAGAAGGAAAAAAGGTGCTGGGGCTCAGAAGCCGCGGCAGGAGAGGAGTGAGAACATGGGAGAGGAACAACCGTGCAGACCCCCAGGTCAGTGCAGAAGGAGGGGGAGGAGGTGCTCCAGGCGCCGGAGCAGGGATTCCCCTGCAGCCCGTG
>JAVKLA010000058.1:2863905-2898089 GCA_034782735.1 Sagittarius serpentarius | reverse complement strand
AACCTGCCGTAGGTGTCCCTGCTTGAGCAGGGGGGTTGGACCAGATGCCCTCCAGAGGAGCCTTCCAACCTCAACCCTTCCGTGATATTGTGGCTGCCCCTACGACATGCTAATTTTACCTAGGCTTGAGCAAAGCGAAAGTCTGATGGAAAAACTAACTCCCAGGTTTTGTTATGATGTCAGCTTCAGGACTAAAACCCCACAGAGGCTTACAGATAAAGAATGAGGAAAGAAAATGCACAAATTTCAGTGAGAACCGACATAACTGCTGAACAAGTAACTTCCAAAAATAGATCAGCTGGCCTGTGGGCCCCAGGCTCTTCAGGAGGGAGTTTCACTGGGGCTCAGCGCTCTGGGGAGACAGCCAGAGCAGGGCCCTGCACTGGGGAAGGGGCAGCCCCCGGGAGCCCCTGCCCTCAGCCCTGCTCGCCGTGCGTTGGAGCCCAGCCTGCTCTCTGAGATGGAATGATGGCTACTTCTGAGGGTCAGTAAGAGGAAGAGGATCCAGTTTTTTACTAGTACGGTCTGTCAGCAGGGGGAATTGTTGGGACGTAGATCAGCCCCCTTTCTTTCTGAGTGGGAAATGGGTGGCACCTGCCCCCGTGAGTCAGGAGGAAGGAGTCAGCTCCCGACCAGAGCTGTCCCACGCCTACGCACACAGGGCCGGCAAAAGGAAAAACCTGCCTTCTTCCACCCTCAGGACAAAGGCATGGGGTTTTTCCAGACCAAAACCTATTCAATATTGTGCAGCGGCACAGGCTATGCTGACTTACTGTCTATTGGAAAGGGGGAGAGTCGAGTCCCAGCCTCCGGGGCTGCGCCGAGCGTTTCATGCAGTTTCCCAGTGCCACAGTGACCTCAGCTCTCCGTCCATCTCCTCAGCCTCTCTTCCTTCCGCTGATAGGATGCAAATTGCTGCCGAGTTTTTTCCAGTTGAGCACGGGATTGCGCCTTAGTCATCTGAGCAAGCCCCCTTCCTCCCTCTAAAGTTTTCCCATGCTTAATTCGACTTTGTATCAGGAAATGACAAGCAATGTCACTTTTTTTCTTTCCAAGTGTTTCATACCTCTTCACTCTACCTAGATGCGCAGCGTCTGAGCGGGAAAGCACAATGAACTCATGAAGTATTACCAATAGGAAGTGACATTTTTCCTCCTTTTGTTCAGTAAATTCCCTACGGACCGCAGTTAAAATATTGGAGACGTTTTACTTAAAGACAGGAAGGTTATGTTTTCAACTTAGATACATTTCTGATTTAATTTTCTGTCTGACTGAAACCAAATCTGACTAGTCTGAACAATTTTCAAGTGAAGACTGTGAATTTATAAAAAAAAAATCCTGAGAACATAACCTTCAATCAAGTGCTGTCTGTAAACCATGCTTTAATATCAGAAAAATTAATACAGCATTTCACTTAGGAATAAGTGTTCTCAGTATGTGTCAACTTCAAGAGTCTTTTATGAAAGCAGCCATTTCTGAGCGTGTGCTTCACACATTTGCCAGCACGGGTAGCAGCAGAATTATACCTCGGGCAGGCATCTTCTGATGGTTGAATGGTGACTTTTTCCTTAACAACAGGGCACTGAAAGGCCTTGAATGCAGACTGGTTTTTGCCCTCATGGCCATGCTTCAGCAGTGCTTTTCTTCCTAGGGCTAGCCTGATCTGGCAGCTGTGCGCTTTAGAAAAGAAGGGGTAGACTTGGAGCGGTATTGTGAAATCTCTCCACACCGAAGCGTGCCGGACTTCAGGTGCTGTTGCATTACAATCAAGAGGACTGCTACTAAGGAAACTAATTCTCAAACGATGAAAATCTTCACTGAAATACCAGGTGCTTTGCAGATTCGTTTCCAGACTTCCCAGCCCAGAGAGAGACCCTTCTTTCACATCTCTCTTCGAAGTAACTCCATCAACTGGCCTCAAGGGAGCAGAACTTATCCCCCTTGTACTCAGGATCACTGTTACCAGAGGAACGCGATTTATTAGGGAAAGGTTGGGTTAAGTAAATGGCAGAAAAGCTTCAAGAACCTGTGTTTAGTTTTGCTTTGCCCTGCTCATGCTATTAATAATACATTTCTCATCAATAGAACATGCTCTCATGTAATTTATGAGCTGCAACACACTATCTACAAGTGCCATATCCTAATGCAGAAGGTGTTTCTCCATGTCAAGCTGCTTAATTATTTTTCTCCTTCTTTAATATTCCTTAACCTGGATATGGCAGTTGATCCCAAATAACAGTGAAAAGTAACCCGTAACGTAACATAACCTAACTTAAAACTAGGAAAGCTTGTAAAAGTGTTTCTCACAGAATGATTTAGACAGTCAAGGGTTTGAAACTCTCCTTTTATTGCATGTATTTCTTCTTACTTTACAAATAATTATATGCGCTGATACAAATGTTCCTTCACAGAAGGTACATTTCTTCTTTTAAAAAAAAGGGCTAGGGCATCATCCAAAATAAGCCATTTATTATTCGTTAATATAAAACGTATTCATATTTCTAGGAGGTGTCATATCCAAACCACTGTTCATCCAAATTTCTTGTATGATCTGCTCCCTGCGCTCTATCCTTTCAGCCAGTTCTGCTGCCTCTGTTGAATTATAACCTGAGTAAGAAGGTCTGTATAGTCCTGCTATCTCATCCTGTATGTCCGAATCGGAGGAATCCTCCTCCTCTTCCTCCTCATTTTCACTGTTCTCGTACGCTCCGTCATTTTCTGGCACCAACTGATCCTTCTTTCCGTGCAATTTCTGGAAGTCATTCGAGCACGACACACGGATCACCAAAGCACACAGCGTGAAGATTAATCCCACGCAAACGCTGGACACAAACAGGAGAGCAGCTCTTTCAGGGTGATCTGAAATCAGAAAACCAGTGCTTAAACACTTAGAAACTCCGCCAAAGTCTAGCTACAAAAAGCCATTTCTGAAGCATCCCTGCATTACATAGCCATAATGGTGGGGGGTGCTTGGGGGGGACGGGGGACGGACGGAGGTTTTTTTCTGTCATGCACAGAAACCACTCTGCACTTGCACTCTGAACGCTGCCATCTCTGCCTCTTCAAATTACCGTGCAAAAATCCCAGCCTCCTAATAACATTAAAAAATAACAATATTATCCCATCTTTTTATTAGCAGCTTACTAGCATTCTCAACCAGCTACCAGAAGCACACCCTGGTTTTTTTCCAGCCATCCTGCCAAAACGGGCCTTACCCTCATGAAGAGGGGGCATGGGAAGAGCAACTCTGGGCTCCACAGAGCCACGGCAGCATCTCCAGGCCAGGCCGGCTAGGGAGCATTTTTCTTCCTTGACATAGTCTGAGATACGTACTTCCCAGTATAGCAACAACTGAGACAGATGTGGAAATGGCCTTTCTCAGTGGGTTGTAAAATCCAGCCCTGGCTGCTTCGGGTGTTCCTAGGAGGTCTCAAGACTGGTGGCATCTCGGGGTTTGGGGAGAGCTGCTGGGGGCAGCCGGGTGCCACCGGCAGGGACAGTCTGCCTCGCCGTGCCAGAAGGCTGCAGCCGCCCTGCCTGCTGGCGGGGCAAGCCCTTGCAAAGGCTGTGGGATGATGCTCGACAGCTGCGTGGTTCTTGGCGTTTCCTAGAAGAGCAGCAATCTTCGCTCCAGAATCGCTTCTCAACATCAGCCTTCGCTCACGTCCAAAATTCATGACTTCTGTGGTGTTAAGAGATCTGGTGATCATGAATTTATTTGCCTAAACAAAATTTGCCTTAGTGTTGCTAAGTTACAAAACCTGCCATGTCCCATACCAGAGATGGCTGGGTTTGGGTTGGTTTGGTTTTTTTTTTCATTGCTCCCCGATGGTCCTTGTATGTATGCAAACAAACATTTCCAAAAATGGATGTCTCCAGCACTGCTCCCAGATCAGGACCAGGTTTCAAAAACACTGAACAACCAACAGTCTCCACTGAAAATATTCATTAAAAAACATTTTGGCTGCAGTCTCTAAAAAAGTTTGGATCCTTCAAGATGGAAAACATTCTATAAATATCAATTACGCCGCAACTGTCCCATCCACAAGACTGTGATTATACTGCAATAATATCGTTACTCTGATTATATTGTAATAATATCATTACTATAAACATGGGATTACCAGTTGTGACCTTCTGAGGTGATCCTCCCTTTTCCCAAAATGCCATGATCTAATGAGCCAAACAATCTCAGCCTCATTTTCCTACCTCTAATGTATGCAAATGTAGCCAAGGAGTTGCTAACAATAATTCCCTCTTTCTTTGGAAGTCTTGATTCCTTTGGATCAAGGTCGACACCTGTGACACAAGGAGGTAAAGCAAATTCAATCATATCATAGATGATGAAGCTACTAAACTGGTATTCACCCAATAACCTTTAAACTAACAAGTCCACCTATAACACAGGCAGGACAGCGCTGTGCCATAGGAACCTTGCAGAACATTAGACCAAACAATGGCTGATAAATAAAATAAATACTGAAATAAAGTATAAATAACAAAGCCTTGAAAATATTGAATATCTAGAAAACGGCAAATTTATTTAAAAGAACCTATTACCATGTGAAATCCCTTGCCTATTCCCAATAAGGTTTCTGAAATAATTTTACTTCATTAAGCTTCACAGCTCTCAAATGGACTTCCCAGCCCAATCACTGCAGTACACTCCTGTTATTGATGTCAGCAAATACGCATTAGCCACATCATTAATTTTGCTGCCTTTAAGAAAAGCGAGTGTTGGCATCACTCTTAAAAGACTCTTCACCCTGAAACAACTGCAGTTTCACTTTTACTTTTCCTTGGTTCAGTCAAAGTTAGAAGACGGCACGCTGGCTATGGGTAGGTCTGGATGGGTCACTCATTTCGCAGTGTTGCTGTGACAGCAGGACCACGCTCACGCGGGTCCCGGCCCGCTCCCAACCCATCACGCTGCCCTCCGAGGGGAAGAGCAGCTGTTTCAGCAGGGTTTCCATTACCTCCTCCCACCTCCCTCAGACCAACCTCTGCGGTGGGAAAACACCCTATTTCAAAGACAAAGGAGTGCAGCAAACCCTATTTTTTTCATGGTACGTACCATCATTCTGTTTGACAGAAGACTTGTTATCAGTGACCAGGGGGTTGACAGCTGTGAGGATAAATTTAGGAACTGAAAAGATGAAAGACAAATTGTGTACTGTTAGTTTAAGGAACCAGATCCCCAGTTAATTACTAATCCCACTGCTAGCCCTGGGTTTATTAACTGGGCTTCCGACAGTGGTATCGAAGGGATCGGATCGGGTGGCTGCGTCCAGAGCCGGTGCGGGCAAGTGCCATCCCTGCCAGCGTGCAAGCCCGGCCCCGGCGCTGCAGGGGCCCAGAGATGCTCCCTCACACCTGAAGGCCGGGAGCGTTTGTAGAGGTGGTGCGTGGTGCGGCCCCAGGCAGAGCTGTGCTCCTTATCCCCACCGTACCCGCTGCCTGCTGCATTGCCTTGACTTTCACTAACCTAACTCACTTTAACGCTGATGGCTGGCAAATGTCCCAGGAGAGCGGCTGTGCCCAGTGACGTGTCCTCCTCCCTCCACCAGCACCCACAGATCTGGCGCACCAGGAGGCACAGCATCGGGGTGCTGTGGCACGGGACGGTGGCAAAGAGCACGCTGCTCACAGGGTTAGCGCTGGCAGGGAGGAAAAGGAGGTGGGAAAGGGAATAAAGTAACTGGGAAGAAGACTGAAAGGAAGGTGGGGTGGGCAGGGAAGGGAGACAAGCGCAAGCCCGGCAGCCAAAGCGAGCCTGAGGGATGGGACGCACGGGTAGACCGCCAATAATTTTCACCTGAAGAGCAGTGAAACACCAAAGGAGACAGGCAGTGCTGCAATTTCTTACTAGGGACTAGTAAGGGCAGCTCTGAACCAGTGACCGGATTCACACACCAGCCCGCGTGGAGCTCCAGGAACATCAATGCAGCTGCATATAGCATGAGGACCTGCCCCCTTGGTTTCCACCCCACAAGGGGTGTGCCAACCAGTGGACAGGAGACAAAATTGGCCTATAAATTCAGGATAAACTGGGCTACAGTCAGATGCTAAACTGCATCTAGATACTGGTTTTGGATGAGGATAATTCACTGTAATTCTCAGAGAAATGTTTAAAAAGTCTTGTGCGACGTCCTCTGCGAAGCCTCTGAGACAAACGGTCACTGAGGAGGAAGGTACATAGGATGGGAAGAGACGTGCTGGGTGGGAGTGGGATGCAGCCTTCTCATGTCATTAATTGTTTCCCTCAGTAAGTTTTCACACTCTTCTTAAAATAACTAAAAGAGCTAAAAGCAGCTGCATCATGCAGACATTGGGAGTTCACATATTCTGTGTTAGACGAATGGGCCCTTCAGAAATCCAGATCTTGGCACCTGTTCCCTGTACTCTGTGAAGGCAGATTGATTGATTTTCAGACTGATATGAAGGGGCAAAAAAAAAGGAAGAAAATTCAGGTATGAAGCTCACCTCTATCCCACACAGAAACATTTGCCAATAAATAGTCTTAAAGAAAGTTAAACGGAACTGAAGTTTGGGGCTTAGCATAGTTTTTGTTTGAAAAACAACTTAAAATAGCACTTCTTTCTGAGCAGAACTTTTCTTTGTGTGTGGGCTCAAAGTCGTAGTTGTCTCTTTTCCTGATGAAAGACTTTTTGGGGGACTTTTAGCTCCTGTTTGCAATAGAAGGCCAACACAGATAGGGGAGAATGAGCTCATTTCTATTTTGGCTTGGACCTCATCGTAATTCTGAACTGTTTTCCAGCAGCAGAGTGTTTTTCTTGGTGCATGAGGCAGACAGTGAGCAGGTTGGTTTGTTTTCAGACTGCACTCTGAATTTGCAGGCCTGGCTGTTACCAACAATGTGCACGTGTTATGAACAACATCCTGGGAGGACGCACCATCCCCAGTGCCTTTGTGTGATCTAAAGCTCCTGTTGCATGGCCTGGAGCCCAGGTTGGGGGTCCTTCACCTGTGCTGATGTCCCTCCTGCTCCCCTCCTGCTCCCCTCACAGGGCTTTGCTGGCTACAGGACTGAATCCTTTCCCCATGTCTTTCCATTGGGTTTGAACAGCAATTTAATACGCCATTCAAATATTTGTTGTAGGCGACGCTCAATTCAAAATGGCACGGACAAAAAAGGCTCCTGACTGCTTGCATTGTTAATTTTCATTATGGCTTTATTTCAGACATGAGGACTTTAACTAGGATAGGCTGCGTCAGGTCGCTGAACAGAATAACTGGTACTAGCACGAGGAATTTTTATCAAGATAATCACATTTATACTACAACTTGTGCCAGCACTACTTTGTCAAGTAGGGTAGGAGTCAGTCACCTACCGCAAGCTGCCAAAGGCAGCCCACAGATGGAGTCCGAATGGCATCCAGGGAGTGCAGATACAATGCAGGGCGTCAGGAGCTGTGTTTCCCAAGAGAGGCTCCTAAGTCCAGCCTCAGCAAGAGCCAGGAGATGTCACCTTGTGCAGACACAAGATGATGCTGAGCAGGTCAGTGAGGGCACTGAGACTGCGAGAAACCAGCACCTCCTGGCTCCTGCTAAGTTTTTACTAGCAGGAATTAACTGCAAAAATAAAAATGCAGCCAAACACACTAGCCCTAAACAGTTGCTGACCACTGAGGTGGGGAGTATGATTTTTTTCATATTCCTGACCATGATGGAAATACTTTCAAGTGTGGCATAGCCCTCAGAGAACATGGTCTGCTCTGTTGTGCTTGTGTCACTTCAGAGGGAGGCCTATTTACCTTATCTTGGGAAGAATCAGGTTAGCAGGGATCTTCTAGTGAGGGGAAAGAATGTAAAATGTCATTCTGGAATATGCCCAAACTCTTCCCATGTTCACTAGATGATCTGTAAAATAATTAGACCTGCAAATCATTGGCTAATGCTTCAGATTGCACAGCTCAGTAGGATTTGGCAGAAGAAAAAGTCTTCAAAATGTGCCAGCAACACACAAGAACACTATTTATTACCCATGTGTTTTTGCAAAACCACTTCACTAACTAACAGAATGCATAACCTCACTGCAAACAAACTTACGCTGGTTTTCTAGCACACAGATGTGCAAGAAAGAACAATCATCTGTTACAATTATCCTTACTCTTAATTAAAGATAATTTCATTAACTCATTCATAATGTTACTACAGCATGAAGGCAACTGCACAGTAATACAACGTATTAGCGCAAAGGCAGATCTCCAGCTCTCTTCAACAACATAAAGCTGAATTATTGCAATGCCTCTCACCTGACAACTAACTCACAGGGAGACTGAAAATCTCTCATGCCAGCAAGGAAGCAGCTGGGGCTCATTTTCCTCTGATCTTCAGGTGCACGGTGATCTGGTAATCAATCCTACATTGCTGTTCCCAAAGGCACGTCTCAGATAACCTGTGCCCTTTGACCGCTACTCACTAGAGATGCAGCGAAAGGACTCTATGATATGTCCCTGCGGAGCTACTGCTGTGACTCCCTACAGATCAGAAAGAGCCAGAGAGCAGCAGGGCTGGCTCCTTTCCAAGCACTGCACAGTAAGCAGAGCAGTAACTTGGTGAAAAAGCTTTTACGCATCCTCTGGTTGAAGCAGAGGCGTGTCAGAGACAATCACCCCTGACCCTCACACTTCCACCCCACAGCTAGCCAGCAGCAGAAAGCAGAGCCTGAGGAAATCTGTCTGAGGCTGAAGAAATGCGCAGCCACTCAAAAATGTGCAATACCAAAAGAAGGCACTACACTGAAGTTCTGCTACCACTTCTCTCTCACCTTTATTGATATTACACTTTGCTGTCCCACGGCATTTGCTTTTGAGGAAAAGAATTGTAGGGAATTCTGCTTTCCCCTGATGTAAATGTATTAGTCTACAGTAAAGAATACAGAAAACTGTTCCTTCTTGTCTGAGGAATGAGCTGAAGTAGGCTTCAGTCCTGCAAGGGCTGTATAATCTCAAACTTTTAGTGAGACTTTGCCTATGAGAAAGGAAATCCCTCTGGAAGGCTGAAGGCTGTAGGTGTGCTCATGTGAATCAGATTTCAGGACTGGGCTTGTACACAGTGCTTCAATTATGCTGGACTGCTTTACCTGCACTGATGGCAGGCAATGCCAGGTTATTTTTCCCAGCAGGTGAATTATGCAGAACAGATTCTTATTTTGATAGTATTTCTCAAAACATTAAAACACATACTTTGTATTTTATTGTCAATTGCATTTTTATAGTAAAAAAACCCTTACCGCCCGAGTTTACAATAGGTGCAGCTCTGCCCATGGGATGTTCACATATTTGGGTTGTTTTGTATGGCTATGTTACAAACTTCCTATGTTAGAAGGAAGAGGAGATTCTGGAAGCCTCTGTGTGCATGTGTGCATGTGTGTGTCTCCGTATGTGTGCACCATTTGGCATTCTTTTGCTCTGCAAGCAGAATGAGGGCTTTAAAATGATCATGCATTTGCTCTTACCACATGCATAGCTGACGTTAAGGTATTTTGTCACTCCAGGTAGGCACGGGCTTCCAAAATCCTGGCTAGTGACAACGATTTTGCATCTCTGTTTCCCATAACACCTTTTTGATAAAACTTCTAGCGCTGTGTAAGACAAACAGTCTGAAAGAAAAATACATACAATAAATATACAACAGTAGTGTTATCAGAAATAATAGCTGCTACATGCACAACTAGAGATACAAATCTGCTATTGATTTCAGGCATATGTCTGCCTAAGCAGGATCTCAGAATTAAATATTAAGATTTGTCAATGCAAGGAAGTCAGCTGCAATGAAAATACGAACTTGCAGCAAGCTAACTACCTCATGCTGACTTCCAGGTGCATACTAATGTTGCAGTAAGATTCATGTCAAGCTCCAAACGAGGTGCCCAGTATAAGACCTCTATGTTCACTTCACGATGACTTGGAAAAAATAAGCACAGCCAAATAGCTCTCCATCTATTCCATCTGCAAACAAAGGGAATGCAATGCTGTTTGCAGGTCTTTCTCTTGGTCCCTGGGTTACTGAGATAATTTGACTGGATGCCTAATTTCAGTTCAAGTCAGGTGAGGTCAATTTTTGTGTGTTCCAACAGCTAGGGCTACAGTGAAGTTTGGTGTATTAAAGGTAGCTTTTGATTTATTATACCTGTCGCTAGTAGGAGCCATCCTGCCATAGCAAAGAGGTCAAAATGGGCTCAGTATTTAACCAGGGAAACATCTGGCATCTTCCTCCCATACCAAATTCCAGGCTGTTCTAGTAAGGCTGCCACCACAAGCCAAGTTTGCCTGCCTAAAGCAACCTCAACGGCATCTACACTGCACTGCCTTCATGCCCTAATTACATGAGGTAACCCACATCATTTTCAAAACAGCCTGAACTACCCCTGACTTTGTGCAGATGAAGAGAGTCCGGATTGCTGAACCTCTCCCTGTGGACTGAGCAAGAAGCATGCACCATGTGTGAAAACCTGCCTTGCTACCATCTACACTCGGAGTTGGGATTTTTTTTTTCAAGGCTTACACCTTCTACGACAATTTATACAAGAATGAAACTTGACTAGCAGGATTTTGCACTGAAGCTGAAATTATTTGAGTGAGAAAGCATATGTGTCAGACAAACTTTAAAAAAATCTGCTTCTAAAAAGGAATGTCTCTAGATGTGATTAAACTTCCAGTACCCACATGTGCTAAATTCCAAGCCACAAAGCAAAAACACCCCTTAGTTTTGGTTTCTAAACAGAAAGCATGCAGAAATGATGAGTTTGGAGTAAGTAATACTTCTCTGAAGCTGTCTGCTTTCAGCCAGCACTACCTCACGTATTTTGTGACTTTCTGTGGATGACAGATATTTCTCACTCCAGTGTTCTGAGGCACGGACACTCTAGAGGTCTGAAAACATATTTCTCTGGGCATTAAAACAGTCCTTCTTCCTATAACAAAACTCAGACAAGGACGGCATCTTGTCATCTTCCATCTGCTGAAGCTTATTTGTGCCTCTTTAGAGGAAGGAGATACAGTGCTTGCAAAGACACTCCAAAGGTTCCCCAAATCAGTCTTGTTTGAACAGGAAGAGGAGGTTTGAGACTGGAGTTCTTGACAAAGACTGACATTTAATATGTGAAAACTGTACGCAGATTGTGATTTTTTGAGTCAATACCCTGACATCAGCACTAAATAAGTCATACACTTGAGCGGAGACATCAGGAGATACCAGGATGATCTATTTGTTTGGCAAAGGGCCAAAAGTGGGTTACCTTTGGACATGGACTTTTGGGAGAGCAACTCTTCCTTTGTCTTTTCAGAAACCTAAAATCCTAACGCCCATGTGTCCCAGGAGGCTGCTGGGCAGGCAGGGAAGGCTGACCTAAAACACTGGGTAGTTCTGATTAAGTAATTCAGCCGTTTTAGTTTCCCTCCCTGGCGATTTTAGATGAGTAAGGATATATTTGGGTGGACATTTTAGGCAGCCAGTAGCTTATTTTGGCAAGTATGAAAACAACTGAAGAATATCAGAAGGAATTATTAAATGATTCATAAATTAATGGATTGGGAGCACAACAGCAGCCTGGCAAACTGAGTTATGTTTTCTACAAAACTTCCTGCCCTGGGAGCTACTCACAGTGTCTTAAAAAACAGGAGGCTGTTGTACTGATGGTTTTCTACAAATTCAGGGATACAGTGAGTACATGTTTCATTTTGCCTTCGGAAGATGTTTGCTCATGTTTTTGTGGGAGTTGATAGCTCCTTATCATCTCTATTCATGTTGGATTTGGCTCCTCTACCTGAGGAGCCAGTCGTCATATGCCTGCAGGCTCTTGGCAGACCAGTTTTTGGAGAACTTCCCAAGGCTTGCCTGGTGTCACAGGTGAGTAAATGCAAACCAAGGCTGGCTTGCTTTTGCAGGATACCACAGACATTAACTGGAAAGACCTATAACAAAACCCCCTATTTAACAGTTTCCTGTGGTCTAACAAGATTTTGGCTTTTAGTGATTAAGTAAAAAAATGTTCAATTTGTCTCTGGTTTATGTACATCCTTGCTATCTCTCCACTAGCCCTCCCAGCAGCTATGATGCCAGTTGAGCAATGATTTCAGCTTGGAGGAATTCTGTGTACGCGGTACTGAAGGCCACTTTTTCAACGTCTGCAGCTTTGTCTGTACAATCTCCCACAAGCGGACGTTACAGAAGTGTATCTGCACCCAAGCCAGAGGAATCAGTGTGTGCTGAAGGGATGTTCAAGCTAGATTCAACCAAACTTGTTTGGGGTCTAACAGCAGTCCAGCTGCAGCTACACAGAGTTTGCGCTAGGAATAACTTATCCTCCTTCTGCTCAAACACTTTATTCCAGTGTCTGAATGAGGAGAGGATTCAGTCAGTGCTGCATTTTGAGTAAATGAGTGAATGGTCCTACTGAATGGTCCCAAAGAAATCACCAATCAAGAGATGAACATAAATACGCAATGTGTCTTCTTTCTGAATATCTAAGTAATGTTTGAGCTACACATATGTTTATGGGGCTTGCTAAACTGGTACCATACGTTTAAAATAAACTGCCTCTTGAAAGGCACTTTCCCAGCGTGCTAGAAGGCTGGTGGCATCCACCAGCAGTGGCGGAAAAGGCAGCGATGTGTGGCTGGGAAAACACTCCATTCTTCACGCCTTTCTCCCAAAGTTGCCTGCTACACACCAAGACTGTTGGTGGATCTTTTGAAAGAGACGCTTATATGGATGGCTTGGAGACACGGATGTCAAGAAGAGGTTCTTAATGCAGTAATAAACTATCAAATCTGACTGCAGCTATTTAACAGTTAGAGCAGAAAGCCTTGTTTCTGGAGGAAAGGCTCTTTCAGCTCCCTAATTAGCTTTGTTTAGGGAAGTTTTGGCATGCAAATGACATGCCATTAATCATGCAGGCTTTAATGAGAAGCAATTTGTCTTCTGGTTTCCTAAAGCTGCTCTCAATTCAGACAGGAGGAGCTTTCCCTCCCTTTCTTTCTACCCTGCCACACAAGACCTGCAGGTGATGGAGCAGCCAGAGCTGGCCTGAGCATCTTGTGCCAAGCTCTGGCAACAGCGTCCTGTCACACCCTCTCCAAACGTTACTAATTGCTGTCTTCTCCCACATCACTCCACACAGGGTGAGCCTCAAGACGTGGTGGGTAGAGGATGTATCTCAAATGTAGATCCGCATGACATAAAAAGTAACGTGCTGGTGAAGGACCAGAGAACCCAAAAAAGAACCCCCCCCACAATTTGTCACTCCAATACTGGAGCCCAGCTGCTTCTTGCTTTCATCCCTAACTGCTGGCTTATGCTGCTTTATGGTTTCTGGGCTGTGCCTACCCACAAAAGAAAAAGGAGCTTGCTTTTAAAACCAACTGAAAGCAAAGATTTCACACTACCAAATCGGAATGGCTTGTGCTTTGTGGAGCCCAAATATCAGCTCTGGGGATAAGAATTGACAAGGGGAAACTATGGAGTTCAGAGCAAGCTAAGGCTGCAGACTCCTAAAGAAAGTTGCCATAATAATATGGTAATTTATGCAAGAGCATGGCACACCGGGTCCTGCCTATGCATCAGAAAAGGGCCATTTGAACCACTGATTCCAGCAAAAACATACAATATGATCAGCAGCACTTATTAAAAGTGTTGCTGATACCTTTATATTCCAGGTCCAAGTACTGTCAGTAACGGAGGCAGTATGATACGCTAAAAATACTACTTAGTGCCAGCACAGGCCATTCCTTAGAAGTGAATACAGCACCAAGGCTTTCTGAAAAGCTGCACCCTCTCTCCCCTTCTCACTGCAGTGCCTGTTGTGAGGCCCTTGTAAGCCCGCATGAGATTAGCCCATTACTTGGTTTTATTTACAAGTGGCTCCGAGTTCAGAATTCAGTCTGTAAGTATTTTGCACAAAACCTCCCCCTGGTCTTTCTCTCCTTCTTGCACATGTGTATGCACAGAGTCAGGGATCCATCTGCCAGCACAGACATCAAGGGCAAGAGAAAAGTGGAGCTCCACGCTCACTGGTGGCAGCAGGAGCCAGGCTCCCTCCGCTCAAACGCTCGTTGCTTTGTTTTGCACCATTTGGGTCTGTATGTACACAGGCAGGAGTTCCTTGGCTTATTTTAGACTCAAGAGCCAAGTGTACTTTTCCAAACAGTTCAAAAATCTAAGCTAGAAAAAACTATACACAAGAAAACCCCTGAACTGCTAGCAAAGAAAACATTAATAGACGAAGTGATGTGCATCTGAGCATGCTTCGAGCAACTTCAAATGGCTGCTCAGCCACATGTGACCTTCCCTGTTCATCTCAGCAGACAGTTAACCGGACTCTAAAAATGGTGGCTGCCCTCTTCTCCCCTTCAAAAAATTGCTTCTCATCCTGCCACTGCTTTGAACACCTTTCCTTTTTGGGAAGCTTTGTCTTGACAAGATTTGTTGGGACCAAGGGGTGCAATGGCTCCTACTGGCACCTTTTGGGGCCCAAAACATCTGCTAAGACATCTGCTAAGCTTCCCAGTTTGCTCAGGCTGACACGAATGAGGAACTTTTCATCTCTGACATCTGCACAGAGAGAGAGGATTTTTGTAGTGCAATCAAAATTGAACGATTTTATCTGTACTTCTGCACGCATAAAATTCAGCTGACTGTTGTCTCCCACAGTCAAGGCACTAGTAGCAGAAGCTGCAAAGGGAGATGTGAACCTACCTCACATCCCTGAGCCCTGGTCCTGCTACAGAACAGTGCCTCTGCCTTCACAGCTGGAGCACGTCTGCTCTTTCATGGTGTCCCTGTAAGAGGTCCTATGCTGTGTTACTAAAATGACTGCTCTGCAGCCTCAGGTTTCTCCCATTCAGGAGCCTGCCACTTGCATGATTGCCCACAGGGCTTGCGTTTGAAATCAGCCCCATAGTTAGCTTGTAAATATATGCTAAGCAGATGATGGTCAGGAATGGAAGGGCATACCCAGGCCTTGAACCAGTGATATCTGCAGTCTAGAAAGGACTCAGTCACCGTCTCTGCAGCAGCTCTGAGCTACAAGCTCTTGCTTCTTCCTCCAGCAGAGGACTGGGCTCAGTGTTTCTGTTAATTGACTAAGTGCTCCTTGAAATGTCTGTACTTCAATATCGAGCATTTCCTAAATTTTGGCCAACTTACATGGTTTGTGTTTTATGGCACCTAGAAATCTACAGCTAGCATGAACCTAATAGCTTCAGTGTGTAAGCATTTCCAGATCTGCCTGTAGCCATCTGTACCTTTACTTCATTTACATCTGCTCTCAAGAGACTTATACAAGGGACTGGCTCACACTGGGAGGAGTATACATCTCTTAGTAAGAGCAAAAGCTTTTCAGTCTTTGTTCGTGAATAAGAGACATAGGCCCTTTGAATTGTCCACAATACTGATAAGGAAAAAAAAAACGAAGAAAGGAAAAAAGAAAGAAATAACAGTATCACAAAATACTGTTATTTAACAAAATCATGACACCTTGTTGGGCTGGAAGGAGCCTACAGGATTTTGGAAGTCTCTCTTTCTTGCCGTGTTAACACTCCTTCTTCTTAGCTGAATGCCATTTCACTGGGAAGAGGGGATTAGGACAAAACGCAGCCCCAGGATATGTCATGCCATGGTGCAAGCCATGACGAGACTGTGCCTGAATTCTCCACTTCCCCTCTCAACCTCCCAGAAGTGGGAACAGATGAAAGAGAGGGCTGTGCTGGAAAGGACCCTACCTTCCAGCAGTGAAGATAGGTAATGCAGGGCTCTGCTGGTCATTAGTGCTTGAGGGAATGCACATCTGACCAGCCAATGCACAGCCAGGTGAAATTTCTGGGAAGGACATTTTAGTGTTCGAGCTTGCAAGCTGCAGCTAGAGGTGACCCACTACCAAGCCTTCTTTCAAGTACTTTCATGTATTAACAAGAGTAATTTATGATTTGAGAAGTGTTTGTTGACCCAAATCCTCCTTGTACTCTCTATGGTAACCTGTTCTGGCACAACTCTTTAACTTCTTTTGGCCAATAAATTTTATCTTCCCTCATGCACATGTTAGTACACACATTAAAGAGAGAATGTGTCAGAAAAGGCAACAGCTCACACAGGAACAAACTGCTACAGTTTCCTGCTTCGGTGCTGGGCACAACAGATTCCTGTAAGGAGAACCATCTGCTACACAACTGCACCCAGAGAAGTTTTAGTTTTCTTGTGGAGTTTTTGATAATCTTAGTAAAACAGGGAAGTTACTTTCTACAAATTCTGTACAGTCTTAACAGTGCCAGTCATTTGAACAACTGCAGAAGCAGGACACCGCTTGGAGTTTTTTATTTTCCTGCAATGATCCAGAGATCTTATAATGGAAATATTTCCCAGTGCTTCAATGAACTCTCATACTTATGGTAGGAGCTTACTTTGCAGAAGAAACTTCTCCTGAAGGTAAAATATCCTAAAATGCCTGGAGACAAGATTTTACGTACTGTTCTTTGAAGTGGGAAATGGTGACCACTTGCAGGAATGAATGGTCCTGATGACAAGTCAGAGAGCAAGACCAGAGATGTAAAAACCACCATATTTCAGTTTGATGGTAAAAGTGATTAAAAACAGGAAAAATGTTTTATACTGATCTTATATGGAAATCTCACATACTTTAACAAATCCTCTCTCTCCCCCAAACTGCATCGAGCCAGATGAGTTGTTCTAAGCGCAGCTTTTTGTTTCTGGCCATTTTTCACAAAAGCAAGAGACATTTTGAAATGAAAGGTGCAAGTTACACATATAATTAGGTATCGGTCTTGGGACTGAAGTAGTGTTGTCTTATCAACTACGGTACACGTTGGAGAGTTTCTTGTACTCAGTAGTTCAAATCTTTAACCAGATTCAAATCTTCTCTTTATCTGAATCAGAACAGGGAGTTGAATGTATGTTTCCCATACCCATCCTGTGTGGGCTTTTCAGTTGGCTTTATCTCATGCTAAAGCTGTTCCATTGCCTAGGGTAAGCAAGACTTAACCAGACCAGAGGACAACCCTACTGTAAAGGCTTTACCCAGCACGGATGACACCATGATGCCACTGCTTTTCCTCCTCCTCTGTATTGAAAATGGCACCTAATTTACATTATTAAACAGGCTCAGAAAACTAGTTCCAAGAGGAGGCAGTCATGCTAAATGCTGAGCTGAGGCTCAGAATCCTCCGAGTGCTATGAGACTACACAGATATCACCAAAACCAGAGATGGATTTATATACTCTATTTCCTATACGGAGAAGAGCCTTCATGCTAAAGAAATTTTATGTTTTCCTGTGTTCCCTTTGAAGCAAAGCTCCAAAAATATGTCAGCTGATTTGATAGACTGTTCACAGAAAAGTGATAGTTCAGAATACATCTGTCTCAGTCCAAAGCTGCTGTTCATCATTAACTGCTTATCAGCTATGTTACATGTAACATGAGGCCACCAAAATCTAGAAAAGTATCTCATTAATTCAATACCCAGTACTCCTAGCAGGACCATATCAAGTATGGATAGATGCAAAACTCTCAAGCTTACCAGAGACTTCCCATACTTGTCATTAGGACCTACAGATGACTTCTACTTCCGCATAGTACTAAAAAAAATGCCTCACAGTTTCCCTGTGATGCAGTGAAAGAATGAGAAAGGCTCAAGCACTGCCTTTAGGCTGAGATGCACAAAAGTGGGTAGAAACAACAACTGGATGTGTGTTGGAGCAGATTTAGCTTTTGGTGCAAACATATACAAGTATGTGGGCTCTGATTCAGGAGTGAACAGTAGCTGAAGTAAGTTTTCTAAATTGTCTCAAATTGTTAAAATCACGTTGACATTCAAATTACTATTGTTTTCCCTGAGAGAAAGGTACATAGACATTTAAAAAGTCTAATCATGCACTCACTCACATCTGTATGTGCTTAAATAACCACATAAATAAGATTTAAGCTCAAGATGGATAGATCTGGAGCCAATTGGATTTGGCTCTCAAGTGCTAAGTCTTTTGTGATAGCTGAATGTGTGTACTCCCAAGCCACATAGGTGCTTTTGGAAATTATACTCACTGCAGAGGGTTACTGGCACCATGCAGGAAGAGGCCAAGCACTTTCATTAGTAATGGGAAATCTATACAAGGATCTACCATCTATAGATCTACCTTCTGTTTGTCTCAGATTTTATGCTCGCTCTTATTACCAAAGTTTTAGGTTGCCTTGTAGAATACAAAGCCAGCAACAGCCAGGGTGTTGTTCAAGAGGTGCTCGTATGCAGGGGGCCACAGCAGAGAGTTTGTTGCTATTGCAAATTCTTTCTCTATTTGTAGTGGGAAACTTTATCCAGTCAGAAGGGCTTGCAGTATTCTGATCTGTGAAGTGTAAGTGCTGACGTTAGAGGCAAGTGAGTGATTTCCAGAGATGAATGAAGTGCAAGAAATAAGTATGATTGCCTTTCTCTGTCAACTGAGCTACCTCTGCTCTGCCTTAAATCCTACACTAACGCCACTGTCATGAAGGATATAGGGGTCTGTGAGAACCTGCTAAAATGTTTCCTCCACAGAAAAGACAGGCAGAGCTAAAGTCTGTGTGAAGGACCACACAAGATAGCCAGTGTGAAACATAGACCTGGCAATTTTAAATAGATTCTTGTCTAAGATTACAATTTTCAGCCAATACATGTTTAATTATATCTACATAACTAAACAGAAACATTGGCTTGCAGACAAATGGTTTTTAAGATTAATTACTGATCTCTTCTTGATGTTCAAAGATGCTTCTTACAGATTTCACTTGTAGCATGTTTCTTAGGACTAAAGTTCAGCCTTTGCACAGGGCTGGCATCAGTCATATACAAGCCCTTCCCTGTGTGGTATTAAGGGATTTGAACAGCTCACATATCTTGTGCTGGCCTTCTCCATGGCATGAAAATTTACCTTCATACCTTCAGTGTTAACCACTGAACATATTACTCATACAAGCATCAAGCACCCTCACAACCACAAGCTACTATAAATTTAGACATTTAGTGATAAAAAGCCAGTCATAAGTCATTAATCACACACCGGCTGAGACTATACAGTGAAGCCAATGACTGGTTATCGATGTAGACCATACAACTACTTATGATGTTTTGGGTTCTTTTACCTATTCAAAAGGGAATGGTCTGTGCCTGAAAGTGTTCACAGTCTGACGAAAGTAATATTAATATTATAGTAAAATTAATATATGATTTCTATATTAATTACTAATATAGTGACATTAATATTATACATTAATATATCTATTGGGATGCACCTGTACTAGTAAATCAGCAGTGTGAGGGCATGTTCCTGGCACTGCAACGCAGTGCTTCACTCCGGTAAGTATGGTCCCTGCACCCATCTGGCCCAGGCCAACAGCATCCTCTCAGCAACTCCCCATCAGAGCTGAGGAGCTAGCACAGGCCAGGGAGCAGCCCCAAGAAGCAGTTTGCATGCAGTCATCCTGCTCTGGAGGGCGAGAGTTTAATATTACATACATAGGACATTCCTGCCTGCTGGACTTGGTGCCAGACAGAAATCCCAGGCACATTTAATTTTCTAGTATACTACCACAGTCTTGGAATCTGGTCATACAACAGCATCTAAAGTAATGGACCCTCACCTATGGACCCTATCCTTACAGTCTGCATTTAAGGCAAGGAAGAGCTGGCAGAAACAGAGATCAGAGAAGGTAACAGTAAGACAAGGTGTGACACTCAGGTAGTCTAATCATTGTCAGAAGTTGGAGGAAGAAAAGGCAAACAGCTGATATTTACTAATCACGTAAGTTCAAGACAGCCATCAGAAACAGAGTTGTTGATGTTAATCATACTAAGGACTGATTAACTATACGAAAGGTTATTACTTTGCTGCATTTCATACTCTATGTTTCTCCCTCATACTGGGCAATTTGTTTGAGTTTCAGAAATAATCTCTCTCATATTTCAATCACTGGCGCTTTCAAAATGCCATTGCTCTTGCACCTGAAATTTTCTCCCCGTTTCCCCCCCTTCTCTGTGCACCTGCTTGGAGAAGGTCTATCAACAGCGTAAAAACATACCAAAGGGGGGGACGCGCTCCACTTCTGTCGAGCAGACGTTCTCCTCATGTGCCCGTCTGCCATAGGTGGCAGAGTAGATGATAAGAAACTTGGACTCCTGACAATGGAGTTTCAGTTCCTGGTTTTCACACGCTGATTTGGTTTTGTATTCAGCTAAAACAGAAGCAAATAACAATATGGTAGCATGAGGCAATTTACTCGGCTGGACTGTTAATAGCAAATAGCAGCACGACAGAAAACAGCTTTTCTGCAAGTTCTGTTGCAAGTGATATGTGGCACTATTACAACCACAGACAAAGCCAATAGCAAAGCGGAGTATTTCTTCCAACTGAATTGCTCCCATATGACTATCTAAAGCCTCCGGCTCCTTTTTGAAAGGAATCAAAAAGTTAACTTTTGCCAATCTCCTCTCCCAGTGGAACAGCCTCCCCCCTTGCCGCCTGATTTCCTGGCTTGCCTTCCGCCACTGCTCAGCAGGAAAAGCCTCGTCCTTTCCTTTTGTCTCTCCCTGGGACAATGTTCCATTCTACGCCTACTTCAGATGCCCGCCTGAGTCCTGAGAGCCTCCGACCACTCATCAATCATAGGGATGGCTGGCATCACCCAGAGCCACCGCGTGCAGCACTGAGCGAGTGCCAAAGAATAGGAGGCACAAAGGCATGGGGACGGGCTGCATATCCTGAGCCAGACAGTGCTCTCAGCTATATTTGCATGGCTCCACCAAGGTCGGTGGGTTTCCCTGGGCGTGACTATCCAGCATGGGCTCATTTGAAAGTTTTGCTGACAAAGCGATGTGAAGCAGGAGCCTGAGAAAAAAACACCTCCTCCCTTTCTCAGCTGGCACAGGCACACTGGTAGTGCCCTCAGCACAGAGGTGGGGAAGCCAGTGAGATCATCTTCCAGACAGCATGGTTTATCCCTCCTACGGAACCAGTTAAAATCTGCCATCGGGCCAAGGAGGTCTCTTGCTGGCCTAAGTAGCCGCTCCGCTTGCAGCATTTTACCGCTCAAGTCTTCCTGGTGTAGGTATGGTGGCAAACCTTTTTACTGAAGATAAGGCCAGGGAGAAGAGTTTATTCTGCTCCATGTTTTTGTCCTTCAAAAATGTGAAAACAGGAAAAGGAGGTTCCTGAGCTGAGCAGGAGAAAGGGAAACCTTATTGTTACTGAGTGGTATCCCTGAGCGGAGTGTGGGTGTTGGTGCTAGGGGAACTGCAGAGAGAAAAACCTCCTGTCTATTCAATAAAGAAAACATTATTGTTTCACTTAGAATAGAACAGATTAAAAAATGGGTTAATGTTCTTGGTAATAGTCCAGTTTCTTCCATTTGAGCTCATCAGCAGCCACAAGTTTAAGTCTAAAAAAGAATTATTTTAAAAAATACTTCACCTGCTGCAGACTGTTACTTCTGCAGAAGCACCTGCCATACCGTACACCCGTAAGGATCATGCCAAGAAAACAGAGGCTCTGACCCAAGGGCTGATAGCCTAAACCTGGGCTCTGTGTCTGTACGGCTGTGCTCCGTGCTTGCTGGAGAGGCTATGGAAGTACAGACAACAGAAACAAACCTGCAAGTGGTGTAAAACAAGGGTAAGAATACAACAGAGACCTCTGCAGAGATACAGCAACAACATTTCTAAATAGATGAAAAACTAAGGGATTCAGGCAATTGCTTAAGTGCCCACTTGACGGCAAGGAGACTGTAAAATATATACTTGAAGTTATACTCAAGTAATTTCCTGAGTAAGGATGTTTTCCACAGCTAAGCCTAACAATATTGGTATCTTACCTACAAATATAAATTTCCTGTCACATGAAATCATGTAATTTGCACTGGAACTGGACTATTCCTCAATTTTGAAGGCAGCACTTGCTGTTAAACACACTTTTGACCAGCTTTTGTAAAATTCAGATCACAGAGAGTATTATATATTCAAAGTAGCTCACTTCCAGCAGGAAAAATATTAAGCAGCTTATAAAAGTAACAAACAGGATCCTAATCCACTTTTGATTAGTAAAAAGCAATCTCTAATGACACAGACACTGCTATGATACTCAAATCCATCTACTATTAATAATACAGTAATAGTAATATGTAAAAAAAATAATGTTAAACTATTGAGATAATAAAACAGATTGTAAAATTTTAATTTCAGACATATTTTTTTCCCCTGATGACTGGCCCAGTAAATCTCCCTGGGAGTTCTTGTATCAGTGCTTTGCCAAAGGTAACATCTGCCTACTCCATTCCTGTATCTCTGCTCTGACTTTAATACTCTGCATAAATTGGCCCTTCAGTTTGCTTGCCATCCCTGTTCCTATTCCACCAATGATGTCTATCTTAATGGCCTAATTAAAGAAAATCCCTTTTCTGCTTTCTCCTTTAGTTGTGGGATAGTATTTCTGAGTTGGCTAGTGAACCTACCCATAAATCATCATTCAACTATTTTCTTTGGGACCCATTTCAGCCACACTGGGGATTAGCTGCCAAAAAAAGCTGAGCCCCTAGGCTACCGGGGCTTGTTCTCAAATACAAAAGCAACAAGAAAAACAATTTTAAAACATCCATAAATGAAACTTCATGATGATTGTCTTAACCTTTCTTACACTTTTCTCATGTTTACAAAGTGTATTAAGGCAGGATTTTTCCATTTACATATCAGTGTCAATTACCTGCATAGAATACAGGTGATTCTACAACGAAATTCTGTAATAAAGTTAGCCACACGCGTGTATCCTCCAGCCATTGTTCTATAAACGGGACGTAGTAACAGAGAATCTTTGAAAGCTTTGGTCCTACCTCCTTAAGCATTTTTGCATATTCCTTATTATGATATCTTCTTCATCATTTGGATCCTTAGCCCAAGCATCTGCTTTTGCTGTTCGGCTCTATCTTTCTAATATGACATTATCATTGCCATCTCTTTAAAAATAATTTTCAAAACATTTTTCCTTTCTAGTCTGATGTCTGGCTTCTGACTCCATCAAACCACACTGGTCATTCAGTTGGCAGCAAGCACACTAAAGTTGCAAACACAATGGAGAGCTAAAGTAAATTAGAAAAAACCAATTTGCTATTAAACTGAGAGCCTCAAAACTTCACAAGGATTTGTGCAAAGCCTTGTGCAGTGGCATTTTAACCAAAACAAACAACAAAACACACACAAAAACACATTTGCCTGATGTGGCTTACTTACTAGGTTTGCATTTAAAGGAGACAAGGAGGACTTTAGTGGTCCCTGGACATAGATCAGGTCCAAAAACCCGACTATTGACAAGGAGTTGGCAGGATCTCAGGTTTTGGCACTCATCCAGTACTTTCTAGAACAACGGGGCAAAAAGGATAGGCTTGAAAACAAGGTATGAAGCTATACAGCAATGAGAACACTTAGTTGTACTTTTTTCTATACAGAAGAGAAATCATTCCTTCACAGCTTTTTGGCTATAAACATGTAAGAAACATCTGTATCACTGGATTTAGGCCACCTCTCTGATGGACTTTGAGTCATGGCCAAGTTTATGGGAACACATTCATCACAGCGACGCCCATGGCAACTTAGGATGTTACCAACTTGCTGTTGTTTGTCACTTTTCCCTCTGCCCCCAGCCAGTCGGCCACACCTCGCTGTGTGCCACCACCACCTCAGTGGTGCTGGGGATGCCGTGCAGAGCCCAGAGCAAGTGGGAACATGCTCAGCCCCCAGCCTCTTCACTGATGTGCCTGAGGCACTCACACACTCCTGACAGCGTTTATGGGAGTGCAATGTCCAGGTGAAGCATGGTAACTCAAAAAGACGTCTTTTAAACCATTTCATCTCGATCTACTTAAGTTTACCTGATCATGCTCTGTAGTATCTTCATTTGAAAGAGTTCTGACTAATGACTTGGTGTGCTTAGTGATGCTTAAGCACCAACCTAGCTTTAAGCCCTATGTAGGACCTCCTGCTTAAGGCGCACTTACTTCTTGCTTGCAGTTACACGCATTATCAGATATTTATTTGACTTGCCACTTGAACAAATTTCAGAATTGGTCTGATTGGATAGCATAGACATGCCTGTCTATCCTAAGCCTGCTTGCCTTTTTATTTTTTTAAATGCTGTTCTAAGGCCATATATACACCAGATCTTTTGGCCCAGCAATATACCATATACTGTGCTGCTTCCCTGGAAGTGGCAACAGAGGACAATAAAAAGGTCAGCAGTTGTTACACACAAAAGTTCATGTGGGCCCTCTCCAAGTCCAGAAAAAGGACTGAGTACTCCTAGTGCTCACATTAGTGTTCTGACTTCATCAGTGGTTTTGGAGCTGTAGCTATAGAAAATATGCAGACATTGCCCAAGATGAGTCTGAGTCCAGTTTTTAACACAGTCACAAGCCAAAGCACCTAAAAAAACCCAGTTTAAATGCAGCAGTGTACTTACAAAATTCTTATTCACCTTCAAAGCCCAGTTTAGAGAGGGCTTTCTATACACTATTTTTGGATAGTCTGTGGTGTTGTGCCCACAATTCTTGATGTTTAAAATCACAGCAGGCTGCGATAAGGAGGGTGTTGTCTCTGGGTCACCCCACGCTTAACAAGACTAACTGTAAGAGACCATTCTCTGATAGTTTTAGGTACTCTTGTAAAATCTATGGGAATTTTTGCCTCGTTTCTCATCAGAAGGGGTCTGTCATACCAAGAGGCCAAATCACAAATTTACCACTATGATAGCACAAGCTGCACTCTTGTTTCCAGGCTGAGAGGCCTGGCAGTGGCTGAATCTCTCCTGTCATCCCTGGAAGCCATCCCTCCCAAGCAGAAATGATACACATTGGCAGCACATTGCAGCGATGCTATAGCATTCTTGCCTTATTGTTCCTGTTGGTAGAAGACTTGCATGGAACACTTTTTGAGCATTAAGTGCACTCTAAAGAGTTTAAAAGGGGAGGAAAAGCACAGCAGACTTAATTTTATCAGTCAATTCATCTTTTACAGAGTTGCAAGTCAAACAAATAACTTCTCCTTAATTGGGATGGTTCTGGAACAGGCCAGTGAAATAGATTTATGTCTTTAGTAAGTGGAGATAACTGTCCCCTACTGAGTCACCTTCTGTTTGCACCTGAGCTGAATCATCTTCTGTGCATCCGTTTGTATTTTTTCCTACTTAATGCAAACAGCAGTCGTATTTTCTATCATGTTGCTGTGCAAAAACATGCAACCACAAAAGCAACCAATGATACTCATAATGAGATAGCACTGGGCTGTTAGTATCTTGAGACAGATCTAACTTTGCAGTGATCCTTTTAATAGAAAGTCCCTGTAAAAAATGCCTGTTATGCTTCCTCCCGGCTGGAGGGTAGCATCATGCCCAATTATGCAGACTGCAGATGCGGTTCCAAAGTGAAGGGGAGGAGGGATGAGATCACTGGTGCTCTTTTCTAAGAAATCATTTTACAGGATGCGTCTTTTCTCCTTGACAGAACTGGAACTCCCTAAGATGCAGAGCATTCCTATCTCTCACGTATGTGGCCTTGTCAAAATGCTTTCATGCCTTTGATCAGTGACAGTGCCTGAATGATGACGACAGTTTATACAACAGTTATCCCATGCTGTGTTTATTATATTCAAGGGGGAAAACAGCCCATGGAGACCTCACAAAGGCACTCACAAGCCCAAAATAACCATTCGTGTCACTTTGCTGTAGTCAGTAAAATGACATCAAGGATGCATCTGAGCTACTGTTTCTGGTGGAGAGATGTACTTTCACATGGCCCATAGGTCATGTCTGGAATGTCTTTAGAAGTTGGAGTACAGTATGGGCAAGCCACACTTATCAAACTGCTGTAATATTGTTTCTGGAGAGAGGATATTACTGCCAAACCACTCCGTAAAACTCCTCAGCTCACTCAGTGGTGGGAACGGACATTCCCTGTTGTCAAGAAGCAATGTGTCAGCTGCAAGCACAAATATTGCAAGCTTCATCAAAGCTTCTGTAGAGCATTTGCAACAGCTTCACCAACAGAACATGTTCAGTTCCACTGACTACTCATTTTTGCAATGATTTACTGAATTTGGCCTAACACTGGGCATTTTCACTATGATGAAACAAGCCTTTGACAGCAGTGTAAGTCAGACCTTCTAAGCCTTGTTACAAAAGTCTCCACAGAAGAAAGCAGTAATTTATGAAGTATAAATCATTTTAAGCTATACTTAGGCAGGCCCAGCAAACAAACCATAGGATATTTATAATACAGATCATGTATTCATGGAAATGCAGGTATCTGCAGAAGTGCTTAGGATCTGCTGTTTAGCTGTCACAGTGCCTTTTCAGTGAGTGAAGATAGGCATGGAACAAGCCAAACGCCAACCAGAATGCCATCTTATTCAGTGGATTTGTAACCCAGCTCTGTGCAATGTTTGTATCCTCTCCTGGGGACAAGGAGGACCTGTATGATGGATTAAGACTGGTCTGCTCAGTCATGACCAACCCTTGATTAGAAGGGAATTGATCATTTTAGGGAACTTTGAGAATGGGGTTTCTAAAGCAAGGCTCACCAAAATAAAAGGCAATCTACAAAGCTTTCACAATCCTATGGTAATATCCTGCTGGCCAGACAAATCCTTTCAGTTGTAATAGTTTTGATGGTAAACTGACACAGACATGACCTCATTTCATTCAACGTTGCGAACAGTTGCCGTTTTCACACAGCACAGCTCACCACATGGAAACCATCAAAAACATTATGCGCATTAAGAACCTTTACAACACGCGATACCTGCAAGGAGGTGGGTGCCACACAGTTTATGGGTTCTGTCATCCTGGTTTCAGGCTCCTGAGTACTACACATGTGGTAGTCTTGCCCGTAAAATGCTGACTGGACACTTATTGTTGAATGCCGAGGACAGTGCAGACTCAAATACTCCCCATCGCAGGCATAGGCAGTATGATTTTGCAAAAGTTTCGTTAGGTAACCTAGAAAATATTCAGCTCTGTTACAACTAGTACAGGAAATGACAAGCTCGTTAGATAATAAGAAAACCACAATCAGTCTCTGGAAAGGGCATTGTAGTCAAGGTTATACGTATGGCCCACTGCCACACCACATGGTTCTGTGAATGGGTCAACCTTTACATGCTAGTAACGCTCAGGTCTGGAAAACAAGAGGTCACGTGGCAGTGAGTCAGAGCCCTACCAGCACTCCAGCAGAGGCACTATGTCCGAGATGTCATTTCACAGACAATAAATGGGCTCAGGCCCTTGCCAGTCACGGTTGCTAACAATGCTAGGGCGTGTTTGCAGAAGTCGGAAAGGGTATTACTTGGTTTTTGCGGGCTAGACTCTTGCATTCCAGCTGGCTAAGGTATTCCTTACACCTCGTCTTAAACTGATGCTTTGCACTTCTGGTCTCCTAGGCAGTTGTGTTTCACACACGTGGTAATAAAAGCGATTCCCTCTGTATCACTGAATCAGATGCTAGGATAACAGAGAAAAGGTGGCGCGTAAGTGCGGGACACCGTAGGTGCTGGACAGAAACCCAGAAGAAAGACACATAGAATTTTGTATTTGCTAGAGAGTTTGTTGTTGTTACCAGGGGAGGGAGAGGTAGGATCTGTATGCAGCTGTCCACCTGTACCATCCGTTTGTATCTTCTAATAAGTAAGTCCATGAGCAGCAGAGCTAACGAGAGCTGTGATTTGTATTTCACTGTGTATTGTCTCTTTGCCAAGATTTCTGTTATCATCACAAATATTTATAGATTTAATCTTCTACTGCCCTTCTCTCTGGTTTGCAGAATACCTTACTGGAAACATGCAGGCTGCTACCTTTGATCACTACAAATTAGCCATTAGGGGCAATTTAATTCAAAGACTTTCCTCACCTATACTTATGAAGCTTTGATATCTCTAACACTCTGTCATACTTGATCGAAATCTAGCTTTAAGCAGAAAAGGTTTGTGGGTGAAGGGGAATAAGAGGCGTGTGGGACAGGAGAGAGAAAGGACACAAAATACCAGTCTAGAGATGAAGCAATATCCTTACTCATCCATAAACAGATGGAGATTAAACCCAAAACCACCTTTTTCCCATGAGTTCTGTGACAACCCAATATACTACAATCAAAGCAAATCTGTTTTCTAATTCTTCCACTATTAGCCAAACTTTTTATTAATGTGCATACAATATTTGAATAGTTTCTTTATTCTTATACATGCATTAAATTCTGCATAATTCTCTATAAAATCAATTCCCAACTTCCAGAACACCAAGTACATCCACATTCACATCAAAAAACCCAAACAAAATTTTCCAAACCCAACATATCAATGAGAAAGCACGAAGAGCTTCCACTAATTTGAGAAAAGATTTGTAGAAGTTTTAAAACTGAGACGATGATTACATATGTATCTTTTTAATTTCACAAATTATAATTTTCCTATCTTTGCCTCTTTTCCAAACATGTAATTGGTCTACTTAAAGACAAAAGCTAGTATCTTCTTCGCAGAAGCCTTGCTTACCCCATTGTGGTGACAGCAATATTATTACTGTTAAGTGTAACGGAGAAAAAAAACCCACCAGATTTTTGTTTTCGTGGCTGAATTAGAATTAGAATGATAAGGTTTTTGTATCATTAGAACAAAAAGTAGTTTTCTCAAAGAAAATATTAAAAAAGAGTTTGCTCATGCCATTTAATTTTCATACTTTTTGCCCTTTTTCAACTTTTCACCAAAGATGAGCAATTTAAAAAAAGGTTTTTAAATAGAAATTTAAGTATTTCAAGTAAATGACATGAAAATAGAATTTCAGTTCTCTGGCATCTTTTTCAGCTCCAGCTGTGCAACTGGATAGGAAAATTCAGCTCCCCTATCAGTCACTAGGTTTGGAGAAAGGAGAAGCCTGCTCCACTATTGTCTTTGCTGTTCCTCATCTAGAGCCCAAAAGAGGACAGGGATCAACTAGATGCACCTCCAGTGCACCAAAGATGTAGGTGAGTTCCTCACCTCACTGAAGTCAGTCTGAGCACTGGCACTAAAATCAGGACGGAGGGAATTTCATGCCCTGTATTTGCAGTCTAGATCTAAGGGAAACCAGCCCAGCAGAAATCCCCACAGTTTCTCACAGGCTAAAAAAACCCAACCAACAAATCCATCCCCTACATTTTCTGTGTAATTGAGATCACAAATAATCGAGCTTTCCTGCCAGAGCCACTCCTCTGTCAACCTGCTCCTGAAAGGTGCTGAGTATTGCCAGGAAAATGGGCCGAATGCCCAATTGCACCCAAGTGACTTTGCTACTGTCCGATACTGTAAAGGGGCCGCCAGTGGCATTTACTGCCACTGAATGCCTTTGACATTGCCATCATAGCATAAAGGGCCAGAGTGTAAAAGAGTATTCAATCCAATGTGAGCTGTGGGCACTCAACACCTTGAAAGATTTAGCCCGACATTTGTAATCATTTCAGTTCTTCAGGTTTTAAGTTACTTGGAGCCAAGACTGCTGTATACAAAACAGCCCAGTATTCCCTAAAGAATATGAGCTATGTTGTGATTTGGATGAGTTCCCTGGCATCTTAACTGCTACTTTGATCCTGCAAATTCCTAATCCAGTATCTAAGCACCTTTCTCCAAAAATTGCAACTATTCAATCCTTTAAAGAATGCCTTTTTAAAAAACTTGGTCTGATTCTGTATAAGCAATATGGTACACTTGTAAAAATAGCATTAGATGGGCTGGTGAAAATAAGACATCATGCTCTCTGGCCTTCCAAGCAGCATTTAAAGTGACTCTGCTGTTATTAAAATCCTTGTGTATTTGCACACAATAAAGGATAAAAATAGTAATGGAAATTGGCTGAAACCTAATGTTCTCTGATAAGAGAAGTTGTGACGTACTAGTACCTAAATTGCTTGTCTCACATGGCAGACCACGTAAACCTGCATTTTTTACTACTACACACACAGATTACGTAGACACAGGTGGAGTGGTCAGCCCTTTGCGAAGAGAGGTGCCAACCGGGCAGCTCACAGCCCACGCTGAGAAAGAACTCCCACTCAAAAATTCACGATTTCCTCTTGCTCTTCCCTGAAAAACTCCAGCTTCTTTCCTCTCCTCATGCTGGCCCTCTTCATGTACCGCCTGCCCTGCGCTCGGCAAGGGAATAAAATTTTCTCAGCAGCTGCCACCTGTCACCTCAGTCCCGAAGTGGTGCTTGCACAGGAGAGAGCAGTTTTCAGTTGCTTTCCCTCCTTTCCTGGGCAGCATGGCCTTGTAGGCACCCTGGTAGAAAGCTTCATCTTCTTAAGACCATGAGTATCCCTATATTGTTTATCAAATTCTGTACAGAAACACATTTCCCCTGAGGCAGCAAATTTAGCCGACCAACAATGTAAGGTTAGGGGAAAAATATGTTCTTATCTCTACAATTAATAACAGCCGTGATTATCAGGAGAGTGGGCATTGTAACAGCTGAATGGGTCTGTCACTCTTTCTGAGGCATGCTTCCTTTTCTGCACTTCTCTCAACGGGCGCAATTAAATCAGGTCATCCAAAATAGACAGCAGGGTTGTGTCACCACCCAAATCAGACAGCAGGATTGTGTCACTTTCAGGCACCGGCCCAGCACATCGCCTGGGCCACAGGCACTTCAGGGCACTATTTGTTGTTCAGAATCTCTCATTTTGTAATTGTTTAATTAATCAATACCTGTTAGTTTTGAATTCTGAGAAAACTTTTTTTTTTTTAAAATATCTAATATGGGAGCTAGAGGCTGTGCCTGGACTACAACAAACCTCTAAGTCCTGGTCCCCACCTGCTAGGGAAGTACACACTAGCTCCTCTCCGGCCAGCACACGAGGAGATTCCTTTCTGCTAAAAAGCGGGGCACAGGGAGGGCTGGAGCACAACCACCGCTCACCCCAGCGTGGATGGAGTGAGGTCATGGCTGCCTGTGCGCCTGGGCTGGCAAACCAGAAAACTTGAAAGTTACTGGGCTTCTTACCCTGAGCAAACAGAATCTTAAGCAGACCCTATAAAAATCCTAAGGTGACTTAATGTTTTAAACCCAGTGTTGGTTTTTTTCCTCTTTGTTTTCTGGGTTGTTGGGTGATGGAGGGGGAAGTGGTGTTTAGCTACAGCAGTCACTTTTTCAAGTGTTATTCTGCAATGAGGAGGACTATAGATTTCCTCTTTATTTTTTCAAAAACAATAAATATCACTCTTCTTTAAAACAATATGAAACATTAAAAAAAGTCAACTACTGTGAGAATTGTCTAAATTAGAAAAACTTGGCAATACTGCAATGTCCCTAAAACATCTCTATGCCTCTGTGTGAAAGCCCCACTAGGAGCTTTCCCATTTATCCAAGACACACATTCATAAGCAATGTATGGGGTGCTCTGCATACAAAATCATGTACAAGACATTACAGACTGGCTCAGAAGTTAAGCCTGAATCATATGGCAATAAACAGATCCCATTGATTCGAAGGCCAGAAGGTATCATCCCACCCAACTGTCTGCCTAACCCAGACTACTCACTCATTGTAACTTTTCACTGGGACTCAAAACACCAATGCAGAATCCAAGCGTAATCCTTTCTTCCAGAATTAGCTGAATTAGTCACAGCATCCACTGTGTTGACAAAGACCTTCAACTAAAAAAACATAGAACCAGAAAAACACACAAAACACTGAGGCTGAGCAGCTGAACAAAGCTTTAAGCCTTACTGATCACTTCTTGTTGCAAAGGAGGACTGATAAACTGTAGTAACAATGACAGACAAAAATAACTGGCCTAAGAGAGTGAAGGCTCTAAATAGATACCTCTTTGTATGAAATACAGCTCTTAAAAGGTTATAGTTTTTATATGCAACATTTGCTCCTGGCATTATTGCTTTAAATAGCAACAATAACGGTAGTAATGAACTTGAAGGTATGAAAATCCAGAAGGAATTTTTTTTCTTTTAAAAACACTGAAAAACTGGGAACTTAGAAAGTTTCAGTTTAAAAAAGTATGACTACCAAAAAGCCTGGAAGCGGTCAGCCAAGACGTGTTGTCTCCCACATACAGCACAAGACAGTACAGGGTACTCAGATATGCTGGATTCATTCCTTATGGTGGAGGATGCTAACACAAGGCCTTAAGGCCCTTTTTCCATTGTCAGCATTAGAGTAAAAAAAAAAAAAGTGTATATTCTGTCCAGCCTCACTGCACTGGCATGAACCTCACCATATGGAAACATCAAGGAGAACAGCATTTCAAGCTGTGAGTCTAATGCCTAGCGCATATTAGATGCAATTTCAGCGTTGACTGATGTAATGTCTTTTTGGCAAGAGAGCAGCTCTGCAATCTAGTATTTTTAAAGCCTGAAGCTGAGTAGCACACAGCCTACGAGGATTCTCAGAATCAGGCCTTCATATACAGATTTAGTAATATTCGTTCCTGTGCATCATTCAATCTAGCTTAATTAGCACAGCAATTTGCTAGCTCATTTTAAAGACATACAAACCCATTTTAGATCAAAATAGATTGAAATAGCACACATATTGCTGTGGGAGTCCCAGAAGGCTAATCCATTCGGTAAACCTACATTAGCTCCTGCAGTTTTATGAAAAATTGTGCCAACAGTCATTAAAAATACACAAGCAAGATTGGCAAGTTTGAAGGAAGAGATCTCATGCGGTGATAACAGAATTGTTGATAAACTCTACTACAAACACCATTAAAAGCATCAATCTGGTATTTATTGGTGTTTGGGATCCAGCTGCAGTATTTCTCCAGAAATGTTTTCTCCATTGGTTTGTGAAGGAAGCACTGAAGAGAAATTAACCCCTAAGCTTCCTGCTCCATACCCTCTGCCATACCCTCCACTGGTCTTTAGAGGCAGCTACACCACAGACCATGCTGTTCAGGGTTACTGTGTAATCACTGCTTTCAGATCCGGGCTGCGTGTGTGGGTATGACAGTGCTTATTTGGCTCCATTCACAGCAGCAAGGATCTACCTCTGGTAATTCTCTTTAGTCTCTTACCTCGGTGGTCTGCAAGTTCTTTCCGTGGTAGCTCTTTTCTAGGATTAGCAATAGTGACAGAGGGCAAAAAGTTATCAAGGAAAGACACTGTTTCTAAAATTCACAACACACTGTTTCTTGCCCCATCATTTTATTCTTTTTCATCCAAGTGCCTTGTAAGCATACTATTTGATTAATTCTAGCCAGACTTGGTCTTACAGTCTTTTATGAGTAAGAAATACCCTTGGGCAGAAGCACTGTTTATTCTATTCACTGTTCAGAAATGAGCATAAGACCTTCACTCACCAGATACACATAAAAAGCTATACTTGCTTAATATATGCTTTCTTGCATAGTCACTAATTTGACTTAATTTCCCTCCATTGCTTATTTTTTTCAACGTGCCTTTTTCCACTGTTCCACTCAACACTCACACTCTTTACAAGTCACTGCTATCCTAATTTCATCCTTTTGCTTGTACTTTGGGAGATGGCATGAAAAGCTGGTTTGCCATGCAAGGAAAATAATTTTTGTATAGTCACTGTATTTTTAATATTATCTAAACCTTTTTGATGTGGGGATATACGTTCACTTGCAAAAACTACTGGTAATCTAGTTTCACTGATAAGCTAGTGACCATGAAAAAACTTTCCATTTCCAAATGTCTAGTTTGGTGTCAGAGCATCCAAAGCTGTTGCTGTCCTTAGAACCAGTCCGTGAGAGTTTTCAGCTGACCATTTCTAAAAGAGATGAAACTTATGAAATCACGATCTCTGTCCATCTGCCATTCCCTTACTCAACTCAATAACTTTTAAGCTCAATGGCCAGTTTCAAAGCTGAGGGGTACAGGGCTCTAAGAAATAAAGTTCCTACAAGTTTCATGAAAATCAAAGCCTGAGCTGACAGGTCATGGAAAGAACTGTCATTTCCAACTCAGTCTAACTGACTAATGCTAAAAGTCAACTGGCTGCCGAAGAGACAACATCCTTACACTGGTGAGTTAATCAATCAACCTGCTGCTAATTTGTTTTCACTGGCCTGTCCTGGTTTCGGCTGGGATAGAGTTAATTGTCTTCCTAGTAGCTGGTACAGTGCTGTGTTTTCAGTGTGGTAT
>JAVKLA010000058.1:2767172-2845110 GCA_034782735.1 Sagittarius serpentarius | reverse complement strand
GACCGCCGGGAAGGGTGAGGGGCCGGGCCGGGCGGGGGGGCGGCGGCTGGCGGGCCGGGCGGTGCTCGGCTCTGCCCGTGCCCGGCGGGGCGGCGCGGCGCGATCGTCAGGTAAAGGCGTGCTCCGCCGGCGCGGCAGGGGCTGGAGCGGCTCCCCGGCAAGCCCGGAGACGTCTGCTGTCCCCAGAGCGACGTCGTGGGGATGACGACGACGATGATGATGATGATGA
This sequence comes from Sagittarius serpentarius, assembly GCA_034782735.1. Taxonomy (NCBI): domain Eukaryota; kingdom Metazoa; phylum Chordata; class Aves; order Accipitriformes; family Sagittariidae; genus Sagittarius; species Sagittarius serpentarius. The sequence goes on along the minus strand of JAVKLA010000058.1, from coordinate 2,844,881 downwards.
TGGTTATGACACCGTGGGCACGTGCTGGTGCCGTAGCGCGTGGGCCCGCCGCAGAGCGCGGGCGGCAGAGCCGGCGTGTCCGGGCCCTGGGGGGCGGCTCGTAGCGTGTCCCACGCGAGGCGTTGGCTCCTCGGGTGAAACTCTGGCATTGCAGGCCTGGAGACCTTCGTTTCCGTTGCTAAGACGCTGCCATCACCTCAAATATACGATGTCGTGGAGGGATACGTAAAAATTTCCATGGAGTGTGCTGAAATATTCAAACTTCTGGATGGAGAAAGGAAGCCTGAAAGTGAAGTAAGTTGACCGTGGGTTTTCTGGTTTAACGAGTGGCAGCATGCATCCCAACTGGGAGAGGAACCGCTGGGTAAAATGCTTTGTGGCGTAAATAACTCTGATAATTTCGTATGGGTTTGTTGTTGGTTTTGGGTTTTGGGGGTTTTTTCCCCCTGGAAGACACAGTGGCAGAAGCACTGATCACGTGGGAAATATCCTCTTCAGTGCAAAGATGTTCCTGGATTTAATGATGCGCACAACCAGTAGCCCTGCCAAAATCAAGCTGTTAAGGTTCTTTAAATATTATCAAAAGACCAGAAAGACAGAAGCAGTTAAGCAAGCAGAAGAAAAATAGTCCAATGGAAGTAATTTTTAGATAACTAGACATCTCCGTGATACATCAGTATTTCTAGGAAGCCACTTGTAAAGTTGACCTCATTTTTCTCATCTGAGCTGGATACAATTTTTCCTCATCAGAATATGATGAATGAACTAAGGAATTGAAAAACTGTTTTCACTGTGAATACTGGGGCAGCATTATTAACTTAAATCTGCTTACAACATAAAATTGGATAGTGTTCTTTTTAACCTCCACTTGTTGGTCTTTGCCTTGGATTATCATTTTTGTCAGTGTAATGACAACCTATGTCATGTTCAATTGACATACTTTCTTCAAGGTCCTTTTACTAATAGAGGCTAATACTTGTAATGAATATGGTCCCAGAGCTGTGTGGACTCTGGACTCACCTAGAAGGAGTTAATTGCAAGACTGGAGCAGCTCGGATGGTTTTTTCTCTAGCACGTTTCATCTAGCAGTTGTCTCTTAAAGCATTGGTTCATTAGCCCTAGGCCTTGGCCTCCAGCTTGAAAAGGGCCTTCAAGATGCGTCAGCCTGTGCTGAGATTTGCACTGCAGTTGATGTTTGCATCCCCAGAAGTGGCTGTTGTGCATATGCAGATAAATCATGCATATGCCTGTAGGTCTCAATTCATGGGTGAGGAAGGACCTTTTTTTACATTCAGTTTATTCGTCCAGGATTGTACAGGCCTTCAGTCAGCGTGTTGGCTTGGGCTTCCAGCAGAGGTTGTCCCTCCCTACTACTGAAGTCCGTGAGTTTAGCAACTGAAAAAAAAGAGGAGTCAGCTGACCTCCTGTGGTTCTCTGGTCTTTCATATAGTATCTGTGTAGGGGCCTCCTTGAAAATTCGCATTCAGAACTAATCCTTTAGAAGAGGAAGCATTAATTTGGGAGAGAATTCAGAAGTTAACTTCACCTTCATAAGTGGAAGCTCTGCTGTTGTGGTGGGGTTACTCTTTTTTTAATGGTGTTTGTTACTGTTTGCTCAGCTAATAATTTCAAGCTGCACCTGGTATTGGCAGATATTAACATATTTCTGTATCTTACAGATGCTGTTAATCTTTCAAGCTCTAGAAGCCATTTTACTGAGGACAGCTAGTGACCTCTCCCATTTTTCTGTTGTGGGAATGAACATAGTTAAAAAGTTGATTCATTCCTACATGAGATTGGTCTATGCTGCTTTGTATTCTGAAAATCACAGGTAAGTCTTCTCCGTATTGTGGAGAATCTCTTTTGTCAGTTGATCTCGAGGGGCTGTCTGGATCTCTCACATGTACAAGGCATTGCAAAATTCAGCTTGCATTATTGCTAATAATCCACCTTTATTTAATGATGCTGTTCCACATTTCGTAAAATAATTGCACGTGGAAGTCTGCAAGGTGGAAGCTCTGCTATAATACACAATCTAATGCTATGTGATACTTTGCTGAAGCTGTAGTTTTCACTGGTTGTGCCTGTCCTAGCAAGAGGTAAAGTGGATGGTATCTTGAGTCCTATTATTTTAATGCTACTTGGTTTGTGAAGTGAAATGTACTGCATGGAACAGGGAGGAACAGGCTTTCTTATAGTTCACAGAGGCTGAGCAGTCTGTCTTGCGATGGCAAAAAGAGCTTCTCGAGTGTTTTATTTCCCTGTATTTTTTGTAGTCAGATTTCCTTCTTTATAATAGATTTTTTTGTTTCAGACTGGCTTTCCTCCGCAACTTTTCCTCCCTTAAATCTAAGGCCATTGCAGGCCAATTGAAGCACTCACGTGTTATCCAGTTTAGTCTAAACAATTTATCACGCTCTGTGGACAGGGTGAGATAAGTTCCAAGTACCAGAGACATTTTAATGCAAACCTGGGAGGAAGAGGAAGGGAGAGAAAAAAACAGACTGCAAATGACTTGTCCAAGGCCAGTGACTTGTCTTTTGGTGCTTCTTGCACCACTCAGCTGATCTTATGCAACAAGCATTGTAACTACGTAGAATCCCAAATATGGGTGGATAGGTATATTGTAAATAAATTTCAAAACTATGCAAGATCTACACTTCTTATTAAGCATTTAAAGATTACAGCTTTTGGAGAAATCCTTCTAGAACCTGCATACAGGAGGCTGCAGATTTCTGATGATATATGCTCTGCTTTTTCTGTGCTGCATCTTTGATGTGCAAAGGGATTTTTATTGTGGTGGTATGTCTAGATGGGATCTCTGCTTTAATCATATGGCTTGCTTACAGATTGTCCATGAATGAAACATGATGGACAGATTCCAAAACCCTTAATGGGTAGTGGCTATTTAGATGATGGAGGTCTGCAGACTTGTACCCGATGGCCCTGTCATGTTTCCATTGAAATAAATGGCAAACTCCTACAAATTCAGGAGTTCTTAATTTTTGGCACTTTCTTCCTTTTATCCTATTTTTCAAAGTGAATATCCAGCCTTTCATTACAGCTTAATTTTGGGGCAGAATATAGTAGGCATTCCCTTTTCCCTTCTTCCCTCTCCCCTCCTTCCCAGTTGCCATTATCACTGCCTAAAATAATGCTTTTGGTTGTTTTGACTTCCATTCTATTTTCTCAGGTAAATTTTCCCAGTGGTCAGTGAGCAAGAATCAAAACTGGGATTTAGTTCATGACAAGACCATGCTGCAAAAACTGCTTAAACTGAAGAAAACCTCTGTCATTCAGCTAAAACATAAAAAATGCAGTCTTACTTCTGCCTACGCTGTGTGCGTCCTTAACTTTAGCATCAGCTGTAGCTCCTGTGGACCTGCTTGTGGCAGGAAAGTGCAAAAGCGTTTGCAGGACTGGGGGGCTCTGTCTAAGAAATATGCTTGTAAAGATGACCGAAGTTCTTTGTGAATAGCGGAATAACATTTGTGTTTGGCCTAAATCTGTATTGTGATTGTCATTAAAATGGTTGGTTACATACTCAACTAAAGCTCCCATCAACTGCAGCGAGAGCTTTGTGTGATCAGGGATACTTCCCTAAGGGCTTTATTGGTTGCTTGTGTTGAGACTGACTCAGAAATGCTTCCTGCCTGAAACTTCTGCAGGCTTGGGTGGATGTTGGAGGTGGAGTGGGGTAATTTCTTTTATAGGAAAAAGGTCTTTCTTTAAATTTTAATCTCTTGATTTGGTTGTTCGTATAACTGTCATCCTGGAAATAACCTGCAGGTTTTCCTCTATGTTTTGTTTTAGGATGAGCCGAGTATGCCTTACCCTGTTGTCAGCAATGGTGGCTCAGGGGCCAGATTCAGCAAGGGATGTGTATAGCCATTTTGATTTCAATAATAAGTTTCTGCCTGGATTATTGAAAAAAAGATGTAAGAAGGTAAATTAAGCTGCTGTGTGCCATGAAATGCTACGCCATGGCTCCATCAGTTTTCTTCTTCCAAGTATTTAAAACTAAGCTGTTGCCAAAGTCTCTTTGCTGTATTTTTGTCTGCAAGAACTTAACTCTTCCTTCCTGTCCTGTGTCAGGCTGAAATGCTTCTTGATTGTTTCTAACTGGCAGCAGAACTGATCTATGGGGCAAGAGCTTCCCATCTATTTACATAGGAAATCCCCAGGGAATGTTTTTCAGTATCTGCAATAGTGGGAGAGCTGGCCTGCACCCTTGAGGTATAGCTTGCTTCGTTTTCCATCCCGTGCTGGTCTTTCTCATCTTGTCAGGGTGCAGAGCTCCTCAGGATAACCTGTTTTTACACTGCTTTGTAGAATTTACTGCAAAACATTGAAGTGCCTTGTCTGTTTCTAATAAGCTGTGATGAAATATAAATCTATAGTTTCTATGGACTACCCTTTTAATGTTTAAAATGGAGTGAAAGTGATGGTAAACTTCTGAAAACTATTTGGTGATTTGTTTGGGAAGGACTCAGTCTTTTTTCCAATGCAAGAATTGCAGTTTGGCTCCACTGAAAGAAATGGAGGTTGGAGGTTCTGCAGCTGTTTTAATGGAGAGAGGATTTTGCCCAGTACTAGTACCGTCAGAGTAATTGCATTTGAAAATATAACCAAGAGTTTTAAACAATCTCTTGGTGGAAATCCTTAAGGAGGATATGCAAGTGAGTAGAAAAAGTCGCTCCTCTTTTTCCAAAAGGAACTTTATTTCTTGTTTCCTCTCGGTTTGCTAAAAATAGTCAGGGTTGACCTTAACCAGGGTTTTAGAACAGGAATACTTGTATGTCATTCCAAATATAATTGTATAATAAATCCAATATTATTTTCAACGCTGAGACATTGTTTCTAGTTTTTAAAGATGACTTGCAGAATGAATGTGTGCATTTGCGCTGGGTTTGTGCCATCTGTGGTGACAAATGAGACTGTTTAAAGCATCAAGTAGAAGGCAAGAAATGAAACACACCTTTTTCCCTGAAACAAATTTCAGGAATGTCAAATTTCATGGTTTTTGACCTTGATACAGAAGTTTTCTTTAGGAGTACCTCCACCCCTTAAATTCAAATGCTTGGATGTAGTCTTTTGACCACAAGCTTGTTAGATATGCAAGTAAGGTACAAGAAAAAAAAGTTTCCAAAAATGGATTGAAGGTCTTGCTCTTGCTCAGCTGTCCTGCTTTCGGCCGGGATCGAGTTAACTGTCTTCCTAGTAGCTGGTACAGTGCTATGTTCTGGGTTTAGTATGAGAAGAATGTTGATAACACCCGGATGTTTTCAGTTGTTGTGAAGTCGTGTTTAGACCAAGTCAAGGACTTTTCAGCTTCTCATGCCCAGCCAGCAAGAAGGCTGGAGGGGCACAGGAAAGTTGGGAGGGGACACATCCAGGACAGCTGACCCAAACTGGTGTTCCATACCATGTGACGTCATGCCCGGTATATAAACTGCTTAGGCATCGGTCAGCAAGTGGTGAGCAATTGCATTGCGCATCACTTGTTTTGTGTATTCCAATACTTTTGTTATTCTTGTCACTTTATTGTTGTTATTAGTGTCAGTGTTAGTTTCTTCTCTCTGTTCTATTAAACTGTTCTTATCTCAACCCATGAGCTTCACCTTTTTCTCCTTATCCTCTCCCCCATCCGACTGGCAGCTGGGGGTAAGTGAGTGAGCGGCTGTGTGGTGCTTAGCTGATGGCTGGGGTTAAACCACGACATCAGCTTTCAGTGAAATTATGATGTCACAACTGGCTATCAGAGGTGAATTTTTAATACAAAAATATCAGGCCCGAAGCTTACAGCAAAGTCTCATTTCTTTCTCTTTATTTCTTCTTTCAACCCTTTTATGAGACACTGCTAGCCTAGTCAGTATCTTCTTCCAGGCATTTTTATGTGCAACTTAGTTTTGCACAGTAAGTTTCAAAAAATTATAAATTGTGGAAGGACTCTTTATCAGGGAAAGTAGTGATAGGACAAGGGGTAACAGTTTTAAACTGAAAGAGGGTAGCTTTAGATTAATTACTGGGAAGAAATTCTTTACTGTGAAGGTGGTGAGACACTGGAACAGGTTGCCCAGAGTGGATGCCCCCCCTCCTTGGAAACATTCAGGGCCAGGTTGGATGGGGCTTGAGCAACCCCGTCTAGTGGAAGGTGTCCCTGCCCATGGCAGGGGGGTTGGAACTAGATGATCTTTAAGGTCCCTTCCAACCCAAACCATTCTATGATTCTATATTCATATCCTATGATCCTTTTCCAGGCAAAGCTTTCACTACTTCCACTGTGCCTGAATTTGTAGTTTTATAACATACTAGCCCCTTTTTTAAGTTGTTTTTTTTTTTTAGCCTAAGTTGCGTGACCGGGGTAGCTCCATGAGCAGCTGTGGTAGCTGAGAGATGCATGTAATGCACTGCAGCTCAAAGATGGCAACAAGCAGCAGAATCCCCAAGACTGGCACTGCTCTGGAAGCCTGTATAGTAAAAAATTGCAGCAGCGCTTCTGCCATTACCATTCTTCAGTATTTTTGTGAATTGACCAGTGTACCAAGCGGTGCGGAAGTTAGGATGTTCAGTGATGTGTGGACAGGGTTTGGCCTGAAACTACTTTTAACGTTTTCTTTTTTTTTTTTTTTATTTATGGCCTATCTTGTATATTGAGAGTTGGAAAATATGTGAACTGGGACACCTTCCTTTTCGATGCTAACTTTAACAGACTATGATCTGCCTAACACAAGAAGTTTTTCAGATGAATATACTCTGTATATATTGCATATAAATGTATGTGTATGGCTATGTGCAACACGTTTGTAGAAGTTGTTTAATTTACCTGTTTTGAGTACTTACAAGGATAATCAATTGTTGCAGTATGAATTTTGTAGTTGTGTACAATCTGTAAGCTAACAGTGCCTTTTATCTTTTTTAGGGGAGACCTGATGTCCGTATGGCCTATATTCAGTTTGCTCTCTCCTTTCTAATTGCTGGTGACAATGCAATCTTGACACAGGTGCTGGAATTAAAAGGTACTTCACAATTGCTTGTGGTTTGTTTGGTTTTTTTTAAGGCAGAGTCTTTTATAGGTAATAATAAATACGAGCTAATTCAAAATGTGAACCAGTTAAACAGCACTAATAAGATACAAAATACATTTTTTAAATGTTATTACCTGAAAAGCTTTAAACTTCTTCAGTATTCTAGTGAGTGCCTCTTCTGCTTGAGAATAATGTTTGCTGTCTGCAAAAACTTTGCAAAAATAGAAAGCCCTTGGTGACACAGATATAAAAAAGGTAAATGTAATATAACTTTGAGGCCACAGAGTCAATAAGCAGAAAAAAACTTCGTGGCCTCCAGCCTTGCTCATAACACAGTAACAGTGGATATGTTGCATTCAGATTTTTTTAGAAAGTGTTAAAGACTGTGCGTACTTCAGTTTCCTTTCTGTCCTCATGCAGGACAAGTGTCGTGTACTCCATTAGACCGCTTTTTGTCAATGATTCAGGAGACGAGTGTAATGTCCTTTGCATCCTTTATGGAGGCATTACATGGGAGTGCAGTCCAGGAGTATGTGACACCCATGTCTCGTAGAGAAGGGGATCAAACTGAACTGATGAAGAAGAGGATCCAGAAAGTTGCATCTTACATACACTTGATTAATACTTGGATCCCTTATGTGCTGAAGTTAATGTAAAACTTCTGTTGACTTTTTTGATTTGAAATCTACTGCTGATGTTTCTCAAGTTGTGAATTGTGACCCTTGGTAAGGTTATGAAATAATTCACAAGGGATCTAGAAATACTCTAACAAAAAGAAAGTCATTTGCAGGCAGCAGTTCATTTCTTCTGTGGTGAGGGAGTGAGAATAGGCCATGGTTACTTACTTCTGTTGTTCATGCTACCCCAGGGGCTGCTGATTTCTTTTAATTGCTCACAGTACTTCAGTTCTTTCAGGACAGGGAGTGGCAGTGCACACCTAGACACAGTCAGCCCAGCTGGCTTTCATTCCTTTGTAAGATAATGAAATTCTCTATAAACTGAAGTTCTCTGGCTTTGGGATGCACAGTTGAGCCAAAAGATTGTGCATGTGGTTGGAGATGTAACCTCCAAACATTCAAGAATCTCTCGGTGAAACAATTGCAAGTCCTTCAATGGAAAGGATAGGCATTTACTCAAGTTTAAATACTGCATACCACATTGGGGCCCAAAATATATATGAAGTTGACAGATGCTGTTGCAGTAAGTGTTAATAACAAAGTTGGCAAATTAGCTAGTTATGGTGAGAGTAGGTTTGGCAGCATTACTTGTTCATCACTGTAGTTACAGACTCATCATCCTTCTGAACTCTGATTGCAGCCTTTTGGTTCATCCTTAAATATAACAGCAAGGTAAATAATATGACATTGAAGAGAAATGGGTATGATTCCCTGAAGCATTTTAGTATGAAAATAGCTTTCACATTTTCACTTAACATTTGAAATGTCTTCTTAGATTTCATTCCAGATATTCTTCGCTCTGAAATAAAGGAAGACAAAGTTTCTACTGTCAATCTTCTACTTTCCACACTGAGAACTAAGGTATGATATACCCTTGAAACCGCGCTGTCTCATTTTCTATTTTCTTTGCTGCTGGGAACAGTTTTGCAGTAATTTCTCAAAATGTACAGCCCTTTAAGGTGTTGGCACTGTGCTGCTGCTGAAGGTTTGTCAGTGTGTCTATTACGGATATTTGTTGGAAATTGATAGCTTGGCCGCATTACTGTTTCAGGACTGAAGCTTGTTACGCTTTTCCAATGCCTGCTTTTAAGGAAGTCATTGCAATAGCTTGTGCTTGGATGCTAATTTCAGCTCATCTTTAGTGTGTGGTGTCCAGTGCGTTCTGATTGTTTCATGGGTTGCAATTGCATCAGTGCCAAGCCTGAAGGTCAAAAGAACTGGAGTCTCACGCTGAAATGGGGAGGTCAGTTAGATTTGAGTAGGTTTGTTAGCTCTGAGCTAGGTAGTGATGTACAGTCTTCTTTCCAGGAGAAAAAGGATTTCTTGTGGTTTTAGTGTGGGGAGTGTGACGTGAAATGGGTTTCTATGAGCTGTCTGGTTGCAGTTGAAGGGTGTGTGGTACCGTTCCCCAGCCAGTCTTGGCAGGGCTCCGTTTAGGCCACATCCTGTTGTCCTGGTTAGCTGGTCTTTGGACTTGCCTACTATTAGGATGGCAAGACTTCTGCTGCAGAAGATAAATTTGGTCAAAGGTATTTCTTGGTGGGGTAGAGGAAAAGGGAAGTCTTATCATAAAATTGTCTTCCCAAGATCAGAGAAGTTTTTGTGAAAAAGAAAGGGTACATCCCACCTGCTATCAGAAAGTACCGATGGAGAGGTAAGTCTGCTCCCCTTTGAAGCTGTTTTTTTCTGATTGTTTCATAGCAGGCAGAAATAACCTTGTGATATAGTAGGGTTGAGACAGAAGACTTGAAAGCAGGAATTGCCTGAAAGGTGTGAGTGTTGGTTTAGTCTGGACTGCCTTTCCTATGCTCTGTTGTTCCTTAGCTTCTGAGCATGGCTGTGCCTCTTCACTGTGATGCATCAGCTTGTTGCTGCTGTGGGTAGAGCACCTGCGTGAGAGATTTATTTTATTTCTATAAAAATGTTTTAAAAAATATTTTTTGTTCTAGTATCTAAGTTTTAAATCTCTGTTTTGAATTATTGTAGCAATATTGCACAAGCTGTTGTGTGACCCATTGAGAGAAGGAAGAAAAAATAGTGTCTGATTTAGAGTGTAACCATAAGAGCCTGCCTCAGACTCAGGCTTTTCACAACTGACAATTTAAAGCCAAAAATATTCTTTCATTTTTCTGTTGCAATAACCTTAGAAGAAGAACAAGAAAAAAGCTAGCATTTAAATGTAAAATAAACCTCCTTGAAACATTGTTTTCTAAGTGAAGCTTTTCCCATGTGGGAATCGTACAACATGTACTGTTACGTTATTGATGAAACCTAACACACTGTATGACTCCTTCAGTTTAGCACGGAAAATGTGAAGTAAAAAAATGCAGACAGGAAAACACAGTATGAGAATTTTTGAGAACTTCCTCCACTGTGTTTTCACTTTCATTCAAACTTTATTTGTAGCAGGTTCTACCATCTCTACCAGCAGGTTTCCATGATCCTAGTCTGTGGCTGTGCTGCTCTAAATACGTTCTGTGCTCTTTAGTTGAACTTGAAAGTCTAACCTGTCCAGCATGTGCAGTGTTTGTGGAAGTTGGTGTAGAGTCCTATGGGTTCAACCATACCAAGATGGGAGCAGGAGCATGTGAAAAAAGTGTTAACAGGACAGACAGAACCTTTTGTCTGCTGTAGCGAGTAGAGCGAGCTGTGTGCGTGCTAGAAGAATGAAGTGTGTTGCTAATTTGCCATTATTTTGTGATAACTTGTAATAAATAGAAGAGTTCTTTGGTTTTTTTCTCATTGTTTTCAGGTGGTTCAAAATAAAAATATCACCAAAACCCAGAAGGTACGCTTTTTTACTGCAGAGGTGTTGATTCACATTGCTTCACTTTACCGGTGGAATGGGATTACTGATGTCAGCCCTCGGGATTTAAAGGTCTGGTAATTTACTTCTTTGTTAACTCCTGCTCCTTGTCCTGCCTTTTCTGCCCCCCACGCCCTGCTCTTGCAGCCCACAGGTTTTGAAATAGCTCTCAGTTACGCTAGCCTTGATGAGCTCAAGAAGAGGGATCTACTGAGGCTACTTAAAAGGAAACCCTGACTTTCTGCTGCTTCTCACTGCTTGAGGAGGAGGGTTTGTTTCCTTGTACTATATTCCGTTCTATGGACACATTAGTGTCTCTCTAGCAGAATGTATGGATTTTTTTGGTTTAATTTACTACCAACCAAATCAAAACAAAGATAATGGGAAGTAAACCCAAATCTTAAAACACCTTCCTCCACCCCTCCCTCCTTCCCAGCTCAACTCCACTCCCGGTTTTCTCTACCTCCTCCCCGCCGGTGGCGCAGCGGGACAGGGAATGGGGGTTGCGGTCAGTTTGTCACACCTTGTCTCTGCTGCTCCTTCCTCCTCAGGGGCAGGACTCCTCACTCTTCCCCTGGTGCAGCGTGGGGTCCTTCCCACAGGCTGCAGTCCTTTAGGCACTGACTGCTCCAGCACGGGCTTTCCAGTGGAGTCACGGCCATCTTGGGGGGCACCCACCTGCTCCGGCGTGGGGTCCTCCCTGGGATGCAGGTGGGCATCTGCTCCCTTCCACGGGCTGCAGGGGGACAGCCTGCCCTCTCACCAGGGGCTGCAGGGCCATCCCCTCCTCCGGCCCACCTCCTCACCCGCCTTCTTCACTGACCTCAGTATCTGTGTAGGAGTTTCTCTCACATTCCAATCTCCTCCCCCCGCTGGAGGTTTCCCCTCTTAAATATGTTATCGCAGAGGCGCTACCACTGTCTTCGATGGGCTCGGCCTTGGCCAGAGGCGGCTCCGACTTGGAGCTGGGGAAGCTTCTGGCAGCTTCTCACAGGACCTGCCCCTGCAGCCCCTCCCCTGCTACCAAAAGCCCGCCACTCAAACCCAAAACAACACTGATCTAATATGAGCACTAAACTCCCAGGGTGGTTGCCAGCTTTTTCAGCTTACATAGTTTGAGAGGTTGAGCTGTTATTGATTCTACTGGTCTGTGAAATTACATTCCTAAAGTCATAGATGAAGCAAGGATCAGGGCTGCAGCTGGTGGGTGTATGTTAGTGCTGCAGATGTTTTGTCATCTTTTCATAAATAGTTTACAATTTTGCTTTTTTATTTTTAATCATGTAATCTCTTTTTTTTCCCCCTTTCACTGAGGGAATATCTAAGGCATGGCTATAAGCCCAATGCAAAGCAGTAGAAAGACTTCTATGCTTCCACTGGGTTTTGGCTGCAGACTTTCAGCTTTGTGTTGATTAATGCTTGATCTTTAGAAGCTCAACCATTCTTCTTAAAAACTTCTAACACTGAACCACTGTCTTCTTGTACTTCCTCTGCTGGATGTTTATGCCTATGCCGTTCCAATCCTGATAGACTGTAAACACATTTGGAGGTGATTTTTTTCTAGTAGATGTCCACTTAGAGCTATGCAAATCTATGACCCTGTTCCTAACATGCCTTTCAGTTTTGAGTAATTTTAAATTCTTAGAATTCCATGCAGTCCTTGTGAGTCATATGGTTTGTGGTTTCCCAGTCGCAATTGTCAGGAGACTTCTCACTTGTAGGGATCCTGAGTTGTGCTGGTTAGTGGAATCTGGGTTCGCTTTTTTAGATTTTTGCTTCACATGGATATTTGGTCACTTTTTCCATTTTTGTATGGTGACTGTAATTGCATTGATGCCTCACCTTTCCCTGAAGTGTTGGCATATTCAGTGCATTGTTGGCTATCCATCTTTCTTGCCTTGTATTAAAGTTGTTCCATCTTCTGCCAAATTGGCCCCAAAAACATACACATGCTTGTTTCATAAGCTTTATGTTGAAGGCTTCAGTGATTTTTTTTTTTTTTTGGTCTTTCTGAACTTCCTCATAGTGAACCTGGCCTACATGGTTGAAACCTGGTTATTTCAGATTAAATATTAGATCCTTGACTTCAAAGTCCCAGGATGGCCTTGCCCAGTTTATGTAAGTTTTATATCACTACTTTTCTTTAGTTTGATTTTTCTCTGTCTTTTCCTGTCTGTCTTCTTGGCAAATGCCCGAAGTCAGTAGTGCCCTGCAAATAATACATATGTACATAAATTTGGGAGGTTTGCTTTCCTTGAAACAAAAAGTAGTGTAATATTTCATGTGTTTAATACAGAAACTGAAACTTCTCTTATTAGTCTGAACAAAAGCCAAACTGTCTTTTAGCATTTCTGTAAAAGGAGCTTCTTAAAATTTAGAGTGAAATTGATGTAAGATTTTCATCTGTGATACCAAAAATCATATACCTTTTTTACTCCTTTTTGATTTTTGTAGGTGACTCAAGGTTCTGAAGAGACGGGAAAGATGATGGTACGGGAACTTGTTCATAACTTCTTAATGGACCTCTGCTGTTCTCTAAAACATGGCATAACTTTCTATGATCCAAGTCTTGGAACTTCTGGCAAGTAAGTCACTGAGATTGTATGTGAACTTCATGCAAGGAACAAGAGACCTCACTAGTTACCTTGTCTGCCTTTCCAGGCCTTTACTGAATTCTGCTTCCATCTCTCTTCCTTCTGTGGCAGGCAAAAGAAATACGTTGGGTTTCTTGTTGTTTTTGTTTTTGACTTCCCAAGATCAAACTGTTGGATCTCCTTATACCTCAGCATACTAGAGTAGAGAGTGCTCTGCCCTATTCATAGGGGCTTAGCAATGGTCATGTTTCTCTGAGCCATGTTTGTGTGTAACTAGATACAAAGGCTCTTGTTGCAAGGTGTGATTTTGGACTATAGATTTTTTTGATGTGACAATAAGGCATCAGAGCTGCATTGTTAACTAGATGGTGGTAAAATACCTAGTCTGGTTTACATTTTGTAGAACCAGATGTGGTTTATCCCAGATTTTGGCAAAATGCCGACATTGATTTCAGTAGTGCCAGAATTTTGCCTGCAACACCTAATCTGGAAGTACCTATTTGCTCTACTGTTTCCATTTGCTAGCTAGTTAAAATATGCATTCACAGAGATTATGACTGATAGAGAAAATAATTGAGACTCTTGTAATTCCATGGAGGGGTTCTCCTAGGGTGGATTTATGCTTCGTCGCGTTAGCTGCGCATAGAAGGTGCTAGATTGTAGTAGCAGGTACTAATACTGAGTGGTGCTAGAGAAGGTTGTTTCTTGCTTTGAGCAAAATTTTAACTGGTATTTGTCTGGTATCCGCAGTATTCTCACTTTGTTTAGGGACGTACAGAAGAAAACATAAAAATAAAAAAAGGGGGGACTGAAAGACCACATAAAATGCCTCCAAGTTTAATATTAAGTTTTAATTCTACGTTTTAAACTTTGTGGAGTTTAGTTAGAATATTTCTGAAATCAGAACATATTTCTGTTTTTAATTAAAAGTAATTACTCTTTGTCATGCAGAAATATAAATTCAGAAATTATGCCAGCAGTGTGAGAGGTCTTGCCTTGAATTTACCCCAGCAGCAGTTAGAGGAGTTGCAGAGTTAGCATCACATGTAAAGTATCGAAATAAGGATTTCTTTTTTAAAGTTTTTTTTTGTCTTCAATAGGGGAGGAAATGTGGTGCTTCTGCGCTTTCTGCTTGGTTTAAAAACTGCAACAGAAGATGAAATGGTCGCTGATCTCATGGTGAATATTCTTAAAGTATGCCCAGATTTATTGAACAGATACTTTAAGGAGACCCGGTATTCCTTTGTTCCTAGACTGAAGTCTGCTTGGATGGACAATATGAAGTTCCTCAAAAAGGTAAGAGTATGAATGATGCACACCACCTCTCCACAGAAATATGCAATCCCAATACTCTTTTTTTTCCTCCAAAAATTGAAGTAGTGTTTGTTAAACAGTAGTGCAGAATTATACAAAATTGAGTAGGAAAGTGGTAAAGTCAAACATTCCTGACCTACAGAAATGTTACCAAGCCAAGGAACTTGGTAGTAGATTGGTAAGCCTGCCTTTGATTGCTTGTATTACAGATAGATATTATAATGCCATTCCTATGTGAAATTTGTTACAGTTTGGGTGCTGTGCAGTACAGAGCCTGGCCAGCCTGTGGTGTGGCCATGTTAGGTATAAACTAACTCTGAATTCGTTAAATTAGCCAAGGTCTTCCTAGTGACAAGGAACAAGATTTCATTGATTTCAGAGGATCTAAGCTGAGGATCAGGGAGTGGGTTTTTTATATTTTTTTTTTCAGAAGTAGATGTTCTGTATCAGAGGAAACAGACTTGTCTGAAGATGTGTTCTGTTCACAGCTGTAAATGCACAGTGCTTTAGACTTTATTAAAACACTAGAAAGCAGACAGGCATAATATTTCATAAATAATGATTTTAAAAACAAACTAGTCCAGCAGTGGGGAAGTTAGGTGATTGAAGTTTAAGTGAGCTAAACAGGAAGAACTTAATGGTCCTGAAATAACACCATCAAATAGTGTAGGTATGGTAGGAGAGAAGCAGCAGAACACTGTTAAATGTCAGAGATGGTAAATGGAGGGGAGAAAATGGCATCCTGTTTTCTACAGGTGCTGAGAAAAATGAGCCATGGCTTAGAGCCACAACTGCTTTAAAAAGTGTAGACATAGAGTGAGTTGGAAGGTCATTTGGTAAAAAGCCATGCTTAGAGCAGGAGCATGTATAAACATTTAACTAAACTGGGGAAGAAGGAATTGGCATAAGAAGCAGTGGGAAACATCACACTGATGGTACTTTTTTTGAGATGCAGCAACATTGAAGCTCAGCTAGAAAAACCTTTTATCCTTTCTGAGTGTTTCTCTGCCTCTGTTTAGCTTAAAATGGGCAAGTAGGATCTGTATTCTGTTTGTTGAAAAGGGGTGGCTTTTAGCACGGATGCAGGTCACATACGGATGTTCCATTTAGTTGAATAGGAGTCTGGGGGATGCTCTGTAGCATTTCTGTGTAAAAATTGACATTTAGTGCTGTCATTACTTTTGACAAGTCAAAACCCTTCTGTAAAATGCTCCCAGAAGAAGCAGTTATCTCCAGTGCTGTATCAATGTTGATTAAATTGTTATTTTTATTTCAGATCTATGAGGCTCAACCAGAGATTTCCAGTTCTTTTAAGACTTCAGAGTTTATTCCTCTTCCCAGGTTGCTTTCTATGGTGATGGTAACAACAGTCCCTGCAGTGTGCAATAAAATAATGTTCACCCAAGGACTAAATGTAAGAGCAGTCTATAGTATTTCAGTGGATTTTTCTGTCCCAGTTAATACTGTTTGATTTAAGTGTGTGATCATCCAAGAAGTTTCTTAAGTTGATTAATTGCATGTGTTTTGCATTGTCTGTCCCAGCATAAACCTGGCTTGGGGAAGCACTGGAAAATGAATTGAAATCCATTGATACTGCTTCCAAGAGCCATTCACAAGCACCAGTTCTGCCAGTGCTCACTACTGGTTTAGGCTGGGAATCTGAAAACCTACAGATTCTTTACTGCAAGCCGAGGTTTAGGAAATAATTAATTCATTAACCAATTTTAATATATATTCAGAGTACAGATTATGTGCAGAGCATAAGAGGAAGCACTGAAATGTCATTAAGTCAACTTCATTCTTTTAGTTACCCAGCACAGTAGTGAAGCACAGCATACTGTCACTTGTATCAATGGTTCTGAGAAGAGCCTTGAAGAATATTGAGTACTGTTTGAATGAAGAAACGTGGCAAAAGTCAGAAATCTACACACTGTCAGTGATGCAGGAATTCGTACAGCTGTACAGAGAAGCCATCAGCAAGGTACAAAGTGAAAAGAAAATTGGGATCTAACATGAGTCATTTTGCAGCAGATAACTACTCTGCACTTTCTCCCCAAGTGGTTGTGGCCTGGGAGCCAGGAGATAGTATCTTTGGGCAGGGGGAGGGCAGGACTCTGTGTTAAAAAGTGTTAATAACTGGTGTGGTAGTAGACTGCATTTTGTAACGCAGCTAGCTGATGGAAATAAAAATAAAATTTTGTTGTGAGACAAATTTGTGACATTGACAGCTGTTGTGCTGCAAATAAATTCCAAGAAAGGGCTTGAAGCAAATTCTTCTCCTGGTTCAAGTAAATTGTGGCCAGCAGAGTTGCCTCAGAGTTAGAAGTTACTAGACAAGGTAGCACTTGAGTTGAAAATACACCATGAGAATGAAGAACCGAACATATATTTTTCACAGGAAACTTTTTCAATAAAATGTTTATTCCAGTATTGATGTTCTGCAGAAGTGAAAGTACACTACTTGATTTCAGATCTTTTTGTGATTGCATACTAGGTCAGTTACAACCTTTGTGAAGAGCAGCAAATCCTTGTGTTGGTTTGTTGTGAATATTTTTATCCCAGTAGGTTTGTCATGCAGGAGAGCTACTGCAACTTACTCTTTCTGCTTTTAGCTTTTACCAGACATGAACAATATAGTGGCTGTCTGGCAGTCCCTTCTAAAGCAAGGGAGAGAACACCACAATGGCCAAGAGGAGAAAAAGGAAAGTGGTATCTCCACTGTGGAGGCAAAGACTGAGACACCAGAAGTTGCTGAACAGCACGGTAGGTAAAACAGGTGGAGTTACCGCTTCTTATGTGTATAGAATGGGTGTTGTGAAATCCTCATCCCATGTAAGGTCATTAACGTCAGCAGAGTCCAGATGGCACTTGCGCATTTACTATTCATCTTTGCTTTGTTCAGTTCTTCGGGCTGTTGAATTCTGACCACCCTCAGAATTGCCTCAGAACAGAGTGACAAATAGGCTGCCATTGCTACTAGGAGGTTAAGCAGGTTGACTTTCTGCTGTCACAGAATCACAGAATGGTTGAGGTTGGAAGGGACCTCTGGAGGTCATGTTACCCAACCCCCCCTGCCTAAACCTGGTTGCCCAGGACCGTGTCCAGACGGCTTTTGAATATCTCCGGGGATGGAGACTCCACAACCTCTCTGGGCAACCTGTGCCAGCGCTCAGTCACCCTCACAGTAAAAAAGTCTTCCCTGATGTTCAGATGGAGCCTCCTCTGTTCCAGTTTGTGCCCATTGCCTCTGGTCCTGTCACTGGGCACCTCTGAGAAAAGTCCGGCTCCATCCTCCTTGAACCCTCCCTGCAGGTATTTATATCCATTGATAAGATCCTCCTGAGCCTTCTCTTCTCCAGGATAAACAGTCCCAGCTCTCCCAGCCTTTCCTCATAGGAGAGATGTTACAGTCCCTTCATCATCTTCGTGGGCGTTTGTTGGACTCTCTCCAGTATGTCCATGTCTCTCTTGTGCTGGGGAGCCCAGAACTGGACACAGCATTCCAGGTGTGGCCTCACCAGCGCTGAGTAGAGGGGAAGGATCACCTCCCTTGAACTGCTGGCAATGCTTTGCCTAATGCAGCCCAGGATACTGGTGGCCTTCTCTGTGGCAAGGGCACATCGCTGGCTCTTGTTCAACCTGGTGTCCACCAGGACCCCCAGGTACTTTTCTGCAAAGCTGCTTTCCAGCTGGGTGGCCCCAGCATGTACTGGCGAATGGGGTTGTTCCTGCTCAGGTGCAGGGCTCTGCAGTTTCCCTTGCTGAACTTAACCCTCCTGTCCTTGACCTTCCTGTTCTAGTAGGAGTATTTTGCAGCCATACAATAAAACAGGCAGGGAAACTGATATGCCTGAAAAATAATTTTTTGAGGAATTTTTGTTTGGCCAAGTTATTTTACCATGAGAACATTTTTTTTAAGCTGTTAGTTACTGTGGCTACACAAATGCTTGTGTTGCTGTAGCACAGGAGTAGAAACATGCAAGTGTTGAAAGAGGGACAGAGGATTGGAGTGAAGGCTTCGGTTTTCCTCTCTCAGAAGCAGTGTGCCTCCTGAAGGACTTGTTTTCATAGTCCTGTTACAGGGAACTGGGAGTTTTAGTTCTGTCTATAGCTTGGCTAGCAGCCTGCAATGTTTTACTTACAGACTGAAGATAAATCTACAGCCAGTTTCATGTCCTTCACAGGGCATATTCCACAGTGACACTTCCTGGAGCAGAGAGTTTTTCTGTGCATGTCGTTGTACATTAGGCAGCAAAATAGTTGTCAATGCTGACACTCCAAGGCTCTTTATTGGTAGAGTGCTTGCTGAAACCAATGGAGCAGCTAGTCTCTGAAGTACAGGAGCAGTAGTTTCTCTGCATACTAGGGTGATAATATGGTATCACTTACTCTTAGCTCACCTTTTACAGCTTCATTTGCACTGTGGCCACTAGAGAATTCTTTTTTAATGGGAATTGAGACTCAGGCAAACAAAGAAAGTTTATGCATGGCATCCATCCAGTTCTTCATAGATCCCTAAGGGAGACCCAGTTAACAGGAAAAAAGTAGGTGTTAAAAAAAAAGTTTTGGCTGGCCGCCATTTATTTTGCTTCCTTTTCATTAGTGACTGGATAACAAGTAGCTTTTATGTGTCCTCATGTTAAAAACTAAAAGACTATGTAACTGCTGCGATAGCTTTTCCTAAGAAGGAAGCAGCTGCTTTAACTGGGGTTGGTGTTTCTCTCTTACAGATACTTGCTGTCTTCCTCTTGCCAAGAGGTCGCATTGAGAAAGTATTATTTTGAAAGAGGGAAGGGAAAGAAAGAAACCTTTAACAGAAGTAATAAATTAGTAACAATTTAGTGTACTGTCTCCTGCACTTCCCCAGTCAAACTACCTGGCATTAGGTAAAAAATAGTGTCCTCAGAAACCAGCAGCATGACCATATCCTTTCCTTCACTTTTTTCTGTTGTTCAGCCCTAAATTAAACAGCAACGGGACTGATGGGATTCTTACAGTGAATGTTAAAATGTTGAGGTTGTCTTTTATATGTTGTGAGTACTTTCAAACGAAATTAGAAATAGCAACTGCCAATTTAAGCACTGAATAAGCTGATTTAGTTTTAAAAGTATTCACGCAGGAATGCTGGGGAAGGAAACTGGGGATACCATGGGTTTTTTTCTGTTTCTTCTTGTTAGTGAGGAAGATAACTGATCATTTCATAGGCAAGTCTATTGGAAATATAGTTGGTAATTCTCATGTTGGATAATGCAGGTGCTACACTGTGCTCTCTTGGTCTGAAGGAAGGAGAAACTAATTATATAAACACTTTATTTAGGTTCAGATGATGCTGAGACACTGTTTCTGAAAGCTGCACTGCTTCAGGTGATATGCCTTTATCAGAAGGTTGTGCCCCACTTGGTAACACGGAGCAACTTTGATTTTAGCAAGCTGCTGAAAGGTATGTGATGGGTATTTCTATTACCTTCATTGTTTTCTCTGGCTATTTACAAAGTCCACAACAGAAAGGAATGTTTGCACTTCTGTGTACACAGGGAAAGAACTGTTTTCTGAAAGTAACCCATTTTAGTTTCTTCATTGTGTTGGCATTTATTGTTGCTTTTTTCGCAGTGCTCTGGCACTCTGCCCTCTTAAATTCCATAGCTGCTCTGCTACGCTCAGTTGTTGTAAGTGGTAGGTTGCGCGACAGTCTTCCTCTGTGTGTGTCATGTTCTCGCAAATATTTGGTCTTTATGGGGTTTTAAGTCTAATGTTTCTGAGGAAGACTTATGTTCAACTCTTAATGAGATTTGGGTGTGTGATTCTCCTAGGCCTATGTCAACAATCCAATGTAAGTTATTTTCAACCTCTTAGTAGCTGCAGTGATACCGAATTTTTTCTGACAGCATAGTTCACAGAAAATTCGGGGTGGGGGAGAAACACGTACCAATTCACCAGTCTCCTTTGAAAAAATCTTTCAACGTTCAAATATTATTTCCATTTGCTGTGTTTTGAATTATTTTATCATAGTTTGGCAGTGTGTTGGGACAAAAACAGTATTCTATATGGTATTATCTCCTGTAGAAAATCTGTATGAGGAAGCACTTTAGCAATATTGTTGTGGTTTTATCTCTGTCATGTTCATGGAGGGTATTCTTTTTCATACAGCAGAAGTAAACAGAGATGTTCTGTACCTGCTTAATGCAGCAAGGATGTTGAGCCACAAATTATGGGCTGTGGGCAAGGTCCTCCAGTACTGCTTGTGGTACAATAAATACAGCCATTTAAAATTGAGTCTGGAGGAGAGACCAAAATGTTTGGGCATCATTGCTGTCTGTGGGCCACCAGAGCTTGTAGGCCACCAAACTAGAGCAACTATCTGTGTTTTAGGCAGGTCTGGGATGTGTTAAGGATGGGTGTTATGTAAATGCCTTAATTAAAGTCTGTCAGGGGAAAAAGGGGCTTTAAACAAAACTCCCCTCTAAATCAACTGTCCCATGCGTGAGGTTTTTCCTCCCTCTGTCAAAACATATTTAATTGGTTTGTATACTTGGTGACTCACCAAATCACATACCCTGTTTATCCCGTTATTGCTTGCATTGGTCTACTTTCTTCAAAATGGACAAAAAACAGGACACCTTTTTGTGAGACAGAAATCTCTTTTATGATATGTTTTGTTATAGTACAAAATAATAAAGTTGAACAGGCTGGAAAATGAAGTGTCATTCTCAAACAAATGTAAAGAAGTGAGCCTGGATATTAATTTTGATGAAAGACGATATGGTAGAAAATGATAGTGTAAATTAATCATGAAACTTCATTCTCTCAGGTGCCAGTCTGAGGGTTCTGTTGTTGTTCCTTCCCCTCACCCTAACTGAAACATACCCTCCAAAGGCAGCATATTTTTCTGCCTTGTAGCAATATATTCTTTAAACAACTGGTACAGTTTTATTGTTTGGTCTTACTGTTGGCTGGACTTTGTAGTAAGTTTTTAAAATCTATTGTTCTCTCTGCAACGTAGACCACAAAGATAGTACACAGACTATGAAAAGCACACTGACACCAAAGCTTTATACAGCTGATCTCTGTATATAACTTAACTGCAGTTAAAGTATGGACAGGTCAATTTTTGGAGTGTATTGCAAGGGTCTCTGCACAGCTTTGTGACCTGTAAGGTGAGTAATTCTGAGGTTATGCCACAGCAGTTGTTGTGAGCAGATGATAAAAGTGATGTAGGGAGAGACACAAGTGTAAAGTTCCATTGCCTATAGCAAATATTGTAATAGTAGAAGCATTAAGATTTATTA
Source organism: Sagittarius serpentarius (assembly GCA_034782735.1). Taxonomy (NCBI): domain Eukaryota; kingdom Metazoa; phylum Chordata; class Aves; order Accipitriformes; family Sagittariidae; genus Sagittarius; species Sagittarius serpentarius. The sequence goes on along the minus strand of JAVKLA010000058.1, from coordinate 2,823,176 downwards.
TTGACTTAAATTCTGTATTTTCGTTTCCATTTTATCCATCTCTAGGACACGGCTTTTCAGGGTTGCTGAGACTGATAGAAGAGATTTTGTATTCCCATGCACTAGTGATGGCTTGTGCTGGGGGCAAGTGTTAGACTCTCCTTGTTGAGGGCTGGATTCCAACCTTAGGTTTGCCAAACATAATTGTAGTGTGTCTGGGGATCTCACGGTATGAAAATTTGTGGATTCCCAGCTTATCTCCCAGTGGTGGTTTGAAACCCTAAATGATTGGCGTTCCTGAGATCTCAGGAAGATACACCAAAATAAAGTTGGTTGTATTGCTTTCAAACCTCAGGTATCGTCACTGAAAAGGGCCTTCGAGAGGAGGTCCCTCCTGTTCTGCAGCACCATATACTGAAAGTGGCTTTGGAACTTCCTGCAAATAAATTTGCCTGGTTCAGAGTACAGGTAAGAGATTCAAGGCAGATTGATGTTTCTTTGGCCTGTTGTCCACAAATCTTTACATCTGGCACTGCCTAGTTTTAAACTAGTCCCAGTTCAGTCATTTTAGGAGGTGATCCTTTTGTAAAACCAGTAGAAATTAATAGTCTTAGCATTAGTGAAGAATCCCTTCTGAGCTGAAAAGTTTTTCTACAAGGACAGAAATTTTTGCCTCCCTGATGAGGGCTGCACAAGTCTCCTTCAGCTCTTCTGGTCTTTGGAGAGGGGCATGAGTGAGAATTTGCTGGTTTCCACTTGTCTGGAAAGCCTGAGATTTCAGGCTAAGGAAATGAGCTACTGAAGGGAGCCATCCCACCCATTCCCAGGGAAGATTCTGACATCTGTTAAGGCTGTCCTTCCTCTCCACAATTACTGGAAACCTTCAGGACCCCTGCCCTCTTCTTTACTGCAGGCTTGTATAATAAGAAAGCTGTAGAGAGCCTGCTTTTCATCTCTGGAGAAAGGAGTGGGCCTGGCTTTGGGGGCAAGCAGGGACACCCATGGGTGTTGTGACTGTGACCCTGCCTTGTAGGAGATTTTCTGTCTTCTCCAGTTGGCCATAAAGGAAAAGTGAGGAGAGTTAAGAGCAAGCAAAGGAAAACCTAGCAATGGGAAAAAAAGCTGCAGTATTTTCTTGTGGCTTTACTCTTCCAATATAGACAGGTCTTAACAGAAAAGATAAAAGCCAGATCTGGCAATATTACAGAGGGTTGTGGTTGTTAGACATCAAATGCAAGTCAGTGAGAAAAGCAGGGGAGGTGGCTGAAGGATTGGCGTTTGATGTTCAGATAGTGTTCAGCATCCCTGTGACTTGCATTGTTTTCCTGTTCTTTGGGGATCAGTCCTCTAAATGATTATATTTCTTATTCAGACAGTACTTGTAGGAATTCCTGGGGATAGTAGAAGTAGAATGGATGACTGGGGAGTAAGGTGGCTTTATCTTGGACCCTTGCATTAGTTGGTGTTTCTGTTACTCCTCTCTTCTTCCACTTCCAAAAAATCATTGTAGTCATCACTGAAGCAAAGTAGTATAAATGATCCCATTCATTTCTAGCCTTGGTATTTTTGGGCAGGTTTATAAAATAATATATTACATATCTACTTCAGTGCAACATAATCCTGTACAGTGTTGCTGTACCAGGGGAATTTTAATATATTTTTCTTTTAGGATGTCTCTGAGACAGAGAAGGTATCTGGTGAAAAATCAGTATTCTACTTACTGATGAAGATGTTTGTTACAAGTAACCATTCTCATCTGAAAATTTCAACCAAAAAACTGATCATCAAGGTAAGCGTTTGATCTGAAATATGAGGATATTCACTATATCCCATTGGTCTGAAATTTCAGGATTGTAAAATTCTTTTTTGAGGCAGATACCTTTACTGCATAGTTGTGTGGTCAACAGAGTCTTCTTTTTTGTTTTCTGTGACTGTTCTTGGAATTTTCTGTCAGATAACTACCTATTAGCTAAGTGTTCTATGAAAGTAATTGCTGTCAACTGAATTTGCTGCAAAATTGATGAAATAGTAAGGAAAGTGTCTTTAATGTTTGCCCACGCCCCTAGGCTGAATTAATTCTGATACTGTAATAAATCAATGTAGTTTGTGCCTGCAAAGGTCTTGACATTGAGCAAGAAGAGATTATTTTTTATTTTTCTTTTTTATCCTTGTTTATTTCATTTGTACTTCATCATTCTAGCCTTCCTAAAGCCTTAGCTAGTTTGCTCTGGCCTTGCAAAATAGTCCGGTTGGTTACAGTCTGATACAAGCTCTGATGCAAGGAGTACTTTTGTCTTAAAAATTAACTGAAATCCCCTTCTGTGCATTTAAATAAGTTATCTGACTTTTCAGAAGTGCTGATCAACTACAGGTCTCATGAAGGCACCAGTGGCGCCTGTTTTCAATATCTTTTTAAAACTGGGCATCTTTTAGTTATCTAAGTAGGGGTAGAGACCTACATTTAAAACCAAATCCAACTAAACAACTGTCCCTGCCAAAAGAAAATCCAAAAAACTGTTCTAAGCCCTGAACAGGGCTCCTTGTGCAGTGTCCCGTAGTAATAGTGGCATACAAGTTTGTATACAGCCTTGTGCATTTAATTTCTGTGTTTTGCTTAAATCATAGGGTGTAATTATGATGTTCAGTTCACTAAACCAAAGTTACAGTGACTGAATTAGGTTTTAGTTGCCGTTGATCCCTGCAAGGGATTAAAGTCAGGTTAACTTTGTCTCACAGTAATGAATATCTCAATCAAAAGCTACCCAGTACAGTTTTTCTAGTGTATTTGAATTCTTTTGCTGAGTGGAGACGTGGGCTGCCTGACTCATTCTGGTTTCCTCTTTTAGGCTCAGTCCATTTCATTTTCTCTGAAGAGAATACAGGAGCAGTGAAGTTAGGGCAGTTATGTTAGCAGAAAGGCCGCTAAGAATAGATGTTAATGAGTGTGTTTTGCTTATTTTTCAACACAGTGCCATATAATCGGAAGGCATGTTTTTGGACTTCACATTCTGTTCCTGCCTGTTTTCATGAGAGCTGCAAGTGTATTTCTATTTTGAGACTACCAAAAATAGTTGATTGTTTAAAAATTAATCTTTTTCTTTTTTTTTTCTTTCTTTCTTTAAATGAATTATCCTGTCATATTCGTGTAAGCAGCAGTGTTATTTTTATAGCTGCTGGTGGTGTACGCAGCGTAAATGTAGAGCAAGTGAACTGTGATAGCTTCCTTTGCATTTTGTGTGTGGGGAGAAACAAAGGCACAGATTCATCACGCGTAATTACACTCATTTAACGTAGGTGCCAGAGTTAGGAAGCTGGTCAAGGTTTCTTCTCTTGTTGAGAGTGAGGGGCAGGCGGTTCTAACATCATGCAGTTCAAAGATTGCCTGTCATCTGGATTGCCCTTCAGACAGCCGTTCTTCCTTCTCTTCTCCCTCCTCCTCCTTTGTTTCTTTTACAGATGGAGCATAGGGTCACCAAGTTCCTAATTTAGGTGCCTCAGATAAGGGCCTGAATTTAGAGAGCAAGGATGTGGGCAAAAATTTCTAAGTATGTTAATGCCTGTTACTTGACTGGTAAAATTGTGTCTACTTCACCACCCACAGCAACCATGAGTATGCCTACGCTTCTCTCTGGACCTTGCTGTGGTCAGGACCTACTGTTTGTTTATTTGACTGTTTACCCATCTGCCCAACTCTTTTAAGTGCAAGTAGCCTGACTTAGATTTAATTTAGCAATGATTTTTCCTTTACATTACATCAGTAGTTTTCAAAAGCCCCCCTACAGGCTGGTTTTAAGGGTATGGCACTTTTTTTTTCTTGCTGTAGTGGTATAAAGATGTACAACCCTCTTAAAGCAGTATAGCCTGTTGCCTTGGAATTATAAAAATAAGATATACTAAGGTGGAGGGAATGACTGCTCTGTGTCCAGGCAACTTTGACCTCAGTAGGGTTTGTGCTGACTGACTACTGACAACAGAAGGACTTGACGTAGTTGGACCGAAAGTCCTGCTAGCCTTTATCCTGGCTCTTACCTTTGGCTGTGCCCTGGGGGGACCTTCCTTGCCAGCGTGTGAGACAAGAGTTGTAGTAGCCCCTGTTGCAGGGGACACATCTGGTGTTTCAGGCCGTATGATGGGACAGGGGACACACTAGCTCTGTTGAAGTTGTCCAACACGTGAGGTTCTTTGCAGGCTGGGACCAGGAAGATGGATTGGCCCTGGCTGTGGCTCTGTGCTGTAGCTAGCTCTCTTCCTCTGTGTCCCTGCATTGTAGGTCTTGAGCAATGAAGCGACAGAGAGGCTGCTGCAGTGAGCAGCACTGCAGGTAGCACAAGAGCCTCTAGGTCTGTTGCATACTGACCCGGCACATGCTTGGTTCCTGTGTCCCGAGTGCTTGTAGAAGTCTTGTATTCCAAATGCATGGGAATGAACATTCATAGTGAGATAGCCATGTGCTTGCTGGCCAGTCCAGTAAATAGGTGTTTGCAGCGTACTTGAATGGGGTGCATATGGGATCCATCCCATACGCATGGTCAGCGTAAGGGCAAAAACCAAGTGGAGTTATACTGGGTTTGTGAGAGGAGGAGGGCTCTCAGAAGACAGGAGCAGAAGGAAGTTGCTCTCAGCTGATTTTCCCAGTTGTGAGAGAGTAAGCCATGTTTCGCCTCTTAGTTTGGTCATTCTTAAAGCCCTCCTTTCTTTGCCCCAGGACTGCTTCTTGCCCTTTTCCTACAGAGCTTCTGTGTATTTGGCAGAGCTTGGTGTGTTTCATTCGTCAGCTGTAACGTAGTTGTGCCTCCCTCTTACTGCTCTTGCTGAGCTCTTGCTTAGAGCTTTTGCTGAGAGAACAGTAAGCAAACAGCCGTGATGAAGACCCTAGGCCGTGGTCCTAATTACACTGAGGCCAGCTGATACAGTCTTGGGAGATACTGTTTTGAAAAACGCGTTCAGTTTTACCCTCTGTTGTGCAGTTAGAGTGGCCCTAATCAGTGGGCATAAGGCCTCTTGAACTGAGGAGGTGAGAAGAGAATGACAGATATTTCTTTTCATCAACGTGCTCTTCTTTTTTTCTTTCCAAGAAAAAGAAAACATGAAATTGCTAGACAAAAAAGATCTGTGCTTTTTTGGGGTTTTGTATTTTAGTTGTTTGGGGTTTTTTACATTCCCTTCCCCACCCCCCACCCCCTTTGGTTTTCTGGACAGGTTTTACGTGACAGCGGAGTGTTTGAGTACACGTGGAAGGAACTTTCAGTTTGGCTGGAACACTTGGATAATACAAAAGAAGACAAAAAGGAAGCAGTGATTCAATTTTTGGAAAGGGTAACAACTGTTCAAATTAGCTGGATAAACAATGCCAAGAATAGCATTAATGGAAACTAATTATTTTGTTGCTATTTTTGAGAAACCTGTCAAAGATCAGTGAATGAATTCTGAGAAAAACAGTGTTTGTAATTCTTTATACAGAGCTGACATCTTTCTTGTCTTGGGTGGGAGGACAGTGAAATGATTTGGAGGAAAATTAAATCCAGGAAGATAAGTTGTTATTACAGTATTGTTGATATAAGGGTAGAGTGTTGTGTATGGGGGTCGCTCTTATCTCCTCTTTTCTTCATGTGGCAATACCTGCCAAAATTACCAGACCTAAGTAAACTGCAATCTTTTACAAGAAAAGTTGACATTTCCTGTTTACTTTTCAGGATGTTAAATGCCCAGTGCTTCCTTTTCATTGCAGTTTCCCCAGGGACTCAGTCTGTGGTAGCACTTTAGGTGCAAAATTGCACTGGACATTTCTTTTTCCATCAGACCCAGTGTCCCATGTACAGCAGTAACCATAGGCAGATTCCTGCAGAAGTATATGGAAGTTGTCCTCCTAAAACTTTCCCAGCTTCCAACCGCTATTAGCACATGGTCCTTCTTAACAAGATACGGTTCCAGTAGACTTAATAGCCTGTGCACTTATGTTTCTTTCTCAACCCTTGTTAACAGATCCTGTTGAAACTGGTGACAAACCCCTATCCATATACAGATAAAGCAGCAGACCTTGTTCAGGAAGCCAGTATGCTCCAAGTTAATATGCTTAAACAAGATTCTGATAACGTCAGCATCCCCATCTCTCACATTGACGGTATGTGGTGATTCCCTCTACAACAGAGAATTCCAAGGCTTCGTGCTAAATTTTCTAGCCTTAATCTGCAAACTGGTGACTGATAAGTATAGCAATCTTGCTTAAGTAATGACCTCCAGGATTCAGCCCTCCAGTTGTATTTAGTATCAGAAGTAGAAGTCTGAATTGCAAAGTTACTACTCTACCCCCAGAAGTAATTTCTGATGCAGTTGCACTGTTTTAACGGTATTTTAAATCTCTCTTCAGGCTCCTACAGCAGCATTTTCTAACTAAAATGAAAACTATTACAGTTGTTCTCCCTGGGGCTGCTCTTGTCTGTTCATCCAGGAGGAAAGGGCTGGGGTGCCCAGGGAACTTTCTTACTCCCAGGCACACAGCTAGAATTTTGCTGCCTCTGCTTTCTGGGACCAGTCACAGCCCTACTGCAGACAAACTCAAAATTCTGCAGATGTGGACACTTGGACAACTTACCATGTGCTAATTGTTCTGCTGTGAATGTCCATGCATAGGATTTTGCAGTACCTAAATGTAGGATAACTGAGGTGGTTTAACACTCAGTACCAGATGGATCAGTTGCCTTGAGTTGGCTGTATTACAGAGACGTAATGCCAGCCACGGAATACACGGTATCTTCTTCATATGTTAAAGCTGTCTTTGACTCTTTTAAGACCAGATTTGGTTCTCTGGCCATGTAGAGCTGAGAAGCTCTTCAAGGACTGCTCAGGATGTTCTTTTAATGGGGAAGTGGCTGCTTCCTTTGTACTTTCCCATACACATTTCCTGTCACTGTTATGCTCTGATAGTTCTTACCTAATGCCATCATAGCAGTAGGTGATGCACCTCTTCCCTTCCCTTACTTCTGTCTGGACAGCAGCGTTGAAAAGCAAAAAGTAAAGTTAAGCATACAGTAAGAGACAGTGATTTTTACAGTTGCATTTACCATCACATTGCTAGACAAATGTGTCCAATCCTTTTTTTCTGCTTTGGGAATTCAGAAACTACCCTGTATTCCTGGACTGTTTGATTCTACCTCTGTCGTTTTCTCATTAGTCTGAATCCTCTGCTTACATTTTTTTTCTTCACTTAATAGATGTCCTGGATATGGTGGATGTCCTAATTGAGGGCAGTGATGGCTTAGATGAGGAAATAGGGTTCACTTTAAATGCAGATATGATTATCCAAACATTTCCATTCAGTGCTGTTGTCCCTGCTGCATTAGAAGCCAGGAATATACTGTTGCTTCAGACTGAAAATGGAACAGGTACAGACTTTTTTGTTTCTATGTATGGTCTATGCTAGTGGAGTGGAAGTGGGATCACTTTTACCCATTGAGCTCCTTGAGACATTTTGTCTTCGTTGCAAGCAGAAGGAGGTGCAGATCCATGCTGTTCCCTGCTCAAGAGAAGCCTTAAAGCTTATGAGGTGCTTCTGTCCTTTTCCTGACCCTAAAGAAGCTCGCTCTTGGTTTCTGGAGTAGGGAAAATAGGTGGAAATGCAGGCGTTCCATAAACTGCCATTTGAATCTAGGGAGCTTCTACTGTGGGAAAACAAACTTGCCCAGGTTAGAAAAAGAGAGCCTACCTTTCCCATATGAGATTCAGGGAAGTGGAGGAGGAGAATGACCCCAGGCTCTAAGCACAGTATAGGGGGGACTGAGGAGCAGTGCAGAGGCACTGTCCCTGCATGGACAATCTTGGCCTGGAAGCAGCTGTGCTTCAATAACTGTTTTAAGCACAGAGTATGCAGGTTGTAAGAGGAGGGTGGTTTCAATGGCTGTAGAGAGCTTTTCCACTGAGACCAGTCACTAGGGGAGAGAGGAATGGACTGTTGAATGGAAAATGGATGTGTTTTCCAAAGAAAACTTCTTCAGAGATGAAGCTTCAGGGTTGAATGTTGCAAAGTTCTACTACCTCCTTGAGGAAAGGATTTGGTGGATTGAGGAGTCACAGGGGTAGCAGTTGGCTTCAGAGCAGGATTTGCCAACCCCACGGCACCTAAGTCCTATGTATATTTGGCTGTTGAGTAGCACCTGCGGTGGGATTTAGTCCCAGTTCTGAAAGAAAATCCTCCACATTTAACCAGTACGTGTTAACCCGGATGTGTTCCCCCCAGTACAAATCAATTCTCTTAGGTGGTGCTTGGCTGGGGTCCTTATCCATAAAAATACAGACAGGTTTAGCAGAACACAGTAAAGGCAGAGTTAGTTTTATGCTTGTCTGGAAGGAAACAGGCCAGCCTGAGCATGTGTCTTAAAGCGAGGGGATTATTTACTTCAACAAGGACTACCGTATGGAGGATTTTTCCAGATACCTCAGTGGATCAGGAACACTTGTTCAGCTTATCACAAACACCTTTTAGTCCTATTCAGTACTTTTCTAAGTGATGCTATATGGCCTGTTGCCCAGGCCTTAAGGAAAGAGGGTTGCCCTTGTGTCTGTGCTCATGCAGATTACTTCTGTCAACAGAATTTTCATTTTTTTATTTTGCTTTTCTAGGAGCACACATCATAGAGTATCTTGTTGCTGTTTTCACTGACCTCCTGCACTCTCAGAGAGAACCTCTTGCCCTCTGCTTGATGTTCCAGCTCTATGATAAAGATCTGCAGTCCCTGAAAGTTTCTAAGTATCCTCAGCTCTACCGATTTAACCAGTACTATAAACGCTGGATACCCCACCAGTCTCAGGAACCTGTGGTATGGAATACCTGAAGTTACTTGAATGCTTGAGCCAGTATTACTATAAAACCTCACAGTGTGTAAAGGTTACATTTCCATCAGAAAGTGCATTTACATGAAGCTAATTCTGTATTGCTTCTTGATCACATTGAGACACAAATTTGCTCAAGGGCTTTTCTCTAATGACACAAGAGGTCTCTGTTGTGGTTGGGAAGTGAGGCCAGGGCTCAAGAGTTGTACGCAATCATCCAGACTACAGCTCCTCATCAGGCATAGTGTAGCATAATGTATGACGTGGCCTGAGGAGCCAGTTTACGGTGGCTGGAGTTCACGCAGGTATGGGTTGGCAGTGCATGGACCAGCTGTGCTAGGCACTGATGTGTTTTTCTGTTAGCCCAGCAGCGACCATGTGCAGATTCCCTGTGGGACGTCTTTGACTAGCTCTGTGATAGCAGCACTGTACACATGGGTTCTGGAACTTCAGTCCTGGTTTCAGCATAGAACTCATTTCAAAACAAAGGTATCTGAAGAAACTTTTGATTCATGCTCATCTTTATTTTTCTCTTATGTTTTTTTCAATTTTAAACAGTTTAAAAAACGCAAAGAGGTATGCAAAGAGCCTGCTGTGGCCCTGGATTCTCTATTTACCACTTTGCTAAGGAAAGCCTATGAGAGCGGAAGCAATACCTTACTGGAAGACGATATCCGGACAAAATTGAGAGACTTGGCTTCCCAGATCCCACCTGAACAGCTTTTGTTAGGAGTAAAGCATGTGTTGCTATACTTAAAATCCACAGTGGAGAACTTCGGCAGTGTAAGAGCAATATTGTGATGATATTGTGGGTTTGTGTGTTTTATTTTAATGCAGAAAGTACAAATTACTTGGCTGTTAAGGATCCAGTTCTGCAGCTTTTTCACATACTCAGCTCTCACTGAGGCTATAGAGCACCAAACCAACCTGCACCTAGTTTGTAAACAAATGTCTGTCCTAATTGTTGAGGAGTCTTGGATTTACTTTGCATGGGTTACCTTACTGACCTGTGCATAATGCAGATAAACTCCAGATTTTAATCCAGCTCCTGGGTCTCCATAGGAAGCCTTTCCAGAGAGTGAAATTCACTGGCCTGTGTTACACCAAAAGTCGCAGTATAGGTTAAAATCTATAAATACATATTTGACGCCCTGAGATTTTTCTTAGAATCAGGTTTCTACAGAGGGGAGTGATTCCTTCCCCTAGAAAGGGTTGTAATCTAGGAAGTTCTTGGTTAATTTCAGTTCCTGTTGGATAATTATCCTTCTGCTCCCATAATTCTCTTTTCTCAACTTCCAAGGTGTCTGTATTTTCACAGCTTGGTAAAACTTACGGTCCTCACCTTGTTGACCTCTATGTGGACCTGCTGAGCAGCTTGTTGTGCCGGGGAAATGAGATAGAGTTGGATAATCAGCAGAAACGAGAAGAGCATCAAACTGGATCAGATCTCTTTATGGATGAGCAATCTCTGATTACAGAGGAGTCTTCAGATGACAAGGTACCAAATCCCTTGATACACAGGCCAGAAGCTCACCTGTTAGTAGACTTTGATTTGATTTATTCTATAGGGAAATAGTTATAAGTTTTGCTGAACCATTAATTAAAGCAAATGATCTTAAACATGAACAATTTTTGAACACAAATTATGTTGACACTGATCACCAAAACGTGGAACTGGCTAAAGGTGACAGAGAACAGGGGATCTCACAGGGATCAGGCTTTGTGAGTGCTGTGACTTGGTAATAGTTATGAGGATTTCTGGGATTTCAGTTAGGATTAAAGTGTGCCTGTGACATGCTCGCTGTGTAAGGTCTTGAATAGGGTTTTACTGCTTTGTAAAAGCATTACTGTAGCTTTTGCCAGGTCCTTAGAAGGGCAGAGATTGAATGGACTATCTGTGTATTACAGATACACAGAAACACTGTGTATTTCACTGAGTTGTATTGAATAGAAACAGGTTGATGCAGGGAGATGCTGTTAAGGTCTAGGAGGACGACTTAGGAACTTTGAGCATGTGGTCCAGCAGTTACGAAATGACTGTCTGGAGATTTGACCAAGCAGCATCATGCACAGTCTTGCCCCTGAGCTGGAATAAAGTTAGGAGAGGTCCTGACGGAGATCACTCACCTTTGCAGAAGAAATTCTATTCCCTAAGCCCTGTGTAAACCTGGCTATGAAAATTACGTACTTGGATGAGTGAATTTTTGCCCCCTTTTCATCTGTTCTGTGGATTTGTGGAGAACAGAATGGAATTGCATTGACAAACCCCAGACTATACAGTTTTCCCCTGGAAATGTGCTTAGACGTGGAGAATGTTCAGTGGAGGCGTGCCTCCCACATCATAAATGTTGGAAGAATGCTATTTATGTGCTTGTAATTCATTAATATTTTTATCCTCTGACCAGTTAATAGACAATTTCATGTTCAGTAATTGTAATTAACAAGCTCTGGAATATAGGCAAATGAATGATGTGGGTTTGTTCCCCGCTCCCCCCTCCCTGCCCCAGCAAAGTGTAATTATCCATTCAGTGACATTGTTACAACCATTTGTTACAGATACTGGAAGATACACTCATGTTGATTTTCAGACATCCTACCCTGGAGAGTTGGTTCCTGGCTTTAGAACAACGTTCACTTCCTCAGCACAGTTTAAACCCTGTCACTGTGAAGCTCCTGGCGGCTCACCTCAATTCTGGTGTGCTCCAGCTGTTGAAAACGGGTGCCCCGATGTTGCAGAGCATGGATCAAAAACATGTTTTATCAAAATATTTTGAAGCTATCACAAAAAGTGTCTTGAAAGAGCTAGAGGCTGTGGGGAAAGACAGAAGCCAGGTCTCTCCCAAGAAGTCTCACCAGCTGGAGGCTCTGGAGGAGTTGCACATATATATGGCTGCAGCTCAGCTGAAGGAGATCACTTTAACCATGCTGCGACTCCCTGAGATGAGCTTGACTACTCAGAAATCTGAAAAATCCCCTAAAAAAGGGAAACAATTAAGCTTCTATGGAGAGATTTTGGTGCAGCTTCTCACACAGAGCTACCAAAGGCAGCCCCAACAAGGAGAACTACTGCTGTCCACAGAGCACATTAAAGCTTTGGGGATATTGATGTCAGCATCAGCCAGCAAAGATTTGGAGAAAGTTTTCCTTCAGGCTCTCCAAAGTGAGCCAGTCCTTGCACACGCAGTCAGTGTAGAGGTGCATGTTCACTGCCTTAACCAGAGGTCAGAAACTTCCCTTGCCATTGTGGGCATGCTGATAAAACACTGTAGGACTCACCTGCTGCAGTTCGAGCTGTGGTGTCTGAGCAGTGCCACTGGAAAGTACCTCAGGAAAAACATGGAGAGCTTTCTTCCACTCATTAATGTGTATATGCAATGCAGAGACCAGTATGATTTCACCCGACCTACCGCAGGTAAAGTCACAACTGATCCCTATTTGTAATTTGGGAGGCCAAATTCCCAGCGTAGGCTCTGCTGGGCTTAAAGTCTTGGATTCTCTGCACAGTAAGTAGAGGTGATAAAATTTACATGTCTAACTTCTAATGATTCTCTTATAAGTACCTCTGCAGCATAAATGGTAAAGAACTGTATTGAAGGTTGGCTCTTAGACTGAAGCAAAATACTCTTACAGTTGCTGTTGCCCAGTTTTCTCTTTTGAAGCCCTTATTTAATACTTTGTGCATGTGAAAATCTGTCTTCATGCTTATCTTGGTTTAGTATAGGAGGTAAAAACTTCTTCTCGGGCATAGATAGAACACTGGTGAGTGGAATGCCGTAGCCATATGGTTTTGCAGAACGTAAGCTTTCACTCTTACAAGTGTAAGAGTCCAAAACTTTGCTCTAAAATAAATCTCCACATACAGCTTCCTCCAGTAATGCCTTCCTAAGCTGGCAGTCCAAAACTTTCCAAACTGACAGCAGTATTAAATTGACAAGACTGTTAAATTTTCTACCAGCAAAACGATGAGTTAGGATTCAACTCAACAGAACAGGATCACTTTGATTTCATTTCTCTTATTGCATAGAAATGTAAACAGCAACAGAAACAGCCTGACTGTAGCTGTTGGTGGGGAAGGCTCGCTCCATCTAGGAGAAGTTCAAGTAGTGAAAAGACATTGTCAGCACGCAGAAAGTAGAGGGTGATTAAAGAACTAAGCCTTTCTCTAGCACCTAATGCACACCAGTGGTTTCATGCTTGAACGCTAGAAGGGGAAACTGCTGTCTGACTCATTTGATTTATAAGCTAACAAATAGATGTCTGTTGATGTGAGAGAAAATTTCCTTTGAGCCCAGGGTCAGAGAACTGGTAAAGTTTCATCCTTCCTGAGATGCAAGGACAAGGCTTCTTATCAGGAAGTTGTCCTTCTTTTGAAGGTCCGCATTGTTTGCGCATGTCTAATCATTTCAGCTGTGTAGCAAGTGGTTGTCTGGTACATACGCTAAGTAATTCCTAACGGTGCTATGGAGCAATACAGAGTGCACTCCTCTCTAGCAGATTAGCAGCTGCTGTGGTTTAATTTCTTAGAAACTAAGTTATCTGGGCCTTGATTAGAAAAGTGATTTGGGATTTTTGTAATTATAAGTCTGTTGTTGCTTAACACACTTAGATGGTAGAACCTGTGTCCCCTGCTCTCTCCCAACAGTTGTCAGAGCTGTTACACCTGTCTTGAGGAAGGCTCTATGGAAGGAGCTCTGCGGTGTATTTCAAGACACAGAAGCATCACATGAGACTACTGCGAAAGTGCAAGTACTTTCAAAGTTGTTGCCATCTTCAGAAAGCAAAGGGCTGCAAAACCTTATTGACCAGCTTCCTGCTGCTCTTGAGAAAGCAGAAAATAATGAGAGGTAGGCAAGTCCAGTTGCCCTGTTTCAAGACTCGGTTTTTCCTATGAAGAGTTGTGACAGATATGCATGAATGCAAATATTGTGAACAATAATAGCATCCTCTCCTCAGAGAATCTGACACTTTACGCTTTGGCAGCATGACATCTCTAACATATACGAAAAGCATGTTACAACATTAAAAACCAAATAAATATCTTCCTGCAGTTGGACAGTGGCAGATGCCATATCTAGAGTGCTTGAAAACTCTGAAGAGCTGCATTCCTGGAGGAGATGCCTGTTATCAGCCTGCATGAAGGGGTTAATTGTCATATACAACAGCAGTAAAGATGAAAGCAAGCAAGAAGTGGAGAGGTCCATGCTGCTGAGGCTAGAAGAATTATTGGTGAGACTTCTTTTTATCTGCATTGTCATAATGTGACTGTGTACATATGTGTTACTGTGCTCTTGTATCTTGAGTAAATATAGATGGGACTTTATTTTCTGGTTTATACGTTATGGCTTCTATTGGCTTTTAATAGCTTTTGCAGAGTTAACTTAGCCCTGCTAATCCTTGATAGGAAGCAGTTTTGAGTTGTTCTTGATGATGGCTTTCTGCTAACAGTCCCCTTTGAAAACCAGAGTTTGAGGTGTTCAGGAGTTAAAGGTTGCCAATGGATGTTTTTATTTAAAAAAAAAAAAAAAAGTAACAGAGACAGTTCTGCAAGACCCACCTGCCATGCCTTCTGAAGTCTGTGGCAGAAATCTGGTTGATCATCAACGGAAACCAGGACTTCGATCATAAAGAACACTACTTGGTCATTCCCTCTGTACTACTGGTTCAGTAAAGTAGGCATAAAAATGAAGGTCTCTGCAGGCAGCGAATGCCTTTGACCTCTTACTTGCTTCTAGTGAGAATCTCTTTTAGGACATGACTGTGCAGGACTAGTGTCTTGCAGGACCTGAGGGGCCACCTCATAGTGTTCATCCTAATGGTTTTGCAGGCTGGACGAGTTTAGCACCTACCATTACTGGGACTGCTGGCATGTGCAGCTGTCAGTCTTCTTAAAACTGATCGTTGTTTATTGTGGCTTATAGCATTTCAAGGAAGATCAGTTTTTGTAAAGAACATGTACACCCAGTCACCCGTTTGCTACGTGCAAAGGTTGGTTAGCCTAAGCACATTGTAGGCAGCAGAAAACCAAAGTAGTTGAGTCTCTTGCTTTGACTTGCCGACGTTTTATTCCTTTCACACTTCAGGAGTGTGAAGAGTTTCAAGACTCTGGGTTTTTTAGTACCTACAGACCAGCTTGCTTTTTAATTGCATGGAGCCCATATGCTCCCTTGCTCTCAGGGCCAACAAAACAGGACTTGCAGTTTCAATTGAATCAGGAGGTAGGACTGTTGTATCCAAGAGCTTTCTTCCCTGTTATCCTTTGATCATTCCACCTGTGTTTGGCTCATATGTTGTTAGTTTGTCTGTTGAACAAAAATTGCTGGTCTTGATGATCTATAGAAGCTCTGTGTGCTAAATGTAAACATCTGTATTTACTTACTGCATACACAGAGCTTTGTTGAAGAAGTGGACCCAGATGACTGGTACAGCCTTGTGAAGACAGGACTTAAGTAAGTAATTTTGAGGTGCACCAAAGGTGCTGTAGGAGGTACAGATGTGTTCACTTGGCCTTGTCCTGCATTATACTGGAAATGCCCTGTCTCCCTTAAATTCAGTCAGATTTGACAATGCTCCTTGTTTCTCAGGACGGACTTCATGTCACATCCATTGCCTTCATTAGAGCCTGAACCTGCACAACTGGAGGCAGATTAGGATTTTGTGCTCTGGTTAGCGTAACTAACATAGCAAACTGGATAGCTGGACTAGCTGCTTTTCAACTGGCATAAAGAAGCTTTATGCTCATGTAACTTCTTTTCTTTTTATTTAAGATATTTCTTAAATACTATTCATGTGAAAACAGAATCAGATCTTTCACCTTTAATTGTAGACCATTTAAATAAAAGAAATAAAAAATAGTTTAGGATAATCTTAGCTTCTGTGGAGGTAGAAGTTTTAATATGAAGGGTTGCTATTTGAAGGGTTAGTATGCAAAATTCTAATCCTTTATTAAGATTAGTGCAGCTACAAGTGTGACTGTGTGTTGATTCTCCTTTATTTTTTATAATTAGATACAAGTATAGCTTAAAAATAATTAAATTAAAACAGCTCAGGGACAGAAGTGCATGTGTTTTCATTTTTTTTAATTTGTTTTGGTTTTACTAAGTTTGCTTTCTTTGCAAAGTTCTCATTTCTTAAACAGATTTTTTTCAAGCAGGTTTCCTTGGGTTTGGTTGGGATCTGACTTTTCTGTGATCCTTGCTTCTAAAGGTACCGCTACAGAGATGAAGCATTTTTGAAAGTCCTGAACATTGCTATTCAGTTATTATACAAGAAAGAATCCTCACTTAGTCAGAGCTTAGTCAAGCTCTCCAAACTTCACATGATGGTCACGCAGCACTCTCTATTTTTGTCAGCCATACTGAGGTCAAGAGAAGAAGATGGCACAAACATCCAGACAAGAGGTTGGTTTTTTTTAATCTTCTTCTTCTAGTAATCATGTCTTTCTTGCATTATATTCTATCCATCCAGTAACCTATCCACCTACATACACTTGCAGAGCTATTAAACAATTCGAGAATATTAGCATTTAGTTTTAAATTCTGCCTCTGCTTGGATCCAAATGTTGCATTCATTTTACTGCTGCCAGTTTTAAACTTATGTTTCTAAAACTACTGAAAAGGTGGGTTTGGGTTTTTTTGTTTGTTTTTGGCTTTTTAAACCCCATTGAAATCTTGAATTGATTCGTTTGGTTTCTGTGAGGCTGTTAGTGTGAGATCACTGAAGTGCATATAGGTTCCGTTAAAAACGTGTGGGACACTTAATCCTATTTTAAAATAGGTTGATACAGAAGATTTTAAGTTGATTTGCAAGTTGTATCAAATATGTTAAATTAATTGATGTGTATTTGATATTGCAACCTTTCATGAGGAATGGGTGCTAGTTCACATGTAGGGTTGGCTTTGTTTCTTTGTCTCTGCCAACTGAAATACTACCTGACCTTGAACCAATCATTTAATCTGCATGCCTCAGCTTTTTCCCACTGTACAGGGCTTTGGGATTCAGCAATTGAAGGAGCTGTATAAGAAAAGGGGAGGAAATTCTCAGGGCAGCACGTTGATAACAAATTTTGTGTATATTGGTGAGCAACATGTAAACAAACTTTAAAGGTTTAAATCACCTGAAAAGAGCAAAAAGCTCTTGTGAAGCCACAAATTTAGTGACATTAAAAATAAGTAATAGATTTTGCTGCTTACTGTATGTGTTTTACCTTTTGAATGTATTCCTGTAGAGCAGCAAGATGGATTCTTGGAGGCTAACTTCAGCAGTTCAGAGGCTTAGTGTCAAAAGTGCATTCATTCAGGCTGTTGTCTTTATGATCTGTTTTGTTTTGACAGACATTTTATATTCTTGTAGATACTAGGGGGAAAACCCCATGCCTTTTCAGATACTGGGAGTAAAGAAATCTGGATTCAGGTCTTGAATCTGCCACAGATATCCTATTTGCCTTTGAGTAACCCGATCACTTATTTGATCTGTTTCTCAGCTAGTTATAAAATAAAGGTGGATAATTTTTGTACGCCCCAGGACAGAGTTCCTATAGCTTGCTAACTAATTGGATTCTGCAGTGATAACCGCTGTTTAAATGCACAGTGCATTTTGATAAGTTACTGCAGCTGGGGTGTGAACTTAGAAGTTCTTGCTGTAACTTCTTGAGTAGCTTGGGGAGGGTGCTGGGATGTCTGCCTTTACTCTGTGCAACTCCTGAGCTAATTTCAGATGCTTTCCTGGGAGAGGAGGGAGCTGCAGTATGGTAGGATAGTGTATATCCCTTCTTTTTAATCAGAGAGCAAATGTGTACACATTGAAAGTTTCTGCAGGGTAGGATGTCACGTTGTGGATGTCGCCTCACAGTAACATTTGTGTGCCCAGCTTGGAAATACTGTTTTAACTTCTTCAAAAACAGATGTTCCACTTGAATTAAATGCATTGTAATCATCCTTTAGTGTAGTCAGGGAAATGGTTTTTGATATTTATAGAGATAGATCTTGATCTAAAATGTACAGTACTGTGTGTGCATCTCTTTAGAGAGGGTGTATGTGTGTGGGGGTATTTATATATGCACTATCTAACTGACGGAGCAACAAAGCTAAAGCTGTGTGTTTATTTCAGAGGCCTTGGTGGATATACTGCTGACAGTTGTGAAACTCAGCCCTTCTCTCTGTGAGAGCAGTCACCTTGCCGTGTTGCTGGGTGCCTACGGGGCTACACTGAGTGCTGTAGGTAAGTGTGTTAGCCTGGGAAATGTCCTTCCTACTAGATCTGGTTTTCATCTTCATACGTGACTGACTTTGGGTTTCATCTTGTTTTTTAGATCAGAAGATACTGCTACTGCTTCAGTTATATGAGAAGAATAATCAAAGTCTTATAAATTCCAGGTATGCTGACCTCCTTCCTCTGTTTGACTAACTACACGCAAATAAGCAGTCTCACAATTGGCATTTTCCAGGGTCTTATTTTGAACTGAGATAAACAGTGAGCAAGGTCAAACCTAGAGGTGAATGTTGCTTTGGGAAACATTTTTTCCTGTGTATTTCCTAATCTAAACGTAATTCTTGTGTGTTGCCCAAACTTTTGGGTGTCTGGGTTGGGTGCGGGACTGTCTCGTTTCAGTAGTCCCTCACTCTCCATAGTAAGAACCCACTATAGGGACTTCATCACAGATGAAGGCCAAAGCACAAGTTGCTAGTGTAGGACTTCTTGCCCTTCCCTGTTCCCTTGGGATACAGGATTCACCGCTCAGCGCAGGCCTTGCCCCTTTTCAATGATGTATGCATGATATTCGGCTCTGGTGCTTTGCTGGAGAGGAGAGGAATATACCAGTGGAGGAGTGATGTATAACCTCTTGCATTAACAGGTATATTGTTAGTTTTAGGGTACTAACATGGTGTCAGTGCCTTCCTTGTCTTTCACCAACCTGGACAGTAGCTCTCATTACAGCGCAACCTTGCAATACATCTACAAGCTTCATAAGAGAGAGTCATGTATTGTATAAAATAATCAGTTTCTTTTCAGGCCTTGTGCCCAAGCAGTCCACAGGAAAGTCATTGCTAACAGTTCTCACGTACACCCATGTTTTTGGTCTGCCTTGCTCAAATGCACTTTTCTGTCTTTGAGGTGTGGGCGTAAATATTAACAGCAATGTAAGAGTACTGGCTCAGGGAGTTAGAGCAGGCCTGGACTCTGAATTAAAAACCTCCTTTAGCTTTGTGTGAGAATATAGATAATCCTTGCAGCCTGTGAAGGGGGGATAGGAAATGAACGTTCTTGTTAGCAGGGAACTAAGTGGCTTCCAGAAGCCAGGGCTCTGGCACTAGCCACATCCTGCATAAATCTTTACTGCAGGTGTTTACAAATGGGAGGGCATTATGTGAGGAGGAGACTGATTTAGAGGTAGTTAGATCCTAAAACTTTTGTAGCCCTTTTAAAGGAGAAACAATTTCGTACTGTACCCTGAAGTTAACTGGTAGCCAGACACTTCGTTAGACTTGATCCCAGCACTGAGGAGTTCGAGTGAATATAGAGAACATTCAGGAAAAGTGCTGTACATGCAACCCAGCAGAGCCCAACTTGTGTTCGAGAGCCTTCAGGTTCTGGGTGATAAGAAGCCTAACATCATCCCTCCAGCTGCCTCACTGACAGTGAGGCATGCTGCTGGCAGTACCCACATAATAAATGACTATCAATAGCACTTTAAGCACAGTGTCAAAGTAAGTGGAGTCTAAGGAGCAACTCAGAGCAGGAGAGTAAGGATTTATATTTTACTGAACCACTGTGATGCTGGTTTGAAATATCAGTTGCATTTGAGACAACCTTGTCTGACTAGGTCTTGTTCCTTGTCTCTTCATGCAGCTGCTGTCATACTTAACCTGCATTTATAGCTTAAATATAAAAGCATTTTTTCTGAGAAAGTAAATTCTGACTTGGATTAACAGGGTAGGAAATAGTTAATGAGACACCCTCAGACTGAATTTGAAAAGCTTTTGGATGGATGAAAAAGGTGTTGCCAGGGAAACGAGTTCTAGTTTCAAGTTCCCACAGGCTAAAAAGTACAAGTGAAGGGAAAATTTAAATACTAATTTATATCCTCTGTAATTGCTTTT
Organism: Sagittarius serpentarius; assembly: GCA_034782735.1. Lineage (NCBI taxonomy): Eukaryota > Metazoa > Chordata > Aves > Accipitriformes > Sagittariidae > Sagittarius > Sagittarius serpentarius. The sequence goes on along the minus strand of JAVKLA010000058.1, from coordinate 2,803,275 downwards.
TGCTCAGTGCTAGCAGTCTGTTGACTAATGCCAGTACTTTTAACAATGTTTAAGAATCCTGCTATGGGGTCCAGCTGCTGTGGAGCATCACAAGACTTGCAAGAGTCTGGGGAAGTCACTATGGCAGCAGCCAAGCATGGAGGAGATTCTGTGTCTGCTAGATCGAGAAAAGATGATGAAGACAATCCTGTCTTTCCCTCAACATCGCCGTCTTCTGTCATCACAGGTGCTTTGGTTCAGACTGCCGAATTATCCTTCTTTTGATGTAGAAAAAAGGCCTTTCACTTTAGTCATTTCTTTCTTGCATTCATGTAATACATTGCAATTTGTTTACATCAGGAGAATAATTTAAATTCATAGCAGGGCTGGAATTAATTATTTAGGAGCACTTTTCAAATGAAGTGCAATATATGGACCACATCTTGTCAGCAGGTGTGATTGTGCAGCATTGCAAAGATTGCCATGTGTAAGTGAGATCAGAATTTGACTTTTAAACAGTTGTTAAATTTGACTGTCCAAGGATCCACTGACAATGGGCTCTTCAGTCTTTCATACAGTTTGCTAACATGCTTCTATATCTGTTTACACTAGTCAGGGGAAATAGTTTTGGAACACTGATAGTGAAAGCCAGATTTAAACACAAGCATGTCTCACCCTGTGTTGCATTTTATTTTGTAAGGTTTAGTATCAGCTGCTTTGTAATGGGAGGAAGTGGTTGGGGAAGTTTGAAACCAGGCTGGCAATTGGTGGTGTTCCTTACAAATACTGGTTTGGATTTGGTTTCAGGAGGTACAAGAGTCACTATATAGAGATGAAAGTGTCAAGAGTCTTGATGACTTCTACGATCCTTGTTTTCTACTTCAGCTCTTTAGTGAACTGACCAGACCAGGTAAAGTGAATGTTTCTCTTTGATATTTAGTGTCATCTTACTCTGCTGCGGGAGCTGCAGGGGTCCATCTGTAGCTCTGTTATTCTTGATCTAAGAGCTAATACTACAGAGAAATTTGTGCCTGGCTTTGGAGAGAAGAAACATACATCGTTTAACCACCGACTGCATTACATTGTAATTTTCAGAATGACTTGAAAAGTAACAAGGTATAATTGGCATTGAAGTTGTTTTGGTTTTTTTAAAGCACTTTTCCAAATAATGCAATAGATCTAGTGAGATTTGGCTACTCAGAAACAGAGCAACGTAGCAGGAGGCAGGCATTCTTGACAAGCTGCTCTTGTCCAGATGACTAGGTGCTCCCTCATAGCTCTTTTAAAAGTAGTGGGTTAACCCTATGTAGAGGGACTGATCTGCTTAAGATGAGGAGAGGTTTTTAAACTGGAACTGTAAACAGCTTGGAAGAGATAAAAAGTAGACATTTATGTTCTCTGATCTATTGAACAGCATTCTGTATATCACAAAAACCAGCATTGTAATTCTAAAATAGCACAGGAGGGATCAGTAGAGAATATTCCCCACTGGAAGGTTGTATATTTTTCCGGCGAATGTGTAGAGCTCTATTCTGCATCAGCTATGGTGTCACAGCAACGAGATAAGCCAAACAGGCATGGGAGGGATGGTGCCTTCTGCTGCTGCACACAGTGCCCCGCCTGCAGCTGACAGGACTGCTCTGATCTGGGGCTCCTTTTGTGGCTGACTTTTTGGGAGCAGTAATTGGCTCCTTTCAGCTACGCTCCCAGTGGGAGCTGGGCAGAGGTAGGACAGGTTGGAGAACGTACCCTGCAATGTTGGAGGAGTTCTCTGGACATAAACCAGAAGCCACCATTGCTGGGGAAGGGTGAAGTTGTTTCCTAACCAGAGTGAATCTCTGCAGGGGTATTGATTTCTGTGAGGGACACCATGACTGAATTGACTGGAGACCTGGCCTGTTACAGGCTGTGGTTATAGTACAGGGAAACTTCAGCCAACCCATTTTCCATCAGAGAGAGATGCACGGGGCCATTGTATGTCATGAATAGGCCTGTGCTCAGAATTGTTGGGAAGTTTGAGATCTACATGGTGCTTGAAAACTAGGTGCTTAGCCTCACTTTTCTTGTTTGACATGGCCCCGCTTCACATATACATATCCCTGCTGTACTTCACAGGCACACTGTGTATTTAGAGAGTCCGTAGAGATCAAAGTGATACAAGGAATTTCCTAAGCAGCTCCCTCCCTATGTTGATTTTGGTTAACCACTGTGTAGTTACAGCTGGATTTGGCTTTCCACAACAATAGTATCAGAAGCAATTGGTAGGCTGGTAATTGTCTTTCATTGAAATCATACTCACAGTCCTTTGTTCACCTGTACCCTTCAGTACAGTACCTGTTTTGTTTGTTCTTAGCCTATACTTAGCTATAGTTGTAAACCGCTCTGTATAATTTTGACAGCAGTGAGAAGAACTGTCTTTTAGTCTACTGAGAAAAAAAAAGCACCAGAACTATTTGGTGTTTTGCAGTAGGCAGGGATCTTGGACGATCCAGTTAATGCTGGGTCTTGGAGATTGTTACTGATGAAGAGCGTGGACAGCCAGTGTCTTTTGAACCTGGGTGTAATAGTAGGAAAAAGCACTGCTGTCATGCACCTGTGATCATCAGCCACTACCTGGAAGCCACCACCTTAACTGGTGGAAGGGATTTGGTGGCTGTTGGTCAGCCTCAGCAGCACTACAGTCAGCCAGTGAGGATGACCGCTTGTGTGGAAAGCAGTGGGGTTGAGGGAGCTCTTGCACATCATTCTCCTATGAAGAAAGGTTGAGACAACTGGGTTTGTTCAGCCTGCAGAAGAGAAGGCTCCGGGGAGACCTCATTGCTGCCTTCCAGTACTTAGAGGGGGCCTAGAAACAGGAGGGGGAGCGACTTCTTACGCAGTCGGATAGTGCTAGGACGAGGGAGAGTGGGTTTTAAACTAAAAGAGGGCAGATTTAGGTTAGATGTTAGGAGGAAATTCTTTACTCAGAGCGTGGTTGAGGCACTGGCACAGGTTGCCCAGAGAGGCTGTGGATGCCCCATCCCTGGAGGTGTTCAAGGCCAGGCTGGATGAGGCCCTGGGCAGCCTGATCTAGTGGGTGGCAACCCTGCCCACGGCAGTGGGGTGGGACTAGATGATCTTTAAGGTCCCTTCCAACCCAAGCCATTCTATGATTCTGTGTTCTTGTGGAGCTGCGGAGGCAGTGGCTATCCCAAGACAGGCTGACTCTAAAACTGGAGAGGGGAAAAATAGTCCTCTTAACTGCTCCACGCTGAGTGAGTCTGTGTCCTAAGAGGTGCATTTTTAAAGGGCCCAAGTAATTTATGAGTTTAAGTCCCATGGTGCTCCTAAACTATGTCAGCTGCTCTTGGAATTCCCAATTCCTCTTTATTTATTTGCTCTTTGTACTGGCTGCACAGTGCCCTCTGCACAGATGTTATATAACTGCTGAATTTATAAACACAGACTTACTGCATGCTGCTTAATGCTCACTGAGTAAAAAGTAAGTCTGGAGCTGCGCAGATAACAAGTTCTGTCTAACTTTAGCTCTGATAAGCATCTTGTGGAAAGCTTTTCCATCATGGTTCTCAAGGTACTTTAAACAAACTGTATGTCAGACATAGAATTAACTTTTTTTTTAATAATAGCTTGTTATTTTATGTTAGTTGTTGAATGTACCCTCCAAGGTCAGCTGGATGGAAAATATTTCCACTGCATGTTTTCAGTGAAAGAAAGTTTTCCAAATAAATCTTTCTGTGACCAGCATGAACTTTACTGCTGAAGTGAAGACTTTGGATTTTGCTGTGTGGTACCACCCCATAAAATTATCCATTTTGTCTGTAGTTCGTGTACATCAGTAGTTCTCGGGAACTGCAGTCTGAAGGAGCGCCATGCGGTGGCTTGCTGTGAAAGGGCATACAACACAAATTTGATCCTGTACTGTAGAGGGGTTGTTGTGTAGGCCAGGGCTATGTGCGAGATGTCCGTAAGTGATGGAGAATCCGCTGCAGGCAGACGAGTTTTAGATCATCTTCACATGTTCACTTGGGATTCAACAGAAAGCATCCATTTCCTAGTCTTTACCTTGCACCCTTGTGTCTTGCCTGAAGAGTGGGAAGTCCAGCGTTGCTTTGCCACAGGCAGAAGGTAGCAGAAGGCATAGATTAGGTGTCTCTCTGGGCTCTGTTTCTCTTTCTCCTGCCCTGTTGTTGCTACTTTTCTCACCATTTTTACTTTGGCAGTCAGGTCAGTGCCTGGAAGTAGATGGGGGTAGAGCCGTATCTCTACGAGCTCTGGTGATGTGAGAGGTATCCTGTGCTAACAAACGAGGGGTCTTTTCACTCACTAGGAGGATGACTGACGCCAGTCAAACGATGTGCTTTGGTGAGGAGTGGTGTAGGGAAGTGTACAGTAATTGCTAGTATTGAAATAATGTGTAAGACCACTCACTGAAAAGATCTGTGAGTGCAAGTCAGTGATGCCTTTGCATTTGTCACGTAGCAGTGGGAGTGGGAGGCAGTGTTAGGAGGTGGAGATCCTGCCATTGCCTGCCCCATTACTAGCAGAGCTGGGTATGAAACTGCCAGGCACAAAATTGAAGTAGGAGTTCCGGCAGTTGAGGAAGAGATGAGAGAAACAGCCCAGCTGCTGGTGCAGGGATATAAATAATCTGTGATTTTTACATAAATATATATATTAAAAAAAATATATATATATGAGTTGTGTGGAGGTGGTGGAGGGGGAGTAAATCAGTGGACCAAATATAGGTACTTGTCAGTGAGACTACAGCCTCTTCTTCAATAGGAATATTTGTTTTACAGAAACTTCCTCTTGACCTTCAGTGTGAATTACAAGAAAATATGTGAATACTGTTGCTACACTCAGAACCACAACACATTTGCACTTCAGGTGGTACAGTACAGCTGAGGTGCCACTGTATTCCATTACTGGTGAATGGAATAGAAATAGCACAGGAGATATTCTGGGGGGTTTACATCAAGTCATTTCTAGCCATCAATGGGTAAAAATGGCAGAAGCTCTTCAAAACACACAGCCCTTAAATGAGAAACTCTAAATCCTCATGGCAGAATGGTATGGAAGACAAATGTTAGATTCAAGGGTGTGTTTTCTGTTTGGCTGGTTGCTGTTCATTGCTGGATTTTGTTTGTCCCAGAAGGGCATAGGGCTACAGTTTAGTACTTTGCTTGGAACATGCCTTACCAGCAGAATCACTCATGCCTGCACAGTAACAACTGGTGTGGCTAATGGCTTATTTATGTATTATTCTCCTGTCTGTTCTATTACAGAAGCTCTTTTGTGCAGATAGGCTTTTCACTGGCTATGCTGATCTTTCTTTCAGACACAGACTTAGCAAGTGCCCAGAAAATGTTTTGAGGAGGAGAATTTTCCCTCTTGTTCTTCTTTGTACTTCACTTTCCTGAAACAGTGAGATATGTGATGTCTTTACAGAATTTACTCCTAATTTTGCGTGGTCTAGCAGGCAGAATCGTCTCTGTCTCGTGTAAATGAGACAAACCACATTAATTTCAGCTCAGGTAAAGAATTCCTTTTCAGAGTGATTTGCAAAATGCTTTTGTTAGTTGAAGGAGCCTTCAGCATGCAGTGAAGTAATAGTTTGTAAGGGTAGATCTTGAAATTGGGGTTTATGAGCAGAAGTTTTGTTAAGGATTATAGTGCTGTTATATACTCTGTGACATGTCAATATAATGCACTGGGTGTTTTTCTTTCATTTTTTTCCCTCTTCCCACACAGAGTGTGTAGTGGCATGTCACAAGTTTGTCGAAGTCAATGCCCTGGGTCTAACAGTAGCTGCCCTTAGCAGCTATGATTCCAACATGAGAGCAGCTGCATATTTTGTCCTGGCTTCCTTTCGTTCTCATCTGGAAGGAGCTCGCTTTCGAGAGAAGAGTCAGGTAAGACTGAGGTCAATTGATAGTTTGCCACGTTAGACGTTTTAGGTCATGGACACTTACAGGAGAGTCACTGCTTTACTCATCCATCTATATGCACACGTTGAGAGAGCTAAAAGAAGCTTTTTATGATCTATTCTATTGTTTCTCCTCTATCACTTTGTGTTTCCTCCTGTTATAATCAATGGGCAGAAAAAGGAGGGAAAATATGTTTTAGAAATTGTTAGGAATTTTATTTGTAGGAATGGAAAGCCTGATGGGATTGGTATTTGTTTTATGGCCTATGAAATATCCTAAAAGTTTATTTATGTATTCATGCTCTCCTGTTGTATTTGTTTGGGTTCTGGTTCAAGCTTTTCTCCCCTGGGCTCTTGTGCTGCAGTTGCTGTATCTCTTGGATGCTGTGCAAAATGGAATCAGGCAGCCGAACCTCAGATTTACTTTCTCTTTGACCCTCTACATTGCTCGTGTGGCACAGCAGATTCTGAAGCCAGGTACTGTAACCTGCTGTGTGTGTTGAACTCCTGGAGTGAGTCACGGTGCACAGAGTAACATCCTTGACTGATAATGGGAGATGAGATAGCTGGGACACTGGTAGGAGCCATGAAGTGTGCTTTCCTGTGTTTCAAAATAAAACTTCCCAATGCTTCTGTAGACTGCCTTACTGGAGAAGTGGGAAGTGCCGTTTTAATTTGTGTACAAACCCAGCCTGATCCATCAGGGATGAAGCCACTGCCTGCTCGTAATTTTGGGGTGGAGGTAGGCAGAGGACTAGGTGAGTGAAACTAGATGAGCGTGCGGGTCCTGTTCAGCAGATCAGAGTAGGTTGGCCCAAGCGTCCTTTTATCCTTAGACACTAAATCAACATAAGTCACTGTTGCAAAGAACAATCATAGCATCGGGGAGTAGTTCAGTTTGGAAGGGACCTTGTGAGGTCTCTAGCTAAAACCCCTGCCCAAAGCAAGGCCAGCTATAAGGGCAGACCACCTTGTGCAAGGCTTTATCCTAGAAAACCTCCAGACCTCTAGACTGAACCTAGAAAGCCTCCAAGGATGGAGACTGTGTAGTCCCTCTGGGCAACTTGTTCCACTGCTCATGGGGCACATGTCTGGTCTGATTGTGTAACGTGAAGTGTTAGGCTTGAAATGTGGTGAGATTTGCCTCTCACTTTGCTGCAGATTTCTGTTTTGTCAATGAAGTAACATTGGATTTGCTGAAATCGGAGCCATGTTGAATGTTTATCTTCTCACCTGCTTTGTGCGCACTCTGAATGAGCTTTTAATTTTGGGGAAGCGTAGAGGAGGGATGGCCAACAATGTAATCAGCCTTAGAGCAGAAGGCCTCCTCACTGTAATTAATTGTACTGTTCTGATAGCTAGCTGAAACACTGGAAAATACAGGTTCCATTTATTTTTCTGCGTAGTTGTGTATTGTGAACATTGTCCTCCTCCACAATGACGGTTGTTTCTCTTCACAGAGGAGCACATGTATATAAAGGTAAACAGATTTCTTCTGTCACACCAGTATTTGGACCTGAGGAAAGTACCAGGATTTTTCCAGCTTTTCTACAGTTTTGATTTTGAGGTAATGTAAGAATCCTGTCTTAGGGATCTACTAATTCCTCAGAAAATAATAGAAAAAGCCATAAAAATGCAATGAAATCTTATTCTTCCATAGGTAATTAATTAAAGGCATATTTGTTTTGTTTTATATTGGAATTATTGGTATTGGTCATTGGTTATATTGGTTAATGGGTTATATTGGTATTATATTGGTATTGGTATTATTTCTGAGTCTCTTTGTTGTTTTCTTAATAGTAAGACATAATGAAATCATGAGTTGTGCTGTGCATGCTCTCCAGGTACAACAAACAGCATGTTCTGCCCTAGCTAGCTTACATTCATATTTGAGTTTAGATTATTAACATTGAGTTCAACTGAGATATTTTAGAAACAGCAACTTTTAAAGTTCCATTATCAGTGCATATTTGGACTGCAGAGTAGCTGTTCCGGATGGATGTTATTTATTAAATTTGATAGGGATGAAAATTGAGAAGTCCAGAAAAAGCTGTTAAGGACTGTACTAGCACTCCCAGGGAACCAGTTTTTTTGTGCTCTTATGAGCAAGCATTATTTTGAAATGTCTGATGGTGGTATCTTTCTTATGGCTTCTAGTACAAAACAGAACGTGACTGGATTCTCAGATTTCTTGGAGAAGGGCTGCGTGATAAACATTGCTATGAGCTTTATGACTACCAGAGGATTTTCCAGGTCATTCTTTCCTTTTTCAACAGTCCTTTGTGTGATGAGGGCTCCCAGGTAAGAAATGAAAAAAAAAACCCCATAAAAAAACCCCAAACCACAAAAGTTTGCCTGGTTTGGAGATCTTAAACAAATACAAAGCAGAAAGAAGCAGCTGACTCTTCCGTTGCCCTCTTGAAAATCTGTTCCTTGTTGATTTTGTGTATGTGTGGAGGGGGGAAAGAATTGCTTATGTCTAAACCAGAGTCACATCCTTGTCTCCTGAAATTGGAACAGGTCCCTGCCATCATGGAACCTCGCTTAGTTTCATCAACTGGTGGTCTGGCTCTAGTTGTATTTCTACTGCTTCTTGGAATATATTGCAAATACTGCAGTTTTGCTTATACGGTCAGGGCCTTTGCTTTTTTAGGTCTCCTTATTCCCTAACCGGCATGTTACCTGTATAGTGCTTTAGCAGGAAGAAAACTCACATGCCAGAAGCTCTCGTGTTCATAAACATCCACCCTGAGAAATCCAGTCTGTTAAAAGTATCTCAGTTGGGTATCAAAATCTTGGACAAAACGAGAAAATTGTCTTGCTACCTTAAGACTTCTTTTTAAGAGTAGCGTCTGTGTATATGAAGCCTTGAAAAGATAATGTCTTTTCTTCCCTGGGGTTGTTAAGAACATGTGGTGTTTGGTAATACCTTTTAACTTTCCCAGATACCAGTCCGACTGCTAATTATATCCTTCTGAAAGACTGATAATAATTAGATCCTGACTATATTCTAGTTTTGTAAAAGAACAAATTATATTTTCTATTTCAGAGTCATATTCTGGAGATACTACAAAATGCTGCCCATGTCACCAGAGCTGCCTATGAGCTGATACAAGATCACAGCCTCCTAACCTGGATACTGCACATCTTAGAGAAAAGGTTACTAGGGAAATACTAGTGAAATGGGAACAATTTTTCCTGTCCACAGTAGAGTATTTATGCAACTGAATATGAAAACAAGGGTGGCGGATACGGAGATGGCCTGTCAGCAGTTGTGACATTTGGCACCTAGGGTCATACTGGCAGAACTTGCCGAACTCTGAAGCATTCCCTTGTGTTTCTAAAAGCAAAATCAAGATGCTTTCAGGTTGTAGTAGGAGGGATGATGGTGTGGGGGCCTTCATGTTTTTGCTAACGCTTCCTTGAAAAACTTAGAAAACAAAATGGCACCTTATTTTAGTGTATGTGACTCTTTTCATTTCAAATACCCACAATTCACATCCTGTCATAGGACTACCTACACATTAATTGGCACAATAATGAATTTGAGCTGTCTATAATGTTTCTCTTTCCATTCCTTCCTCCTCTCCTTGCCTCTTCCTCGCATGCACACATGTGTGCACACACACCATCTCTTTTGCATAGATTCCCCAAGCAAGGTTTCAGGATCATCTACAGTGCGATTGACCTGAACAGGTTCCCCGTACTGCTCCCCTGTTGTGCACCTCTCTTTTGTACAATTTGGTACATTAGGAAGTGGAAAAGCCTGGATTTGGCCTCTGGCACGGAATGCTTTGTGGTTGTGCTTTTGAGAAGTATTCTTGCATCCTCTGTACAAAAATGAGATTGCTCCCCACCCCCTTTAGAATAACAAAGTAAATACGGCTCCTGATACTGTGCTTGTAAGCATTGCTGTTACTACTCAAAGTCTTAAGAACGTAAGGAACCAAGCTGTTTTGAACAGGAACTGCTCTAAAGAAATGGTGGCAACGGCTGCAACGTAACAGAACGCTTGGCAGAGTTGTGTAATGAAAGATGCAAGTGAGAAATCACTAGTCTCGTGCCGGGGCTGTGATACACTGCTTTCCCCAGCTGCAGTATGGCAAGAGGAGGGCAGTAACCAGGGCCTCCATGTGGCTGGGGCTTCAAAGGGGTGCGCTTTCGTGGCCTGATGGGATCCTGGCTAGGGGCACCTTTTGACATTCACAGCTCCAAAAGTCCTCTAGGTGATGGACTGGTTCCTGGTGAGGATCTGCCTTCCAAATGGGTGTTTGCTTCTTTTTTTTTTGTTTTTCAGGTTTCTGGAAAACAAGCTGTTAAATAAAATTATTTCCTTACTCCATACTCTGTGGCTAACAAATTTAGGAGGCAAGAGAGAGAGCAAGAATCAGTCCCAGGAGAAAAGGAAGTTTCTTCCGATTCAGCTTGTAAATGAATTTCTGTATGTTTTGGTCACGTTAATCAAACACATTCGGTAAGTCCTTTCTTTTTTTAATCAATTTGCATCTCATCCTCTGTCCAGTTTGAAATCTATCAAGGCCCAAAGAATTTCTTGATCTCTGGTAGTTTAACGCTTTTTTTTCCCCCTTCAGTTTGAATGTTGAGTAGTGAATTTTGATGAGATTTCTTTGACAGAAAGCTTTAGCTGTTTAGATACATGGGGAATAAAATAATAGCTGATGTACAGTTACTGTCAAGTTCTACATCCTTAATTACTGGCCATTTTTAAGCTGCTATGTTTTACCTTTTTCCTGCTGGATTAGAGCCTGCAGTTAACAATGCTATTTGGTACAAGGATCTTTCATACTTTCCAAAGGTTTAGACTTTCTGTGTCTGTGCCATGCCTGCAAATTGTACAAGGAGAAACTGTGCAAAGTATTACACGACAGCGTTAAGAAGGGGTCAGTCTCTTCTCTCCAGATCTAGAGCAATTAACCTGTCTAAGCACAGCAGTTGCAGCAGTGACAGTAGAAAGTGAATGAGTAACCAGTTCTGTTTGGGTTCATAATAGCACCTGCAGCTCTTTGTACAGACAAGTATTGCCACAGCCTGGAGAAGCTATGTTTATTTCCTCGAAATTTTGAAAATTCATGCAAAATAAAGAAGCATAGGTAAAGCTCCAGACCTCTGTCCTCTTCCTTGTGTGCTATCTGCCTTTGCTATTCACAGGCAGGAGGGCAAAGACTGTGTTTCATGGTCTGTTCTGCCAGACACTAAGCGAAGAAAGCACTGGGGATTCAGTGGGAATTAAACTAATTATTACTGGCATCCTGAGAAACAAAAGTGTATGTCTAGAGAACTGCAGGAGAAAACTGTAGGAAGGGACTGTAAGGAGAAGAAGCCTCTACTTATTTTATTAATTAGCATGCAGAAAAATACATGGCACTTTTGTTTTCTTTTCATAGGACTAATTTAGATCTAGCCAAACTGGCTCAGTTTTTCAGTACACTCAGTTCTGTGCTGGAATATCGTGCTATAGTTGTTAAGGCCTTCAAAGAAATGAGCCGGTTCACTGTGAATGACAGCGTTCTCTCCAACAAAGAGATCCTGCTGCTGCTGCATAAGTGGAGTGTCATCAAAAAAGACGTGCAACTGCAAGAGGATGTGCAGACTCTTGCTCAGAAATACCAAATCAAAGAACTACTTAGTAAGTACTAAAATATTTCAGAAAAGTAATGTTGTTGAGGCTGTTACAAGCTAACCATACAAGTGAGGCAACCTTCATAGGAAGTAGTATTAATAACTTTTGTTGGACAATCTGATACAGCTTGGGGGAGGAGGAACGGAAATGGAAAGCCATTTTTCAGGTCTTCGTTGTAGTGATTTCTAACTTTAATGCAATTTTGGAAGCTTTGGAGAAATACAGTTTTAAAAAGGGGAAGAGCTTTAAAATGAAACTTAATTGCAGATCTAGAGTGAGGCTTTGAAAAATTATATTCTTAAATTTTTAAAAAATGGTGCTTGGAGGCTTTCTGCTCAAAGATTTGAACCATTCTGAGTATGGATGGGGGATCTGAAAGTGAAATATGAGTAAAAACTAGCAGTAAAGCAAGCAAAAATGAAATAGCTAATTTTCTTATTGTCATCAGTGTTGGAAGAAAGCAAAAATACACTTGGACTTGTATGACTTCTCTCTTGTTGTCCCTGTGAATAAAATACACAAGGAACTTTGTAGTGGGAGGTGTTAAACAACGCTGGTTTCCTGCAAATACAACAGCTGCTCTTGGTGCACATTACAACTTCTATAGGTTTCTTTAAATGTTCTGTATCAGTTAAACTGATTATTAAAGTATCCCTGTATTTAAGAGATACTATAAAAGCTTTAGTTTTTCTAAAGTTTTTCCACACCCTTTTAATGTCTTTCTGAGGATTTTTAGAGAGTTACTATAATGACATCTGTAAATTACTATATATGTGGTTCTAAAAAAATCTGTTGCTCCAAGCCTCAGGAGGTTATAAAGGAGTTACAAAAATGGATCCTTATCTGAAATTTTGTTTCTGAGGTTACATTTCAAGAGTTGTCCCCATCCCCCACAGCCCCCGGGGAAAAGAACTGAAATTTCTGATGACTTTCTCAATGACTCCTCAAAAGCGGATTGCTGTAAAATGCTCTGTGTGGTATAGTGGTGGCAAAGTGCTGTTGCTGTTTGGGAGTTTTGCTGCTCCCGGTGACCCAGGCAGCATCTAACGGAGGGCAGCCCTGCATCACAAAGTTTGGCTGCCTGTCTCTTCCCTTGGGGTGTGAAAAATTCGTGTGCCCTTGGTTGACAGCACCTTGCCCGCCAGACCCTTGGCCAGGATGCGGCTGTGCTGGAGGAAGGCAGACTTCGCTGCTTTAGCCTGCGCCATTCAAAAGCAGCGTAGCTGTGCTTGATACCTCCTTCCAGTCAGCTGTATGCTGTGCCTTCGCTAGCCCAGAGAATAGCATTTCTCATGAGGTGGTGTAAACAATGTAGCCTTACTGGCAAAACTGCATCTTGTGGGCCTCTGAAATACTGCTTTGGCTTCGCTGGGCTGTGAGACAGGGCCTGGGTGGCATTATTGCTCACCTCAAAGTTAGGCGATCCAGTTCAGAAAAGTGTTTCAGCCTGTGAGTCACTGGGAGCTGCCTGTAGCCCATTTGCTCTGAATTGCGTAGGCTCAATTAGGCTGCTAAATGAGGCTAGTACTTATCCTTTTAGCAACTGAAACAACACATGATGCCGTCTTTCTTGCCTAACTTTCTACCAAGAAAATCCTTTGGAGTATCTGATGTTTGTTTTGGTGGTGGTTTTCTTCTTACAGAAAATATTAAAGAAAAGAATAAATCTCAAGCCTCATCTCATGCATATCGTCACATTCAGAAAAAAAATGAGGTAGAAAGAGAAGACAACAGCGCTTCAGACCTGGAAGTCTCTGAGCTGGAGAAATGCAGGGATCATCTGAATTCCATATTTGCCCATTGGGAGCCTGCTTTCCCAGCGCTGCCTACCAAACATCGAGGGGAGCCCCTCAAATCTGCTGACCTCCCGGATGAAACAGTCAGTCTTACCTGTGCGTCCACTTGCATAGTAACTAAATGGCTCTTAAAGTCCATGGTTGAGCACAGCCTCAATATGCAAAATGTTTCGTTAACTCTGCGGTGGCTACAGAATTGCATCTTGCCACACCCAGTGGCAGTGCAGGAGATGCTCAGGGATGAGACATTGAGGAATAACATCTTCAAGTTTTACACCCAGATCTGTGAGGCCAGCAGTGGGATGGCTGGACTCTTCAAAGAGCTCTGTCTGTTCAGTTCAATCATGCTTCACCTCATGGATGCTCAGGGCCTGACCAAGAACAGCTTTCATGAACTCGTGAAAACATTGTGCCTGTCAGCAATGACGGAAGAGGATGCGAACAAGAAAGGTAACTTGTCTTGTCCTTTTCGCTCATGCTACAAAGCAGTAATAGTAGAAAGTAGGTAGTTCCATGGGTTTTTTAATTCATCAAAACAGTTTGAAGTTTGCCCATGGCCGTTGGTACTCATAACTTCACGAAGTAAAAGCTATGTCTTTGGTGGTATGGGCGCAGGGGTTGGTAGCACAGGATAGGGTCACACTGTAGGGGTTTCTGATAGTACAACAGTCATACTCCCCCAAAGAAACTTTCCTTTCTAGGACTAAACTGGAGCTCAGTGAGGTATAAAAAGTACAGTTCCAAGGGGAAAAGTAGTCTGCAACAAATGAGTCCATGTGGGTATGGGTTCTGGTCCATATACTGTTCGATGTTATCATTCAATAGCCAAAGCCACAGGTCAGATTTCAGATTTTTTATTTAAAGAGGTCAGAAGGCTGCGCTAACAAGAAACTGTTTTCTTTCCTTAGTGGGAGGAGGATCATTGGCTTTGCATGGGCAAAAACCCCACAAATTTTCCATCTAGGAAAAGAGTTAGGAAACTGTTTTAAAACATAGGTCTGGAGGTAAAACGGTTTGGTTTTGTGTTACTGTGTGGAAATAGAAGAATATCTGTTCTGATTTTTCTCTAATTTTTCTTCCACAGCTGTTTGTGTATTCCTGACTTCTGTTTACATTGGGGACATATGGCTTGGAGCACAGGAGCCAGATATGTTAATAACCCATGTCAAATTGATCTGCAGTAGTACAGATGATAAATTAAATGATGATGACTTGGAAACTTATAAACAAGGAGAAGAAGCTATTGCGCCTCTTTGCAAAACCCTTTACTTGGCTACATTGGGGCATTAATTCAGTGAACTGACACTTAATCTTTAATCTTACAGGCTCTGCCATTGTTGCTGTGAGCCATGGAGCCCTCCTGAACTGTTCTCCATACAAATATAACTTGTTTTGTCATGAAGATCAATATTTTATTACTGTGTGCAAACTCAAGAGGGGGAGAATCATATTCATCATCTCTCAGTGGAACCTTAAAGCTATAATTTCCCTTTTCTTGAACAGTATGGGACACAATGTTATTTATATCATTTTTATTATAGGCATTTTTAACTTTATGAAAAACCAAAAAAGCCTGATTGGTGTATTGCCTCTGGACTGTATTTCAGTCCCCATGTAGTTAAAATCCATCCTCTCACCAATTTAAGATGGGGGAAAAAAGACTGCAGAACTTCACCACAACGTGCTATAAGTGCCAAGAACAAGTAGTCGGAGGTTTAGCCATGATGATTTACTATTTCTCGAACAACCCAGTTTCTTTCATGATATATGATACCAAAACCAGTATAAATAGAAGACTGAACACTGGAATCATGATGGTCTGGGATTCTTCTTGTTTTTAAATTAAATGGCTTTTGAAATCATTTATATTGGAGCTGGTCTCTTTTTATTTTGCTTCTTGGTTTGGTGTTTGTTTGTCTGGGTTTTTTTAATTAAAAAAAGCCCCGACCGTCTCTGCAGCTGGGACTTGCAACAAAGGCCCATCTTCTCTCCACTCAGAGAAGATGAGAGTTGGAACTAAAACCCAAATGACTTGCTGCTCATTGATTATACATGTTTTTTATTGGAAATTCTCTGTGAAATCTGATAAATATTTCTTGAATGTTGCCTTGAGGGCAGTTTAACATACCATTCCAGATATGCACACATGCAGAGACTGCTTGAACCTTTGAAATGTAAAACAAGATTTATTAAATTGACTCATGAATATGTGCTGTGCCTAGGTACTTTGTACAAATTCTGTACAGGGAAAAAATCAGAAATGCACAGTCCTTGTGATATTTATTTAATTTGGGTTTGGGGTTTTTTTAAGAAGAAAACATGAGCTGCAAATAATGAGGATTGGCTTCTTTAGGACAAGAATATTTATATGTAGAAGCAGAATACCTATATCAAGACTTGCTTTTAAAATAACAACTATTTCTTGAAAAAGCTGCAAGCTCATTAGAGGCTAAATTTTGTGTCACATAAAATCCCTAGGGTCTGACATCAGGAAATCTGCTTTGCGATGAAAAAAACTTATTTTACTTAACTAAAAAAAAAACCAGGCAAAATGAAACTAAAGGCGTTTGAAAACGAAAGATGTCTTTTCATCTCATCTAACTGGAAAAGAAAATACTCATGACACATAAGGAAGGAGTTTTTCAGCTGTCTTGAGGGACTGAGCACATCTAACAGTGGTTTATAGTATGATTTGCTTGAGAGAATTAAAGAAATGAGGTAAAACCATTCAACCAACCTAAGGACAGTAATGCAGAAACATATTTTCTCTACACAAATCTATCTTCATTGGCAATAAATTAAATTAATTTTCCCCACATTGAGTCTGCTTTGCCCACGATGGTAACTGATAAGCAATCTCCCCATCTTAATCTTGACCCACAAACTTTTTCATCCCATTTTCCCCCCTGTCCTGCTGAGGGGGAGTGAGTGAGCAGCTGGGTAGGCGTCTGGCAGCCGGCCACTGCCAACCCACCACAGTATGTCATGTGGTGTAGCATGGCCCCTTCCGATCCCTTAAAGTAACAAAACCCAAATCCTAAATGCCACAACCCAGTTGTTACACACTCTCCAACAAGTTGTGAGCCCAGAATGTTTTTGGGTGTGCACTTCCATGCCTTGCAATAACAGTCTTTCACATGCCCTTTGGCCATGTTTGCTTAAAAACACATAAATTGTGTAACTGTGGTTCCTGCAGGACCAGAATTCATGTGTTGGAGCTCAAGCAGTTGGAAGAGCAATTACTGATTCTAGAAATAGGTACAGCAGATGCAAACAGGTGTGCTAAATCACTTACGCTTATACAGCTATTTGCACACCTTGAGATTTCTCTCTGTGGATGGAAATGGTGATTTCTGAATGCAGTTTTGTCACTGCTAAAATAAGGAAGATAACTTTCAAGCCTATAGCGGGCTTTAGATAATGAGATGCACGGTGCTGTAGAAGTGGAAAGTAGCATCAGGAGACCGTGACTACGACTGGGGCCAGTCATGCGTGTTGGTACACTTTCCTTACAGTAGTGCATCTGAATCCTGACCACACGAACCCACCCTAAGGGTTTGTACTCAAATGATGATTTTGTGATGGCCGTAAGTATTCAGAAAGGCCCAAGAGTGAATGCTTTCTCCCTAGCTTGTCATGTTCTGTTAGTATCTCCAATATGGCTATTACCAAAATATTCAAGGTTGGAGGAGAGGAGTGTTCATACACGTTTCTCTTTTTAAAATGGTAGTTTTGGAAACAAACAGAGTGAATGCAAACGGACCGACAATTCCTGTCATGTAAAAGATAAATAACTCATACGTGCTTATCGGTAAAAAGAATGTAGCTGTGCATGTGGGAACTTTTAAAAATAAGGCTTAATCTCTCACTGCCTCTGAGCTTCAGTATATTCTAGTAATGTGCCAATTAAAAGATTATTATGAAGTCCTCCTGGAAATAATGGTCAAGTATCTCTAAAAGCCATAGATGGTTAGCAGTTGGAATGATTTGTGTGTGTGAATTACTGCCAACATACGCAAAATGCATTTTAATAAATTGTATAGATGGAGAGTCATTATTTTAAGAAATTAAGCTTGATTAAAATAAATTGCGGAGAGCATTTAAAAATGGAAAACTTGCTTCATATAAGGGCCTACATTTTAAACCAAGGAGTTTCTACAATTTGACACAAGTTACTCACTTTGATGCTGTTGTGATAAGAGCCACGTGGCTGAAGCTCCAAGAGTGCTCTGCAGCGGGCCCAGCGGACTGGGCCGCCCTCACCGCAGTCATCGTCAGGACAGGCCTTGTAAGCCTTTTACTCAAAATGCACAAAACCTCAGTGACGTCAACAGCCCAGAAGAACATACTGCTTCCTGTTGTACCTGGTGTATAGACCACGTACAGTTTGAGTTGCAGGTGGGGCTCCTCGATTTGAACTGGACCTCGGCGATGGGCTGCTGGTGCCAGCGTTCGGACGAGGACATCTGACAGGTTAGCAGGAGAGGACTTCCCATAGCATGAGCGACTGGGCCGAACGATGGGGCTTTTGTGGGGGTAGTGGTTTGGGGTAACATTTTTATAGAAGTCAACTATGTCTTCGAACCAGCAGCATGAGCTGACCTGGGTCACACTTTGTGGACTGGTGGGTGCAGGATTTCAACCATCCATGAACGCTGCAGACCACACAGGTCGGGCCTCTGTTAGCAGAGGGCTCTGGGGGAAGGGGAAATCCAGTGCTCGCTGTGGAGAGCAAAGCACTGGAAGGGCCTTGAAATGGGTACGTATGGAAGTGTCGCAGAAGGAAATGCATTTCTTTCTCCCCAGCTCCCCTCCTCCCAAGTTAGGTGCTATAAGATGGGCTTGCATTTTGCATATTTATTACTGTTTATATATGTCATACTATATGCCTTCCATTTCCAGGTAATTTGAAAGGGAAAATTAAAAAGAGTCTTTTCAGTGGTTATGTACTTTGAGTCATGTTCCAGTGCAACTAATGAAAGAACACCAGTTGTTACGAATGGGAGTATTCACATCTTTCAGAAATCCCCTTGGAATCCATTTGTGGAGAAGAGGTTCTTGAAAAACACGGTGATAGAAGTCTGTCACGAGTCAGGGAGGGGATGCTGGAGCAGAGAGCGCCGGCAGGCCGTGCCGGGCTGTTGCAGGAGAGATGTTCTAGCTCAGGGTAGATGGACGCGGCAGGAATGATCGAAGTGCAGTTGCTGCATCCTTGAGGAGGAAAATGGGTCTAGATGGTCGGGTCCTCTTCAGGCTGCCTTCGATGACACTGTGTGATCGCAGTGGGGTTAAAGGTAACTGTCCCAATTTGCAGCAGGAGAGCTGGTGCCATCAAGGGAGTTGATTCATGTGTCCTGTGAAAACTACACCAGCTCTAGCAAAAGGTAAGGGTATCTGAGGGGAGGGGAAGGGTGGAGGTGTGGCCGCCTGAGCGGGCTGATGTTTGATACATCTCTGTCCATGTTGCACCTGCCGTGCCTGCAGCCTTCCCTCGTTTTCTCCATCCGCCCATGACTCAGTCCGACTCAACAGACTTTACGCCTCGATAGGCTTCCAAGCCCAACACCAGTAGTAGTCAGTTTGCTCAAAAAGCAAGCTGCCAAAGTGTTTATCTCAGAGTTTAAAAAACTTGAAGATTAAAAAAAAACCCCACAATACAAACATATGCCTGGTGGTTTGGTCTGCCTCTTCTGTTTAAGGCTTTTTTAACACAGTCCGACCCACCCCCTCTCTGGTAACATCATAGCCCACACTCCCTGTACACAGACAGCATAAGGCTGCTCTGGCAGTCCTTCGCTGTAGGAGTTTTTGCTGCCTGCTTGGGGACGTGGAATTTCTAAGCTTCTCCTTAAGTTTAGAATGAATTTTGTGTTGTCCTCGGCCTAGCAACTAGCTATGCACTTCTTCCATCTATCCCAGCCCTCACTGCCTTCCTCAGCCCAACTGCAGTCCCAGCTGCACGCTCACTGGAGCTCTAAGGGTTCCTCACCCTCTCGTGGACCTTCGCTTGGTTCTGCCTGGGTTTGGGGGAGCTCCATGGGTGAGGAGAGGTGGAGACAGCAGAGGCCACTGAAGGGGGAGGGAGAGCGAGTGGCCCTTCCAACTCTGCTCCAGCTGAGCTAAACCTGACCTCCCCACCTCACCGAAAAACTGCTGTGACCCTCCTGTAGCTCCTGTTAAACTATTTGTCAGCCCCAGCTGAAAGCAAGCAACTCGTGCAGAAGCACGATGTTGCTTTTGTGGTTTTGCCGGCATTTTCCTTTGATATCAAATATGGTAAACACGCTTCCCTTTTTTATAATGCCTGGCTAACTGGCAGATACCATTTCAAGACTGTTCAATATTAACAGTTTCTTTTCCATCTACCATTTCAAAATGGAAGCAAAAAGTAATTGGTTATCGGTAGCAAACCTGTACTTCTGGGCAGTAGGTAAAGCTAGTGACTTTATTCAGTAAGACACTCACTTGAGATAATTAGTGCGCCATAAGCTTTTAAAAAGCTGTTCAAGTAAGGTAAACAGTCTTTTAATAAATTTTAAGTAACTCAAATCTTTTTTGCAATAGAAAAGTAAATAAAAAGCATATTCTATCCTTGAGGGAAGTGCTGAGCTTTAAGTTAGTGAAGCAAGTTGTAACCCTTCTAAAAGTAAAGTTTTATTGTTGATGTTGCACTCAACATTGTTGCTCATTTTTCAGAGGGTGACCAAATGGAGGTGTCACCAAGATGCAGCTGATGACTGTGACCTGAGGACAGAGCCAGAAACAGATGACTTGCGGCTCTCACGATACATAAACAATATTGGTTACGCTGCCTGTTCAGTAAGATCAACGGGATGCTGCTTGCTTTCACAGCAAGACAACGCAGTGAAAACTGATGCTTCAGAGACACCCCCGAGGATAACAGGACTCAGTGGGCATTCAGGTGAGTGAGGCAGAACTCTTCACAGGACTCGGGGAATAACTGGTATAGACTCTCTGCTGGAGGAATAAATCTGCTCTCCGCCAAATGGGTCTTAACAAGAACCACTCAAACGGCAGCACACCCTTTGCACCATGTAACTGGGACAGGATTTTGAGTCTGAATCCTTACTTTAAAAAGAGAGAGAAATTTTACAGTCATCACCATCAGGATCTAAAATATTGATCTAAAATGCTGATCAGGCAACTCCAGCAACATTGCTCAAATATGGCTGTTAGGACTTCCTCTTATGCATCCAGGATTTTTCAGGTTTGTCCTTTGTTGAAAGACATTTTTCTTTTTCTTCTTCTCCTGAACTAATTCAGGTTTTTGGTGTCAGTGTTTAACAGGCAGTCACAGCACTGAGCTTTCCTCTGCAGTCAGGAGAACTGTGCTGCTGGTTTTGTTTAACCTGTTCCAGTTTTAACCCAGGCTCAGATCCTTCCATAAATGCCAGTTTCATCTGAAAGGGAGGTAGGTGTTTGAGAAGCAACCACATCTGAGTATGGGCTACTGAGATCATCACAGTGGGGCTGTTCACCATTGGAACTGCTTTCTTCTATCTGGTTCCCTACAATCACTTGTCTGTAACGTGTGGAGAGAAAAAAAAAAAGGACAGTTGTCAGGGACATCTGTTTGGAAGACAGATAGCAGTAGTTTCCTAAGGAAGTACATTATCAAAAATACAGAAGATGGTTCTTCTAACACAAAAGACATCGAATGCAGCATGAGAGATGCTTTTGATTTCAGACCTTTTTATCCACCATAAGAATCATGTCCTTACCTGGAAATGGAGTATGACCAACAGCAAAAGTGTGAGCTGTGGCTGGTATGTGGTGACTCCCCCTTTCCCCCTCAAGGTGGGACCTTCAGTCCTGCCCTTAGGCTTGGTCCTTTAGCTGAATTTTTAAAGAGGAAACTAGAAACTTTGCTATGACTTGCTGTGTACCCGAGGGGGAAGTGAACTGTCATGGCTGCTCCTGGGAAAAAGAAGAGGGCTAAGAGCTTGGCATGACTGTGAATGGGTGTCACTGGGGGCAAGAACAAGAAGGATGTGTGATATTTGGGAGAGATTCCCTGAAACTGGAGTTCGGAAAAGGCAAGACACAGGCCTAAGGGCTGGTGGGGATCTGAGCAAAAAATGGGACAGACCTAAAAAGGAGTGGGTAGGACTAGGGTAGCAGGAAAATTCCAGTGTACAAATAGTAACAATACAAAGATGTATGGTTCTGCCAGAAAAACAAGTTAGTGGTGGGGCAGAGGGGGCGATAATATGAGAACAGCAGAGCGCACCCTGCCTCTGCCTCCCTGAGCCCTCTTCCCAGCAGCTTCCCAAATTTCACCCTTAAAAAACAAATAGCAGGTGAGTCCTGGCCTAGAAGCAGTAAGTTCTGTTCAATACGGCTGAACACAAGATCCCAACTACTACAATATCCTTAGGGCTTCAAAGGTGGGGAGGAAAATTACATTGGGAAGAAAAATGTAACCCAAAAGTGAGAATGAAAATTGAAACTTTTTGAAAAGTCTTATTAAAGTCCTGGAGCCATGGCTTTAGAGGTGAGAAAGAAGACACTTTGACTAAAAGCCAGTGTTTCAGTGGCTAGACAAACGTAACAGCCAAAACCTAAAAAACAAGATAAAGCAAATGAGATGAAAAGGAAAACAATTATTTTTAATACTTTGCAGGAAGGGAAATATAAACTTTAGAACTTCAAATTTATATTGATTAATTGCTAATGAAAGCTTAAAATATCTGTGCCTGACAAGACTAACACAACAGGGATTTTGCTTAATGGTAATTCAAAAAACCGAAACAAAACCCAAAAGTCTCAGCAACAGGCCCACCACTGGCCGGCAGATTTGGGGTTTTCTTTGCTATGATGCAGGCATATTCAAGACATCTCTCCTCTCTCTGTTTGACAGAAGCAAGACAGAAATACTCTTACCAAACCAGGATGATTTCTTTCCAGTCCATTAAGTAGCTAAATATCATCAGCTAGCTATCCATATTTTAAAATCAGCTGGAGAACTTGCATCCCAGAGACCTAGAGACTGTCTGAGGAGAGCTCTGGCCAGCTCTTGTTAATCATTAACCATCCCTGTAAGAGCAGGGAACTTTGAGGAGGCTGGAAGAGCCCTAGTGTCCCAGTACTCAAAGAGAGCAAACTGGTCAAGCCAGGTCACTATAAGGCAGTGTAACTGACCTCAGCCCCAGACAAAATCATGGAATTAAAGCTAAGATAAGGTACAAGTGAAAAAGTATTTCAAAGGACAGAAAAACTAATTCTAGACAGTGTGCTTTTACGGAAAGACAGGTATGGTGGAAAATGTCTGATGTCATTTTTTGAGGGGAACACAATTTGGAGGATAAAGGTAGCTGCGTACATGTAGCTATTTAAACTGCAGTAAGGCGTTTGACTTAGTATGCCATACTGCCTTCTTTAAAAAGAACTATACACAAGTCCCGCTAAACAGGTGTTACGTGAGTTAGGCTTCTGAAAGAGCAACTGGAGAAACGTCTCTTGACTGTGGCTGTTCCTAGCAGGGCTCCATAAGCACCCGATCCTGTTCAGCATTTTCATCAGTGATCAGGAAGTAAATGTAAAGTCACTGTGAATGAAAGACGCAGATAAAGATACAGTTGTACAAGGGGGAGCAAACAATCATATAGCACAGACTGGACAGCTAGTTAAGACGAACCCATTCAAACAATATTAATATATTAAATTTAAAGCCTTGACCCTGGCAATAATATTTTTCACTGAGAACTGCAGATCTTTCATTAATTATTCTCCCTAAAGACAGTGAATCGTGGCACACAGAAAAGCTCAAGATATTCAGAAAAAAAAAAAAGTAGAGCTAATATTGTGTATTTATGGATTTCTGGGGACAAATGTGATCTTTGAAAGCCTGGAGTAGGTGATACCGTGATTCCAAAATTTCATATATTTATCACACTATCTATCCACAGTGATCACTTTTTGGCATTCCTCATTAATGAAGAACTAGAATTTTTTTTAATGCAAATACATGTTTAGCCCTAATTTTATTGAAGAAGTTCGTCAGTTAAGCCACAATGCAATGCCAAGGCATTGTGATTTAACTAGGCAGAGAAATGAGAAATACTGACCAACCTAATAAAGACAAAAACTTGTTCTCCTCTGCAGAGGTATAGCACCTGGGCAGAGCCTTTGGGAGCCTCAAATCTCCTCCAGTGCATGAGTTGCCTGTGGTTTGGTTTATGTCCCTTGCGAGTGAGCTGACATGAATCTCAGGACTGCCTGGACTGGGTATTCTGCACCCTCTGAGGAGATAATGTTGGATTTGATAATATGGTTGTTCACAGGACACTATTTGAATGCATGGCTCAAGAGTTATTTCACTCTTTTGATTGTCACTTGTAAATGTCTGTCTGGTCACTATTAAATGGAAGCCTTTTTGTGTCATTTAAAACTATTTAACAGTTTGAAAACAAAAAGGCCCATCATTTCAGTTTGTAGGAAAAAGGGCAAGAACTAGGAAGAACTTCAGAAAGCAACAGAGAGCACCTTAATGCTAACACAGCCGGCCTGCTCCCCAGTACCCGAGCACTGCGCTCCCCTGCAGAGCCCACCTGGATGGATGTTTGCCTTGTGGCCCCAGACTTGGGGAATGCCTGAGCAACAGCCGCAGAGGGCAGGTTCTGACCTCACCTTCAGCAAATGGTGTCCACTCAACCGCAGAGTCTCAGTGCATGGGATTTCTAGAGGGACGCTGGCTACCTGTAAGCTACCTCTACTCCTGGGAACCTTTGAGTTCACACGTACATTCACAGAGTGGCTGTTGCTAAATAAAACCCCAGCCTGTTAGTTTTCACTTGGAGATCAGTTATCTCTGAACAATCTCAGTGCCACTCTACCAAGCATGATACCGATCCCAGGCCTCTCTCCTGTGGCATGATACCTGCTAAAAGCTATGGAGCGTGTTTCTTTAGATGACAGGAGTGAGAACACTTTCCTGTGAAGACACTGTAATTTCAGCTCTGGTGACTGAAGTCTTATAACAGGATTTGACAGTCCATAGCTAACCATTTTTACAGCCTCTGCTCCTGTGGGGCTGACAGCTGCTCACATGAAAGGGAGCTGGTTCTGTCAACATAAAAAGAGAAAGTTCTCCTAATGATGGAGGTGTGAAAGACAGCTTTATCCCTTGAAACCAGAGGCTTGAGAATACCAAGGTTTATTGTCTGCTCTTTGAGATTAAATTCAGAAACTGTACTGGGGAGAAACTGGGATAGATCCCCAGGAACACTGTATATGAGAAGCCAGCTGTAAAGACTTCGCTCTCTCAGCTTCTTCTGACACAAGGAATGATGCTGTAATCTATGCAGACAGGTCATGTCAACCTCAAATACTGGTCCTGTGAGCATCCTGACCATGAGATCTAAGGACTGAGAAACTGGGTTATTCCTGAGCTCTTCGCCAATCTTGGCTATGAATTTCAAGGTAGCTGGGTGTGAGAGTATGTGATTACCACTAGTGAGACAGCAGGTAGAGATCGCAGTTGACTGTATCTTCAGTGAGTTTATAGAGAGATAAATTACCTTGATTCCAGGAAACAGTCTACTGTGATAGGAAAGAGAGGGCTGAAGAAAGCAGAGAACAGGAGCAGCTGCTTTAAGAAAGCAGAGATCAGGAGCATAGTCTGCTTAGTCAGAGAAGTACCTCTCATGAGGAACTTCTTACTATAGTATTAAAAAGGACTTCATCTCCTCAAAGACAAGGTAGCATGCCCAGGCAGAGCTATGGCACGTCTCACTGTCATCTGGAGGAATATAGTGCCTTGAGTATCAGTTTCACTGCCTTTGTGTACAGGAATAAGTACTTTTTTGTTATTGTAATATATATATATATGTGTGGTGGTTATGTTCACTAATGAATATTACAATCTTGAAGGTAAGCTGAAAAAAACCCACAACCCTCTGAAAACTATCTGCCCTCATGTGAGATCTAGGATATTGCTATAGATTTTTTTTTTCTGTCCTAGGGACCAAAACCCCTGAGCTGTCAAATATCCAAATTAGTTCCTCAGTTCCAGGAATGAAGCAGCTGTTGCAATTGATCTGGATGGAGCAAAAAACTGAAAGAGCTCATGGACATTGTACAGTCTGTCCACCAAATCAGTGGTTATCTGTCTGTCCATGAAGGAAACTCTCACCTGCAAACTGAGAAGAAAGCTGGCTGCAGAACAAGTGTTTTCAAGCCAACTCACACATCTCTGTCTGGCAAGTGGTATCCTCAAACTATGTTAACATATGCCCCAGAAATGCTGGGTAAAAGTTGGTGGTAGTCAGGGGAAAAAAATATCTAAACTCTGAATTGGATTTTTTTATTGCAAGAAATCTGTCTGAAGCCAGCAAGGCTCATGCTGCCAAGGAGTCCAGAGTCCCCTGACTGAGCCTCTCTGACGCTACTGTGACAGCAAGGAATGTGGACAAGGGATGAGACATGCACATCTTCCAACTCTCTGGGTACCCTTTTTTTTTTTTTCCTATATTACACTGTCTGGTAGGAAAGTGATAGCCAGAAGATTTTGGACGTCCACAGCGGTCTCAGCCACAGCTGTCAGGAATGCACAGCCTCCAGTGAAATGTACAGGAAACCTGTGTGTCCTCCAGGAAAGAACTTTCCCTGTCCCCCTTCCACTGCACGAAGTTCCATCCTTGGCCAGGAACTGTCTCCAGCCACTAACCCTTATATTTCGGTATCATTTTGGATAGTAAGAAACATAGCTGAAGCGAATGTTAATACTGGCCATTGATTACAGCACTGTGGTAATCAGCTGCCTTGGCACGCTAATGGGTTTGAAATAATTGGTCCCATGCCCCAAACCTTTTTTATTTATTTCTGTAGGGATAGCATAATGGTGACAAAAGGGACTGGGACACGGATTCCTTGCTGCAGCACTCTTGCAAGCATCAACCCTCCCTTGTCTCCCAAACTCACTCATCTGACTTGGCACCAAACAACTTTGTATTGCAGAGAAGAGTGTGGTGCAATCAGATCATGGATTCAGCTCCAAGACCTCTCAATGCCTAAGGATTATGCTGTGGCGTAAGTAGATCTAGTTGTTGCATGTGCCTTTCAGAAGACACTTTGACACTGACTCCTTTTCTGTGTGGATATGCAGGTAAAAATCAGCAGACTATACTGTGGTAGATGGCATGCCCTTGCCAAAATAGTAAGACCTCGGTGTACACAGTGGTGGAAGAGATACAATCACTGCATGTTATACGAGGCAAAATGTAACCTTCAAGGACCCCACACGGATCCAGCTGACAATAAAGACAGCTGAGACGCGCCAGTGAGGGTTTGCTCGACAGTCAACTGAAGCAAGAATGTACACTCTCGTGAACTGCCAGACTTGAAAGCATGCTTGTTTCACCAGGCGGTTGAGCAAGCTGGAAGTGTACACGCTGCCCTACACGCCCCGGCGCTTGACAGAGAGATGGATGAGCACAGGAACAGTGAAGGTAAAAGTTCTCCAGCCTTGACCAGTGACGTGTATGTACATTTGTTGGGTGAATGTATCAGAATTATCGTGGACAAAGAGACAGTAGATTTCAAGACAGAAATTAGATGATCGTCATGCCAAGGGTAGCGGATGGATTACATAACAAAGAAGATGACGGGAGGATGGTGGAAGTTAGCGGGAAGCACTTCATTCAGGCACCTCACTTAGTTTTATTGCTGGAATTGGGAGAAGTGTAATTGGAGTGGGGGTTAAAAACCAAATGGAACGCAAACAAAAAGGGCAAGCTGAGGGAGGGGGTGGCACTGAATAGTCTCTTCAGTCCTAAAATTGTTTTCTTACAGTATGTTTCAAGCCTAGAAAGATTATAAGACAGGATTATTTCAAAGCCTAAGCAAATCTCATCCAACACTGCTTTCCATTAATGATTCCTGGGCTCTCCACGAAACATTCCTAGACTTGCCTTGCTCACAGCTGCTCTTTTGATAGGAAAAACTGAACATCTTAGGGATAAATATGGATATTTTTAAGCCAACTATTTAACTCAGTAACATGATGCAAAAGTGAAAAATTTTTTAAAATTAGTACTTTTAAGTCTTCCAGACACTCTGAGATTTTCATGTATACAGACTCCTCCTGCCAGTTTTTTAGGAGCAGTAAATTAATAGGAACATGCCTCTGTTACCCTGTAATTTTATGTCCATTTCCATGTGTTTCTCGTATTGCTAGCTTGCCTCCTGCTTTGTGGTTTATTTGGGCAAGCTGCCGTTTTTATTGTTGTTGTTACCTTTTGTGAGCATGCCAGAGGCCTTAGGGTGCCAATAAATTAGAATATTAGGCTCCTTTTTACTGCCATATTACACTTATTTCCCTCTGCTTGTTTGTGACCTAATCTTGAACCTCTGCCTAATCTGCTGAGCTGAATTTTCTGCGTCCTGATCAGATTAGGAGGAGCAGTGGGCAAATGCATCCTTGTTTGCATAAAACATGTTTTCCAGAAAAACTAGCACCAAACAAAGTAAACCAAATGTAGAAAGCTGCAAACAGAAACCTGTCCTTAGACAAAGTTCAAAATCACAGGCAGTGTTAGAACTACATTGCCATTCAACACGTGGGTGCTGCATGTCAGCAGGCGCTGCGTCCCCATCAGGCACATCCACTACAGCTACCTTCACAGGACAGGGTCTACAGTCTTTTAGAAGAAC
This sequence comes from Sagittarius serpentarius, assembly GCA_034782735.1. Classification (NCBI taxonomy): domain Eukaryota; kingdom Metazoa; phylum Chordata; class Aves; order Accipitriformes; family Sagittariidae; genus Sagittarius; species Sagittarius serpentarius. The sequence goes on along the minus strand of JAVKLA010000058.1, from coordinate 2,775,260 downwards.
ATTTTAGGAACACGGGGCTCTGGGATCTCTGTGTGTAGAGCTAGATATGCTGCCTACCCTCTGAGCCTGAAGATGCTATTATGCTTTCCTGGGCTACTCGCTAGCTCAGACCCAACTCTCTCTCCCTAATGCTGAACAGTACTCTACTGAAATTTAAATGACGGTAGAGAGTGACAGAATCACACCTGTAAACTTCAATCACTAATGAAATGGCCTAAGGCTAATTCCAGGAGATTCTGCCCCAACAGATAACCAGTTTGACCATGTCTCACTCCTAAGCTGACTGGTACTGTGAATGCTATACATCCATGGTTGGCAGGTATTTCAAGCCATTTCACAACCACACTTCCAACTGATTAATATTTTCTCTAAGTGTCTTTGTAGTTTTACTGTGGGCTTACTATGCTGAAGGACAGAAGTTCAGATATGGGCCATCTTTGGGAAGGAAGGTATTGTCATACTCCTGCCAGGATTTGAGGAAAAAAAAAAAAAGAAAAAAAAAAAGGAAATTTGCCCAGACCTTCAGCCAATTATAAATCAGTAATTTCACCGAGTTAATTTAACCTACAAGAACTTAAAAGTGTTTAGGGGCTGTCATACACTTATTTTAGGCAAGAAAGCAGCTTGCCTAATCTGCATAACAGGCCAGAGAATGATAGATCATAGGCTACTCACAGGAATTTTTTTATGAATACAAATGCATGTTTTTCAGATGTTCAGTCATCAAGTAAAAGAATTAATCACAACCCATTTAATATTCTACTCTAAATTGTTCCAGTGAATCATTACCCTCACATAAAATATCTGGTACTTGTGAGTCTGTGTAGTGTCAGCTTTCAGTCATTGCATTTTAGTACGGTACTTTATCATTTGATAGTTATCATGGGGCTCTTGAATTGGACACTAGTGCTCTAAAAGATGCAGACAGTTCAGAAGGAGCATCTTTGAGCCACTGCTCCTTGAGAAACTAATTGATTTGAGTTGATTTCTCTTACTGTAGGATGTGTTTCTGGAACTCAAATCAGTTTTTTTCCCCCTTCTTCCCAATTTCTTTAAAACCTCTTTTAAAGAGTGCATTCTAACGTAAGTACAACATCCTTGGGATGACGTAAGCAATGGCGCACATACTATTATCTTCCTGATCTCACTAATAAATTTTCTCTTAATGTGATCAAGGCTTACAGAATTGCTTTGGGAGCTGGTGTTCGCCTGCTTTACCACCATGATTCCTACTGCTTTCTCAGGTGTGGTTTACAAGAGGTACTTTCCCATTCTGTGTGTAAAACAGACTCTATTACTTCCATAGTATGCAACCTGGATAGCTGGCGTAAGTAAAATGCATGTTGTTTGCCGACATACCAAGCAGTCCAGACTGCTCTGCCTGTCCTCGTGGTTTACTGTTCCCCCACCTTTCTGTCACCTGCAAAACCTCATCAGTTATGGATTTATTTTTATCCAGGTGACTAATACAAACAGCAAACAGCCGTGGGTTGAGAGACACTCAAACCGAGTAATAACATAAAAAGTGTCATCTCTGTATGCAATTATAAATGTTGTAATTGCTGGATCACTTGAAGCAGTGAATGAACGTTTCATGCAGATTATTTTATCACACTGATCTATACTTACTTTATCTCTGGTTGTACTTACTTTACTGGAGTTGATCCAGAGCGGGACATATACAGTAAAATAAGGAAAAGAAACGTCACAAACGCAGCAAGCCCAACCCAAAAGGCTATGACAATAGAATCTGTGGACACAACACAGTAATTCTGTCACTGGCACTGTAGCAAATATAAAACACAGCAATATAATTTATGATCTCTAAGAAAGGTGTGTCATTTAATTAATTCAATTTAATTAAACCCTTGAGAGAGAGCAATCTGAGTGCCAATTTGTTAAAAGTCTTAAGAGCCTCCTAGCAGTTTACTGTAACAGTGCATGGCCAGAGCTGGGGGGAGAGGTTGGGGAAAAAAAATCTAGTAATTGTGACGGTGACTAGCACTATGCATATATTTAAAAGGTAATACTGAGCACTGATAGTTTTCACAGTTTCAGCTGTTTGCAGGGGATATGTTTTTTTTTTACAAAATCACTGTGCGGTAAGCAGTGTGGTACTCAAGACTGAGCCATTACCACCCAGAGTATAGCCAAATCCTGCTCTTAGGTGAAAAAACAGAACAATCCATGACCTTAAGGATGATGCTTTTAGGGAGGGAATGCTAGCCTTGAAAACATTTTCTACCAAGAGGAACACCAAGGAAAGCTTGTTGAAAAGTGCCTGTGACCCTTACAGCACATCAGTCCAGTGGAAGAGAATGTGAACTGTCCCCTGTTCAGCTACGATACTTCTGTAATCAACATAAAATAGTTCAAAATGCAGCCTACTTTATCAGGACTAAGCGGTTTCTTTAAGGAACAAGTAAGTGGATTCCTAGCACTGAAGTATGGGTTCACAATTGGTTTAAACCAGCCTAAGACCCTGCCACTGCTGTTATCCCCAATTCAGATGAAAACTTTTTTTTTTGTTTACTCAATAAAAGAAAAAAAAGATTAACTGATCCCTGATCTGGGTGACCCGTCCTAATGGGAGCATGAGCTGGTTGGGGGAGAAAAGGGAGTTGCTCTTTTATGAATGAAGGCTACAGTGCTGCTGAAACAACTGCCTCAGTTATGGGCTCACTGCTAGATGGGATGAATCTGCTCCTGCCCCAGTAGCACATTTGGTCACGGTTTCAAAAACGCTCCTTCCTGGGATCAGTGTGGTGGTGGTGGTGAATGTCCTAGTCAAAGCCTTGAAAAGGTTGGGTGTTCTGCAGGGCACAAGTTGAGAAATGCCCTGAATTCATAACCGGCTACTCAGACTGAGGTGAAAAAGAAGGGTCATTGACTCCAGAGACAAATATTGACCAAGATAAAATAAATCTTCCATCTGAAAGGACAGAAAACATTGTGTTCTTTGAAACAGGTCCAATATGTTTGATTAGGTGTTTCTTTGTGAAAAAGTTCAGAACGTGTTGTCATCAGAGCCACAAAGAGATTAGGGGGAATTATCCCAGCTCCTTTTAAACTTAAAACTAGAGCTGACCCAGCCGAAGTCTTATCAGAAAGCTGAGTTTTGGCTGGGCTACTGAGAAATAAGAATGTGGAGGGTTCAGCTTATTTTATTCTCCCTCTGTTAAAAAAATTTTTACTGAGCTTTAATTCAGAGGATGGTAAATTAGCATCTGAGGGCCAATATTCTGACCTGCTCTTCCCAAACTTATTATGGGAGAAAGCGACGGGGTGCTACTGGCCAACCCCAGCTCCTCAAGGGAGAACAGGGGACTTCTGGGGAAAAAAAAAACCACAAAAACCCAAACCAAATAATGCAAGCTCACGGTCCAGGGATATTTTGAAAAGCTCAAAGTTTTGAAGTGTTCAAAGCCATTGAGGCAGTTTGGATTTACAGAATTCCCTATCAACCCCAGCTGGTTTGGTTTCATCTTTTAAAAGCAGCTTTAATACAATTCATGGAATTCACTGAAGCTAATCAAATTTGCTCCAGGTCTCAGGGGGAGTTTGGACTCTTGAGGGATAAACAAACTTCCTGTTTTTAAAGTCCTGCAATTAGGATTTTTTTTTAACTGGGATAACATATTTTAACAATCTATAAAAAGTTTTTCTATTGCTAAATTTTAGTCACCTTTTGTGTGTGTGTGTGCGCATGTTTTTCAATAGCCTATTAGTTCATGGGCCAATTAAGCTTTTTGTTCTTTTCATACAAAAGGGAGAGAGCTGCACAATCCTATTAATAGAAAGCAAGACCATGACTTTATAGCTGGATTTAGATTCATTTTCATGAGACAAACACGGTCTCACAGTGCTTCAGGGACAGGCCACATAATGGAGGAAAGAAAGTGCAGAGATTCAGGTCTCTGTTTTACATTAAATCAATTAAAAAAAAAAACCCTGACAAAATTGAATTAGGGAGCTATAATCCCATCCCAGGGGTTACGACAACTGTATGATTCATTTGGGCTGATTCAGCAATGCACCTGAACAAATGCTCAGGTCCCATTGCAGTCAATGAGCAGAGGCCCTCTGGAACATCAGTACAGTGGTTATTGTGATCCTGGAGGTATCCTACATTTTGCCAAACTTGGAATGTTTGTGCCTATCCGAGAGCAAATTTTCACATTTCATCTTCAGCACAAAGGGCAAGGACTTGCTGAACTTCCTTTGTCTATATACTTCCAAGCACATGAAGACAATAATCGGAACAGTGGCTTTTGAAGGTGTAAGAATGTAAATATTATGCAAAGACAGGAAAACCTACAAAGTATATTTATTGCTTGACTAGTGCTTTTATTCAAAACAAGATAAAAACTAACCAACTGTGGAATTATTTCCCTTGGTGTTTTCTTTGTAACTTGTAACTCACTGTTCTCCCACTGGTATTCGGAGAAGGAAGAATAAAAGTACCAAGATGACGCAGTCTCCATTCCTCCTAGACTGCTGACATGGAAAAATGTCTATTTTTAGAGGAAGCAAAAAAAAAAAAAAGAAGTTTCACTTCCCTGGCTATCAGAAAACCAAACTCAACATTTTTAGTTTAGAAATTGGTACAGCCAATGTGGGCTCTTTAAAAGACACAAATCATGGAGCAGAACTCCATTTAGACAAGCTGCCTAGAAATATCTTACATAAACAGCTGCCCCAGGGAACTCAATTTGCCTTAACATTAACCTGCTGAGGGGAAAAAAAAAGTACATCCCAAACCCTACACTTGCATCTTTCTCCTTCTTCTTTGCCTGGGAGCTGAGCAGCTAAAATACAGAAGCCTGTTTTCCTGCAGATTTGTTTCCCAAAGCTGAGCCCAAAGGTGATTTCCTTTGGTGTCCAACAGGGCACGATCTCACCCTGCAGCCTTTTTGTCAGTAAAGGTCTTCACTCACAACATTCTTCCTCTACTATCTAGTCACCAGCTGTAGGAACTTGCAGATATTTTAAATCTTTGAGGCCTCCACTCCCTTGTAACTAGATCAAGTTGGAGTTACTGTAGGAGCAGACGAGATGCATAAACACAAAGTATGAGTGCATAAATCATCTCCTTACAATATAAAAAGACCTGAAAGGTGGCAGACTTCTTTGCTTCTCTACGGGGAGAGAACAAATTAAAAAGAAAATCAATAAGAGATTGGTTTACTCTGCTTTTTAATAGAAATAAAGTTTACGAGATCACTCATAAGCACTCACTCACATGTGTGTGATAATTTCCTCCAGGAAACTATCAACAAATTTAAATTAAATTTAACAGAGGGTGAGCATCTTCTCTCAGAAGCACAATTTCTACAAGTTTCAAGAAAACACGCAGCTGAGTAAAGAGAAATATCCTATAAATTGCCATGGAGGGAAATGCTGTAACACAAACTCCACCTCTATTATGTATCAGGCAACCCAAATGTTAGAAAGATGTGAGTAATGAGAAAAAAGGGGAAAGGTTAGATTCCTGATTTTTGTTTTTTTGCTAAGCCAGCCACATGCCAAGGACTTACAACTAGCTTAACTCAGCAGTTTGGGGTTTCTCTGGTGGAATTTGGGGGTAATTATCTGCCCTAACTTTAAAATCAAGAGAATTAGAGAAGCTGCTCATAACCTGCCTGATCCCAGCAGCACCAAATGTTGCTGTACAGTATTATGGAGAAAGATTTTATATATGGAAGGATGTGGATATTTACACCACCTTCTTTAAGGCACGGTGCTCTAAGTTTGGAGGCAATACGCCCTAGGCTCATCAGAGCGGACAAAAAAGCTTTTCTAGAGGTAGTGCAGAATAAGAGTTTCTGCTCCCTTTTCTTTTTCTTGCTTTCATAAGGCAAACAAAGGACACGAAGCTCCTAGCATTGTCCAGGTCAATCTTCACTATTAGACAGACAGTTTCTTGCACTGTTAATTAGAGAAACATGAAATATTTTGAAAGACTATCACGTTTTGCTTGCTGACCAGATCACTATAACAACCTTGGGGAAAGCAATTTTAGTCTCTGAAACCATATCTGAACAGTCGTAGTTGTCTTCAGTAAACTAAATAGCAACCAGTAAAGCCCATAGCTTTGTCACTCAAATGAGGATAAAACCATAGGTAGAGACTTGGCAGAAATCAAGGGAAAACGCTGCCTATAGCCTAAGTAAGTGACTCAAACGTGCCTACCCACTCTCCCTCGATCTTCGTCAATCCATCCAACTACGCTCAGTTGAGTTAATCCCTCATGATATAGCTTGTCATTTTATCTTATCAAAACCTAACCAATGCAGTTACATTAGAAAAAAAAAAATTACTTGCCACTTTAAGTCGCAGGCTGAACTTCGTGAATACTACTTCCTAGTACATATTTTGAAAATAAACTTCTAAACCCAGCAGAATCAGCTTCCACAGTGATAAAGTATTTTGACAATAATGTATGTTACTACTTTATCTTACAGTTCAGTAGCACTAAATCAAAGGAGGAAAGGTAATAGAATATGTTTTCTGCTCCTTGTTCCTGGCTAGTGGAAATTACACTTCTTTTACTAAGATTTTGGATGTTTGTCAGTTGTAATGTAAGCCTTATGTCCCAAGATGAAAACACGATAGTCTTACAAAAAACACTGCTCATTCAGTCAACTTCTCTGATAGTAGCATACAGGTAATTAACACCCCAAACTACAGATTTGCAAGTCATTAGGTTTCCACTTAGCAAATGGCTAAAAAAGAATCTGTCCTTCTAAATAAGAGTTAGTATCAGCAGTCTTACAGTCTCAAACACTGTAAAATAAAGCAAATAGTTTCAGTATTAGTAATAACTTATTAGAGCACAGTCAGTTTGGCAGGCAGACACCCATCCGCACAAACCACGCGCATATAACCCAGCATGGTGTCTATTGCAAGGAAAACAAAAACTAAGTCAGCGAGACAAAGCTATGCAATATTTTTCCTGTGCTAGATTAGCACCTACTACTCTACAATACTTACATTTATTAACCTTCAACTTGCTTCCATCTACTGGAATTGGATCTATATAATCCCAGTAATATTCATATGACCAAAAATACTCAGAGGAGTTTGTTCTGTTAGCCATTTCACTAGTGCATTTTAAACCAGCTCAGAGGTCCCACCAAATACTTTTCATTGTACTTCAGCGCCCTCAGAAAGAGATTGCATAACTGATGCCTATGTAAATCACTCTGAGGTCCTGCAGCTCAAGGACTGCCTTGGTACTAAAAAACATCCAGCAGTAATGAATATTAATGTCTGACAGATACGTAACAGCAGCCCCTAAAATGTAATCCCTGCTTCCTAGTGGGCAATTACATTATTCCCCAGCATATTTTAAACGGAGAAGGATGTAAAGTAACCTAAGAATGGGGTGGACACGTGCCAGCTGGGTCACAAACCCTTGCCTCTCAGAAACTTGCAGCCACACAGCGCTCACTGGAGCTGCTGAAAACAGCTGGGCTGAAAGACATTTCTGAGTTTCTCTTGACGTAAAGAAGTAGGCAAGACCTGACACAATCCCTTATAAATAAAGGATGTATCAGAATAACCATGTATACTACTTTGCTACTCCTTCACTCCCTCCGTCCCGAAGGCAGCGGATGCAAAGGCGGGCTCCCAACCAAGGCGGCGGCAGACCAGTGGAAGGTGTTTGGCCCACAGCAGCCTCATGCCTGGGCAAACACACCCACACGCACTTCACAGAGGCTGGAATTCCTCATGCTGAACGTGAAACAGACCCTCGGCCTGCTCCCGAGTGCAGCCCTACGGCCCCGAGGATACGCTGCAGCTGGGGAGGCCAGGGCCGCTCACTCAGGCTCACGGCGGACCGGCAGGCCTCCCGGGCCACCTCCTGGGCAGCGAGAGCGGCCAGGCGCCATTCCGAAGCGGGAGCAGGGTACGCAAATGCGGCACAGAAAGAGCCGGGTCGGTTAAAGGCGGCCTTCCGAACAGGCATCGCCATCTTTTCCCACCACCACAGCAGTCCAGCCCCCCCGACGCGCTTCCGTAGGCCTTGCTGAGGCCCACAGACGCAGACCAGCAACGGCGAGGGGGCACCAGCCGCCCCGCCCC